>VZSJ01001491.1:0-16047 GCA_013398405.1 Pheucticus melanocephalus
AAAAAAAAGTGGTAAAGGAAAGAGAAGTGTTCTGAAAGTTTTATTCTAATTCTTATTACTCTTTATTTTAGTTACTGTTAATAAATTTTCTTCATACCCTTTTAAAGTTTGAAACCTACTTTACCTTTCTACTAATCCTACGTCACAACAAGAAGTAAATACAGCAGTAATTAACCAACCCTAAACCCACCACATTCATTACTACATTAACCAAAAAATCTCAAAATTGGCAACATTTCAAAACAACAAACCAAAACCACTCCATGGAGCCCTTGGCATTCCCTGGGCCAGGTGCCACCTTGCCCAAGGGTTGGCAGCAGCTCCCTCTGCTCCCGGCTGCATTTCCATCCTGCAGGACACAAACTCAGCCTGCAGAGCTGGGGGCAGGCAGGGCCCTCCTGGGACTGGGGAAGCAGAATTCCCTCATCCCCTCCCTCTCAGAATTCCCTCATCCCCTCCCTCTCAGAATTCCCTCTCAGAATTCCTGCATCCTCTCCCTCTCAGAATTCCCTCTCAGAATTCCCTCTCAGAATTCCCTTATCCCCTCCCTCTCAGCATTCCCTCATCCCCTGCTGTCAGCCCTGGAGTTTGCTGCCAGGTGGTTGTGGCTGGCAGGGAAGCCCTGCAGGCTCAGGGATGCCCATTCCTGCAGCAGGGAGTGAGGTTCTGCTCCTTGGGATGGCACTGCAGGGGGAGAGGGCCCTGATTCTGCATTCCCTCTGCCCCTGGCGTGCTGACATCAAACAAGCTCCCCTGTGTGCAGTGCAGGATGAAATCCTGGCTTTTAAATCCAGTTCTTCTCCTGGACACAGGGCTGACCCCTTCACAGGGCTGACCCCTTCATCCCAGCTTGTCACCCCATGGCCAGGTGACAGCACAGGAACTGCTGGGATGGCCCCTGGGGCTCAGCTTGGGAGCCAAACACATTTTTTAAAGTTTCTCCTTCTACATTTCATACAGGAAGGTGAACTCCTGCCACCCTGGAGCTTGCTGAGGGTTATGCTTATGACTTTGAGTCTTGAATCCACTGGGAGAGGAGGCTCCAGAGGGCTGGAACCCCTCTGCTCTGGAGGCAGGCTGGGAGAGCTGGGGGTGCTCAGGACAGAGATGAGAAGGGTTTGGAGAGACCTCAGAGCCCTTGCAGGGCCTAAAGGGGCTCCAGGAGAGCTGGAGAGGGAATGGGGACAAGGGATGGAGGGACAGGACACAGGGAATGGCTCCCACTACCAGAGGGCAGGGATGGATGGGATGTTGGGAATCGGGAATTGTTCCCTGGCAGGGTGGGCAGGCCCTGGCACAGGGTGCCCAGAGCAGCTGGGGCTGCCCCTGGATCCCTGGCAGTGTCCAAGGCCAGGCTGGACACTGGGGCTTGGGGCACTCTGGGACAGGGGAAGGTGTCCCTGCCATGGCAGGGAGTGATCTCTAAAATCCCTTTAAATCCAAGCCATCCTGGGATTCTGTGATTTAAGAAAAATCAATGCATTTTGCATTTGGTGATTTAAAACCCCCACAAACAACAAGCCAAAGCAAACTAAAAAAGCAACACCAGCACCCTCCCCACTCAAAAAAAAGAATGTAGAAGCCACAAGCAGCAGTCCCAGAGGGGCCTCATGGTAAGTGTGCCCCATCCCAGCAGAAATCAGTCAAGGCTGTGCTGCTGCTCAGGGTTTGGAGTCAGGTGTCACTGTCATATTTACTCAAAAAATCTCTTTGCCCAGGATTTTCTCCTGGGAAGTTGAGAAACCTCAGACAAAAATGAAAACAACAATTATCTGATTTGCTTCTCCTGTGTATTGCTGCTTTGGAATGTGGTTGGACATTGTTTATCCAACATGTGAATTGTTTTGACTTAATGACCAATCCTGGTCCAGCTGTGTCAGGACTCTGGAAGAGGCCCCGAGTTTTTTATTAGTATCTTTTAGCCTTCTGTTTATATAATTTCTGTATTCTTTAGTATAGTTTTAGTATAGCATTATTTTATATAATATAATATTATAAAATAATAAATTAATCTTCTAAGAACACAGAGTGAGATTCATCATCCCTCCCTTTAATGGGGGTCTCAGAAAATCCCACAGTGAGGAGCTGATCTGCAGCACTTCCCTGCTTGCCCTGTGCTCAGCATTGCTCCACTCTACCTTTTCAGGAGCTCTTGAATCCCTTTGTGCTTCCCAGCCTGTGCAGCTGTGGGAGGAAGCACAGATTGCCAGGGTCCCCTGGTGTGATCAGTGTCCCTGGGATGGGGTGGCAGCTTTGGGAGCAGCTTTGAGACCCTGGGATGGGGTTGCAGCTTTGGGAGCTGTGGCTCAGGGTGCCTGACCCTTAAACAAGCAGTTGGGGTAAATCTCTGCCAGCATCAGCCTCTGTGCTTTGTGGCTGGGTGGATCTGCACTAATCCAGGAGAAGGAGGAGAACCCAAACCATCCTCTCCATCCCCGAGTTCCCTTACCTGGCAATCATCTTTACCAAGCTTGCATTTACATTGCTCTGCAGTTCTCCCCATTTTCATTTTTCTTTTCCATCAGCTTTGCTTGGTGTTTTAAACAAAACAAACCCCAGCAGTGAGCAGTGAGTGACATTTGCTGTTAAAGGCCCAGGATGGATCTGCTGCTTTCCCAGGAATTCTGCTGCTGTGCCAGGGAAGCGTGAACAGGGAGACAAAGCTGGGAGCTCCCTCCCCACCAATAGCTGCTGTCAAGGAGGTGTCACAATAAATGCATTACTCAGCTCCTGGAGGTGCTTACAGGGCTGTTCTGCTGCTCCCTCATTTCCCAGGGAGTGCAGCTGCTCCAGCTGTCAATAACCATCCCTCACACCCCGTGGTGGGGATGGAAATCACTCACCCAAACTCTGTCTGCAGGAATATCCCTGCAATTCCCAAGGACTTGAGGCTCCTGAATCTCTGCAGGGATCTGGCAGAGAGCAGCAGGGGCTGTGCAAGCCCCACTGCTGATGGCATCACCCAGCACAGGCTTCCAGCAGTGCCTGGAATGGGGAGCTGAGGAGGGACTGGTGTTCAGGAGCTGCTGCTGAGGGACTGGAGGGAACTGGGACCAGTGGGTGAGCTGTGGTTGTACTGGAGGTTTGAATGTGACTGTGCAAATCACCCTGAAATCACCCCAAAACCACACCAAAATCACCCCAAAGTCACACCAAAGTCATCCCAAAATCACCCCAAAGTCACCCCAAAATCACCCAAAAATTACCCCAAAATCAACCCGAAGTCACCCCAAAGTCACCCCAAAATCACCCAAAAACTACCCCAAAATCAACCCGAAGTCACCCCAAAGTCACCCCAAAATCACCCAAAAACTACCCCAAAATCAACCCAAAGTCATCCCAAAATCACCCCAAACTCACCCAAAAATCATCCTAAAACCACCCCAAAAATCAAGCCAAAGTCACCCCAAAATCAACCCAGTCACCCCAAACTCACCCAAAAATCACCCCAAAACCACCCCAAAGCCACCCCAAATTCACCCAAAAATCACCCCAAAGTCACCCCAAAACCACCCCAGAGTCACCCTGTGTTGCCCGAGGGGCTCTGGGGCCGCTCCCCTGCTCAGCCTGACCTTGCCCTGGCCTCAGCCTGCCCTGCTCTGCTTTCCTGCTGTTTCTAGGGGCTGACAGGGACCTGGCTGGAATTCCTGCCCAGCCCAGCCTGGTGGCAGCTCCCTTTGTGTGTTTGTCCCCATCTTTGTTCCAGGCAATCATTTGCTCAGGGAGATTTCTCTCCTGATTTCTGCACTTTGGTTTGAGTGTTCAGACATGAAAAATGGTGTTTCAGCTGCAAACAGAGCAGGTTTGTTCTGCAGAGATGCTCACCTGAGCCCATCTTCACCTTCAAAAGTCAGTTTATTGTGGTTTCTTCTGTCTGATGTCACTTGGAGCAAGTGTAGGAGGATTTTGGTGGCAGATAGGTCAGAAATCACTGCCCAAGTCCCAGTTTGGGCACCAAGCTCAGGCTCAGGGTGTAAATCCTGATCCTTCAGCCCCATCTCAGTGCTTTAACCAGGGCATGGTCGTTGTGCCTGAGACAAAGAGAGCTTTGTTTACCTGTGAAATTTGCTCATTGTGTGGAAAGGAAGAACATGACTCCAAATCAGCTGCTTGGCTGCCCTTGAGAAAAAATATATTCATGTTAAAAACAGCAAAGTAAATACCACGTCCCTGTTAAGTGCCTGATAGTTACACATATTACATCCCAGAGTAATTATCATTTAATTAGCACTCTGGCAGCACTGGAAGGAGATGGAGTGACAGTGCAGAGTCGTGTTCCTGATGAGGAATTCCTGCATTCCTGGAAGGGCCCTTCAGGAGTGGGAGCAGCAGCAGGAGCCAAACCCCCAGGGCAGCAGAGACCCCAAACCTGCAGGGCTCCCTTTGCTGTGGCCACAGGGAATGAGGTGTTCCTCCCTGCAAGGCACTGGGAGTGGATTTAGGATTGGATTTGGGATCAGATGAGCACGTGCAGTCTTGGGTTTTTTCATGCCCTGCTTGGGGTTTTTTTTCTGGGTTTTTTCTGGCCTTGATTGCCTTTTTTTCCTGGGTTTTTTCTTGGGTTTTTTCTTGCTTTTCTTGGGGTTTTTTTCTGGGTCTTTTCTGGCCTTGATTGACTTTTTTCTTACCCTTCTTGAGGTTTTTTTTCTGGGTTTTTTCTTGCCTTTCTTGGCTAGGATTTGGGATCAGATGAGCACATGCAGTCTTGGGTTTTTTCTTGCCCTTCTTGGGTTTTTTTTTCTGGGTTTTTTCTGGCCTTGATTGCCTTTTTTCCTGGGTTTATTCTTGGATTTTTTCTTGCCTTCTTGGGGTTTGTTTCTGGGTTTTTTCTTTCCCAAGAAAGACCCAAACTCTGGTCACCAGCTGAGGGGTTTCTAAGGAGAAATGTTTGGCCCCTTTTTCCTTTTCCTCTTCCTGCACTTTGTTTTGTTTTCAGTCAGGCTGTAAGTGCCAGGTGTTAAAGAAATCCATGTTATTCCTTTTTAATATTTTTATATTCAATACCAATATCTATTTCCTTTTTACTCCACCTGATCTTTAGGGTTTGGGATGGAGGGGTTGAAATGAGATGGTCTGCAAGGTTCCAGCCCAAACCCTCCTCTGAAATAAAAGGCCAGGAAATCTTTCCCCTTCACAGGGGTGAAATCTCTGCATCCATGTGCTGTCACTGGGGGCTTTGAAGAGGTGCAAACTCAAATCCTTAACTCTGGGATTTATAATCAGCCTTTATTGTCCTCCAGAGGAGCTCTGAGCACTGGTTTGAAGGTGCTGTGAGTGTTAAATCCCAGCATTGGCTGAGGCCCCTCCTGCTCTGCTCCAGCTGCCAATGAGCTGGATTCCAGTGGCTGCCAATTAGCACAAATGAGCTTTTAAACGCCTTCTGGGGGAACCTTGAAGCCTTGGCTGACTTTGCCCTGGGGAGTTGTGCATCCCTGCCTGGAGTGAATAGGTCTGATTTGCACAGGCAAACCCTGCCAGGTTAATGGAGATCCTGTGGGACTGAGGCCCCCACGGAGCTCCTGAGGCTGAGGTGACTGATGCTCCTGTTTGGGGTTGATTTGGGGTGTGCTCTCCTTCCCTGCCCCGCTCCTGAGCAGGGATCCAGGGATGGGGACTCTGGGATTCCCTCACCTCCCGGCTCAGGTTGAAATTTCCACCTGTTTGCTTTTGTCAGACCTTGATCTCCTGTTGGTGGCTGTGCTGGAAGCAGTGGGACAGCAGCAAACATCCTGGGCTGCTGACAGGGTGTGCTGGAGCCTCTCTGTGCAGGGAATATAGAATAGAGATTTCCAGAGCTGCTCTGAGGGTCACACCCTCATGGGACCAGCACAGAGGGAAAATAAACCCAGATTCACCAGATCCTGAGCCTTCCTGACCCCTCATCCCTGCTGATCTGGGCTCCCTTTGTGCCCTGCCTTGATTTGCAGTGGCTTTCCAGGCAGGCCAAGTGTTTTTCTTGCATTTTTATGCATTTTTCAGTGGCTTCCACTATGAGCCAGTGCACAAATGAAAATCCTGCTCTGCTTTATCTCAGCCCCAAGCCTGAGACTGTGTGGCCTCTCCTGTGGGAATGTCCTAACAAATCACAGGGAGTGATCACAATTATTCCCCAGTTCTGCCTTTGTGGATAAATGGGGTCTGTTAAGGGTCACACCCCTGACATGCAGATGTTTGCAGATGTGCTGTGGGGGCTGTGGGAAGGACTCTCAGCCCCTGAGCTCTGGGGAGGCACCTGGACAGGTCCCTGTGTGCCAGAGGGGCCCCCAGGTGTGAGTGCATCCCTGAGTGCCCCCAGCAGCAGGAAATGGGCTCAGGTGAGGAGCCCATCCTCTTCCAAGGGAGAGCATTGCAGCTATTTCCTCTATTCCTCCACAGCACCCAGTCCCACTTGAGGGTGATTATCAGATTCACTTTGGCCAAGGTGCCTTCTTTGGGGTTTGTGCTCTGGGGCTCAGGGTGCAGCCCCCAGATGCTGCCCACAGGAGCACCAGGGCCATTGGAGATGTTACCTGTGCCATTTCCAGTGATGGAGAACAGCCCCAAACCCCTTCTGCACGTTCTCATGGCCCTGGGCAGGGCTCATCCCAGCTCAGGGCTCTTGGCCTGGAAGGGTTTTCCAGGCTGGTGCCTTTAGGGTGGGTGTGGGAGCTGGAAGGGCTCTCAGCATGAGGACTCCTGCTGTGGGAATGGGATCAGCCCAGTCCTGGGGCTGGGGTTTTGCATCAGGGGACAGAACACAGAGAGCTGGGGCCGATTGCTCCCTGCTCATGAGCATTTGGCAGCCTAGAGCAGCACTTCCATCTGGGAGCTCCTGCACAAAGTGCCTGGGCCATGGAGGAGGAGTCCAAGCATCCAGGGATCTTCAATGCTGGGACATCCTTGGGCTTGGAGAGCACACCAGGAAGGAAAAGGCTTTTAGGCAGTGCCTGAGGCAGCGGCTTCATCCTGGAGGGAGATTTTGTGATTGAGCTTGGACGAGGAAATCAAAATCAGCAGTGGCTCCCAGGCTGTGGCTGGGCACAGGGTGGGCACCAGCTTTTGATGCTGCTCTAGCAGCAAGGCTGGGAACAGCAAAGGTTGTTAACCATAGTGCTTTTCTCACCAGAGACTCAGGGCTCTGGCACCTGTGGCAATATCAGCAGTCAGTTCAGCAGCTCCAATGGGGAAAGCACTAAACTGATTTGTAAATGGTTTTTCTCAAGAGCATCCAGGTGTTAAACTCACCTGACAGAGGAGAAACAGAGCTACGAAGGAGTTAAATGCTTTGCCTGAAGTTCCAGAGCAGGCAGAGAACAGTGACAAAGTCAAATATGTTTTCAGCAAGGTCACAGGCATGGGTGGATGTAAGAAGTATTTTCAAAAATCCAGTTTGCACAGCCTCCTTGCCATTAAAGTTTAAGTGGTATTAATCTCCAGTAAATTCAGCAAAGCCATTCAATCCAGCATCTCTTTTATGTGGTATCTCTTATTTTTAATTTGTTTCACAGGTTCTGTGGTACTTAGCAACAGCAGGGAAATAAACCCATTGGAAACAGACAATTAACCAAGGGCACTGGGGCAGGGAAACAGAATTGTTCAAGGAACAGCTCTTGGAGATGCTGCCCTGGGGATGAGATTAAGGAAGGGATGCTGCTAGGGACTGAAATGCCATTCCTTCATGGACATTTGGTTACATCCCTGGGAAAGACATCCAGCTTTCTGCGTGCCCCTGGCAGTGACGGGGGCTGGGAGCTCATCCAGCTCCAGCTCTGCACAAAGGTGTCCCACAGGAATGTGGGATTCCCCTTTGGAGATGTGCTCTGTGTGTGACACCAGATTTGGGGCTTTTTCATCAGGCTCCTGCCTGGGCACTGCCTGCCCTGGCTGCCCTGGCCTCGGGCACTCAGCCTTCCCTGCAGAAATCCAGGATGAGCTCACTAACAAAGCACAGCCTGCTCCATGGAATGCATCCTGCCTCCTGCCTGGGGTGCCTGGGCTCAGGAGGAGCTGGGATGGGGTCAGGAAGGAGTTTGAGATGGAGGCGCCATGTGTTTGGGGTTGGGAGGAGCTGGGATGGGGTCAGGAAGGAGTTTGAGATGGAGGCACCACGTGCTTGGGCTCAGGAGGAGCTGGGATGGGGTCAGGAAGGAGTTTGAGATGGAGGCACCACGTGCCTGGGCTCAGGAGGAGCTGGGATGGGGTCAGGAAGGAGTTTGAGATGGAGGCACCACGTGCTTGGGCTCAGGAGGAGCTGGGATGGGGTCAGGAAGGAGTTTGAGATGGAGGCACCACGTGCTTGGGCTCAGGAGGAGCTGGGATGGGGTCAGGAAGGAGTTTGAGATGGAGGCACCATGTGTTTGGGGCTGTGGCTGATGTGAGAAACAACTGCTCACTTTTAAAATTGTAAAGGTTTATTAAACCTTAACAAAAAATACAACAGAAGGACTAAATAAGGAAAAATTACAGCACTGGGAGCCCCTGTGATTATCAGCCACGTGCTTATCTTCAAAATGGATGTTCCACCTTTTGTACCCTCAGCCCCTCCTAGAGTCCTGTCAGTGACTCCTTCCCTGCCATCCAGGGGTGCAGATCACTTTCTTACACCTTGATTTGGGGTCAGCTGTTGCCACAGTAACAACCCAACCCTCCCCAATGCCCCTGTGTGCCCAAGGCCATCCCATGATAGCAATGCAAGGGGGAGGACACATGGCAGTGACACAACTGTACATCTCCAGAACTTCTTTTAACACACACATAATGTTCAGCCCTTCCCTGTGAGAGCTAGCATCTCATTTCCCATCTGTAACCCTGAGGAGCTCGTGGGGAGGAGGCTGAGAGGGCCAGGGCCAGGCAGGAGGCTCTGCCTCATGCTCACCCCCCCCTGGCTGTGGCCCAGCCCTGTCTGAGGATGGGGAGTGGGATGAAGCTGAGGAAGACAATGGCAGGAGGGGCAGGGCAGCTCTGCCTGGGGCTCTGCTCTGCCTGACCCCATTTCCCTGTGCAGGGATTGCTCTGGTCCTGCTGCAATCCCATTTTGGGAATGGGCTGACTCCAGCTCTGTCGCATTCACATTCTCTGAAAAATCCCTTTGCCCAGGATTTTTCTCCTGGGAAGCTGAGAAACCTCAGAGAAAAGGAAAACAATTCTTCTCTCATTTGCTTCTCCTGTGTTGTGCCCATGTGGAATGTGTTTGGAGATTGTTTACCCACAGGTGATTGTTCCATTGCATTCTGCTGGGAGTTGTTTTCACTCTTTGGCCAGTCAGGGCCAGGCTGTGTCAGGGCTCTGGAGAGAATCAGGAGTTTTCATTATTGTCTTTTAGCCTTCTGTAAGTATCCTTTCTGCATTCTTTAGTATAGTACAGTATTCTTTAATATAATATAGTATCATAAAATAATAAATTAGCCTTCTGAGAGCATGGAGTGAGATTCATCATTCCTGCCTCCCTTGGGGCATTCCCTGCAGATACAACAGGGACAGGCCTGGCTGCACAGGCCCCTTCCCAAGGGAGGGGTGGTCCAGAAGCCAAGAGTCTGGAACCAGAGCTGCTGCTTCCCAGTGGCTTTTTACTCCTCCAGTTCCCTCCTCCCCCTTCTCTCTGAGGGAGCAGAGGTTTCCTCCATGGCTTTGTGGAGGGTGCCCCGAGAGCAGGATGTCACCCCAGGGTGGCCTGGGACACTCAGCAGGGAAGTTCCCCCTCAGCCACCCCGGAGCCATCCTGTGAGCTCAGACTGGGCCAGGCTGGTGCTGCAGGGGCTGGACTGGCCAGAGCTGGAGGCTCTGTCCTGGCATTGCCAGCCACAGCTGCCAGGGGGGCAGAGGGGTTGGGTGGGTTCTGTCCCACTGGGATCTGCCTCTGGCTGTCCCTGTTTGATGTTCACAGGGGTGAATCCTTAATGCCCTATCCTTGTATTAAATTTCCACACAAACATTCACTTGTCCAAACCTGTGTTACTCATCCCAGACTTTAATATTTTTAATTTATTCTCTGAGCACAGAGAGGGGACAGCACTGAGTTGTTTCTTTTGCAGGCAGGTCCTCAATCTTGCCTCTGGCCAAGAGAAAATCCAGTGTTTTATCCCAGAGTGTCACATGAAAATAAAGGTGATGTTCTTCCTTTCCCTGCTGTCATCAGGGAAGTCATTGATAGGCCACTAATTAAAGCCCCAGGCCTTAATTTGATAATTTACCTGACATTTTCTGCATATTGGGAGTTGGTTGAATTTCAGCCCTGCAGCTCAGAGGCTCCCAGAGTTTCCTGCAGAGATGCTGGATCCCAGCAGTGAGCCCCAGCTGGGTGGTGGAGGTGCAGAGAGGCAGCAGGGCTGGGAAATCTGAGTGGAAAATGGGATTGTTGCCATGAGCCCCCAGCTGGAGCTCCATGGAGCAGCCCTGGTGTCCCCAGCATGGGGAGGAGCTGTGTCAGAACCCAGGACATTGCTCTGGCTGCCCTGGATGGCTCCAGACCCTGGCAGGGGCTCAGAGACCTTGGCACAGAGTCACAAACACCTGTGGTGCCTTTGATTTTAGCCCATGGAAACAATTCCCAACTTTGGGTGAGGAGTTACAAGCCACAAAGGTTTGAGTAGAATGACAGTGAATTTGTCACAGGGTGAAAAAGTAGAATTTTGGGGATTTAGAATGGGGGTTCAAGAGGCAAGATGGAGGAATCTGGGCATGTCCTGTCCTTCTTCTCCTTCTTCTTGGCCTCCATCTTCTGCTGTGATGGTGACACTTCTGGATTGGTTTAGAGTAGAGACAGACTGTCTAACATAGGTAATAGGTATTGGGAAATTATTGTCAATAAAGTACACCCAGTTCTGAGTATAAAAAGCCAACAGCACCCCAAGGGCAGGGACTGTGCCACAACCCGACCTGCTGGACAGATCTCAGCAGGTCAGAGAGAGAATGGAACAGAGAAGAGAAAATAAACAACCTTGGAAAGCAAAACTGAGGAATCTCCACTTCTTTGGTCATGGGGCTGGGAAAAAAGAGACTTTAATACCTTGAGGTCATCTCAACCACAGAAACCTGAGAGATCTGGAGCTGTGGGGGCAAGGCCAGAGGAGCCATGACATTGATAAAGGGACTGGAGCTCCTCCCCAAGGATACAGCCTGGGAAATTTGGGATTGTTGAGCCTGGGGAGCAGGAGGTGGTTGGAGAGCTCCCAGCACCTGCCAGGCTCTGGAGGGGACACAGGGAAGGCAGAGAGGGACCCTGCACCAGGAACTGGAGGGACAGGACACAGGGAATGGGGTCAGACTGCCAGAGAGCAGGGATGGATGGGATGTTGGGAATCAGGAATTGATCCCTGGCAGGGTGGGGAGGCCCTGGCAGGAGTTGTTCCATGGATTCCCCAATCCAGGCAGTGCCCAAGGCCAGGCTGGACGGGGCTTGGAGCACCCTGGGAAGGTGGAAGGTGTCCCTGCTGGGAGGAACTGGATGAGTTTTAACCCATTCCATGATTCCATCCACGATTGTAGGATGTGTGGATTTGGTGTGTTAAAATAGGAATGGCAAGGCTGGGAGAGGGACAATGAAATTCCTTCTGGGCAGGTACAGGACTGGCCCAAATGCTGCCTTGTGGTGAGGAAGGTGAGCAGCTCCAAGATCCAAGTTTGTTAGAACCAGCAGCAGCTTAGCAGGAATTGGACACCCTGGAAGTTCTTCCAGTCTGTTCTCAGCCTCTTGCAGTCAATGGTAAAAGCACTAATTATTTTTTTAATATCTTTTTTCTACATATTTTATAACCTGCTCTTTAGTGTAAAATTGGAAGCCAAATCCAATTGTGGGGGAAAATTAATTTCCTTGAATTGAAGGGGCAATCTCCTTGAGACTTTTTAATCATTAGATGATAACTGTGAGCTAAAGAAAGGCAGACCATTAAAGTAACTTAATAGAGCAGGATAAACGTTTTTCCCTGTATCTCCTTCATCTTTATTTAGAGATCCACGAGGAGGATATTTCATAAAAGCTGCTCTTCCTGACCTTTCTTCACTTGCTCTGCAGAAGAACCAACCAAAAGAATGGCAAGGAAGTAACACTGTGGAGTTCTGGATACAAACCTAATAATTCTGCTCAGCATCTCTGCTCTTCCTTCCTGCCAAATTCTGCTTTTCCTTTCTCATTAAAGGGAGAATAGCTATCGGACACATAAAAATGCATTCGGCTGAGCTGGGTGATTTTTAAAAACAAGCTGTGTAAATGCTTTTAATTAAGGGGCAGAGGAACAAGAGGCTTTATCAGCTCTTTGTCTGCAGGCCATTATTTCGTTGGGGATGAACAATCCATTATTGTCAGCAGCCACCTTTTTGAGGGATTTACTCCCAAATCAAATGGTGTTTTTATTTAAATTGTTGAGTGCTGCTTGATTCCTCATTTATTTAATGTGGAGGCATTGTTAGAGAGGAGAATGGAGCACTTAATTGGGATTGCTGGAGGGAGCAGGACCGGTGCCTCGGGAGCTGCCTGGGATCCTGGGCTGGAGCGGGACATGCAGCACAATGGCGAGGGGGAGAACTGGAAGGTGAAGCTGCTAAATCCCAGTTCAGCAGTTTCCAAGAGAATTTTGGGAAGGACTGATGGCTCTGTGCTGTATTTATAAAGAGAAGTCATGTTGTGAAGTCTCAGGAAGAAATTCCACCCTGGGAGAGTGGGCAGGCCCTGGCACAGGGTGCCCAGAGCAGCTGGGGCTGCCCCTGCATCCCTGGCAGTGCCCAAGGCCAGGCTGGACAGGGCTGGGAGCAGCCTGGGACAGTGGAAGGTGTCCCTGCCATGGCAGGGGTGGCACTGGATGGGCTTTGAGGTCCTTTCCAACCCAACCATTCCATGATTTATAAATAACAATGGAAGAAGCTTTCAGGGTACAGCTCCTGTTCAAGGCTTCTGAGCTGTTTCCAGCCCGGAAAACCTCATTTACCTGGCTGAGAGTTCCCACTGATCCACATTATTGGGTCCAAAATGCAGTTTCCTGTGTCTGAAACTTTCTCCTGGAGTCTTTTTCTGGCTTTTACCTCTCCTCTGAGTGTCTCTAACAGTTTTTGACAGGAGAAGTCAGAGGTTTCCACACCTGTTCCCAGTGGAGGAGATGAACTGGGTTGTTCATACCCTGGATAAAACCAGAGCAATTTTCCCTTCTCTTAAATTCCAGGAGGTAATCTAGGATAATGGAACTATTAGATTTGGCATCTGTAAGGTGGTTATCATTTCAGAAGGAATTGTTTCTGTTAATGGCTGTTAACTTGCTACAAATAAAGCAAGAGAATTGAAATCTTAAGTACCAGAGTGGCAGCAAACCATGAAACATTATCCTGCTCCATGGAAGGAAGGCTGAGCCAGCTGTCAGGGAAGAAATCTATTGGAAAAACCCTCTGATGGATTCCAATTGGAACTAATTTAATGTGGCAGCAGCATCCAGCTCTTCTACTTTCTATTAGAAATATAAAAATGTCTATAAATAATAATATTAAAATGGGCAGAAGCTTTCATCCAAGGAACTCGTGGGTTTCATCAGGATGAGTTTGGTGGCTGTTGGTGGAGCTGAGCTGCCCTGGGGACCCCAGGAGCTCCCCTGGCACATTTGGGCACCGTGTGAGGTGTGGATGGAGAGCTGGGGCCTGTCTGTGAGCCAGCTCGGGGGGAATTCAGGGCTGTTCTCCACCCATGCAGGCCAAACCTGCTCAGTCCAGCCTTGGATGTGCTCCATGCCATGGACAGGGCTGGAATGGGCTTTGGGCCAGGATTTGGGGGCTGCTGTTACCACACAGGATCCTGTCACCCCATTCCTGCCTCGAGAGCAGCTTCCCTCTGCAGAGCAGGCGTTCCTGGGGGCTCTGGGATTTCCATGGGCTCACAAAGGTGAGGATGGGCATCCCATCCCCCTGTTCAGAGCTCAGGGTGGGCAGGGGAGCCCTGGAGCTCCCAAAATCAGCCTCTGGCAGGACCTTGTGTTGGGATGTTGGGGGTCTTCATGGCCAACCCCTCGCTGTAAAATTCACTGACTGATTGGGTCCCTGGGTTTTTCCTTTACAGCACAGATTCAAAGAGCAGCAGTCAGATGGGAAAATGCTTTTTCTATTTCTGTTCCAGCACAGGGAATATCCCAGGGGGCAAACTGTGCACACACCACGGCAGCAGCAGCAGCTGAGAGTGTCCCTGAGCAGAACCACGTGGGATGTGCAGTGCTGGGCTCTGGGCAAAGTGCAGCTTTATGGAGAGGGTCACAAGGGCTAAGCACTCCAAAAATCCCCTGAAATGTGATCTCAGAGTGTTGTGAATCAGAGCTGCATCCTCATCTCAGGGCAGCTGGAGCAGCTGGAGAGCTGGTCCATGGGTTTGTGAGTAATGAGGGTCATTAGTAAACACAACCATCTATAATGTCCTTAAAATTGCACAGTTATGACAAATTAACTCCTGGCACTGTGATTTTCCTCCCTCCTTGTGCTATTCCGTTGATGCTCCCAGTTTTCTGGGTTATTTCCCTGTCCCTGGCTGCTGCAGTGTGAGCTGAGAGCTCAGAGCTGGAGGGCACGAGGTGCAGGATGGATGTGACAGCTTGATCCCTAACCCAGAGCCCTGCTGATACTGAGAGAGCTGGGAAGTGACCCCAGATACTTCTCCAAGCAGTTTTTAAAGGATTTGCTCCTATGAATTTTCAGTGAGCTTGCTGCTGGTGGCCATGGCTCCTTTGTGATTCCAACTGGAAATGCTCTGTCCTGGAATACCCTAGAAATACCCATCCTAAAGTCTACTCCATTCCAAACATGCTGGAAGTAAGAGAAGGAAAAGGCCATTCTTGTGTTTCCTTCATTTGTGGCAGAGTTGTGCCCTTGCCCACAGACACCCCAAGGTATTTCCAGTAAAGCACAGCCTGAGAGCTCCTCCATAAAAACTCCAGGAAAACCTTCCTCCAGTCTGTACAGCCTTAAATGAGTTTGGATTTTGGACCATTTATTGCAGTGGTAAAACAATGTCTTCAAAGGCACATCACCATGAAATCTTTGGGATGAGCAGTTGTTGAGAAGGATGAAAGTTTGATAAAGTCTCACAGATCTGTGTGCTCGGCAGGAAGATTTTTGAAGGTAGAATCTGAAGAAGGAATGGAGATGGAAGCAAGTTTTGATATAGAAGAAAAGAATTGCTGAGCCAGTCTCACTGGATAACCAAGGAGGCAAAGGGTGTGTTGGTTGGAAGGGGTTTTTATGGCTTAGAGCAAAGGATAAACCCACCCCAAACAAGAAGATGTTTTTACCAAGCAGAAAGAGAGCACAGGCAAACAAGGCAGCAAATGTGGCAAGTAGAAAAAAGGTCTCAGAATTTTCCACTGCAAGAAAACTGAGAAACAACTTCTAGCTTAAACTGTAATGTACTGACTTTTACTGGAGAACAGTAACATGAATATGGTAATTACAGGAGTTATGATAGGCTATAGATAAAAGCTAACTATCCTGGCTATCCTCTCAGCAGCACTGGGAGGATGAATAGGACTCAACCAAACACAAATCCGAAAAATCCTGGCTTTTCCTTCCATCTCCCACCTAGGCTGAATCGCAGTCATTATCATCTACAGCCCTAAACTCACCCTCCTCAACTTCTACCTATATGCTATAGGTAGAAGTTATATATAAAAATAACTGTAAAAAATAACTGCAACTGTTTTCCTCACCCTTAACACAATCAAGATAGGTTCTACTGTATGAAGATGCTCAGCAAAGAAAAGTCTATAATGCATTGGAACCAAAACCAAAGGGTCTCCAGGCCTGGCTGCAGCTGGAGCTGACAGCTGTGGGCACAGCTCTGTCACCCATGAACCTGCACTGCTGTGACACCTTGGGTACAATAAACTGCATTTTGTATGCAATAAACTGCATTTTGTGTACAATAAACTGCATTTTGAAGAGCAGCCTGGAATCCCACATCCCTTATTCAGGCTCTTACAAGCAGCGGTGGGAGGCAGCTGAGCCCAGCAGCAGTGAGCCCATGGGCCAGCAGGGGTGGGGCTGTGTCCCTCAATGTCCCTCTATGTCCCTCAATGTCACTCAGTGTCCCCCAATGTCCCTCAATGTCCC
>VZSJ01001494.1:0-14608 GCA_013398405.1 Pheucticus melanocephalus
ACTCTCATTTATTCTTCTGTACAACTTTTTCTAATGCATCATAAGAAAAATTAAATACACAATATAAAGAAACAATTAAATAACTAAAAATACAATATAATTAAATAACTAAATATAATAATTAATAATAAATTAACAATAATTAAATATAATTAAATAACTAAAAATACAATATAAAGATTCCTTGGTATTTTTCCCAAATAATTCCTGAACCTCAGCTGAGTTGGAGCTCACTGACTACCCTGTCTGATGGTCATGTCAGAAGTATGTCTGCTTGTACCTGAGACATCAAAGACCACCAAAGATGTTCCAAACTACAGGTAATTAGTGGGATTTTCAGGAAGTATTGCCATTGGGAAGACTGGACTCCCTCCTAGGGATGTGTCACAGGTACTTCTAGACCAAAGATTCAATCAACAGCATCTAAGTTCCCTGAGTGTGGGGGATTATTTTCAGTTATTTTCTCTTTAACAGCTGCAGATTTAATTATGTAAAATTACTGGACTCTAGGACTAATGGATGCACTGGCAGTCTGTTCTGCCCTGGCAGTTGGGTTTTCCCAAAGCTCTTGGGAAAACCCAACTGAAAGAGCAGAAGAGCGGGGAATACGGGAAATTATGGTGCTGGCTGAGCAATGCAACAACATTTCCAGTCTTTTCACCCACTGCCTTTGGAGGGGACACAGGGGACACCTGTTTAGTCTGGTTTGTTGTTATGTGTACATGCCTGCAGGGAGATAGGAACTGCAGTGGGAACTCTCCTGTCCCCATGGATGCCTCTCACCCTACAAGTCCTCTCACTGACCCAGCACAGGAAGTCCTCGTAGCCACAGATCCTACACAGCTTTTTGTCATTATAGAAGCTGATTCCCTTGTCACACCTCACTTCCTAAAGAAAAACTGAAAAGATAGGATATTTGTAGGGCATTCTTCCCTGTGAGCGTGAGGAGGCCCTGGCACAGGTTTTGCAGAGAAGCTGTGGTTATCTCATCCCTGGAAGTGTTCAAGGCCAGGTTGGACATGGCTTGGAACAACCTGGACTAATGGAAGGTGTTACTGCCCATGACAGGGAGTGGAATGAGCTCCAGACGATTCTGTGAGGAAATTTCACATCCACAAATCGAGATCCCAAACTATGAACAGGCTTAGCAGCTGGTCTGCGGGCCAAACAACTGACCTAACAGAAGAAGAAATTTATAAAATATGAATGTGTCCATAGCAAGGAAGAAAGCAAGGCCGTTGGCATGGAAACTGATAAAATAGACACGTAAGAGATACATGCAGTTAGAGGATATGTGCCTTAGTGAACAGCATACGTGCCTTAATAATTTGCTGTAAACTCTTGCCAATTAATTATTGATGTTAATTGCTTGGTACTAATAAAATACAATAAGTTATTGCTTTGTCCAATGAATATAATGAGCTGTTTTGACGTAACTAATGACTTAAGATCACGCTTTGTTAGGGATATAAAACTTAAGAACAACTTGTAAGGAAAAAGAAGAAGAAGACATTGTTGTCACTACACAAGTGTATGTGTGTCATGTGTCCATCTCTACAGTGACACCAAACCCAGAGGGTTTTCCACGGAGATGAGGTAGTGTTGGCTTCTTCAGCAGATTTTCTCAATGTGCCCAACATAAAATATTTGTATCACTTCATAATCACCTTGCACTGGTACTGTGAAAATGGAAAACTAATTTTTTATCTCCAGAGAGAGATTGTCCTGGTCAGGCTGTAAGATCTTAAATTGCACATTTGTCTGGGGGACTGTGAGGTGGGATTCCAGCAGGGGAATGAACCTTGTGTGTCTGCATGTGTGTGTGAAAACCCAGCATGGGAATGGGCAGGTCTTCACTTGGGAAGACATTTGCTTCATTCCTTGGCAGTTTTTCTCTGGAATATTAAATGAATAGAGAGCGTTTGCAATTGCCATGGGGAAGCAAATTGCTGTTTCTTGTATGTCATCTATGAAGAAAACCATTCCAGGGATCAGCACTGAAAAGGCTGGGAGCTGCTCCTTCACCCCACAGTGTCAGCAAAAGAGAGAAAATAATGATAAAACAATTCCTCCTGCTTTTAGTGGGACCAGGGCTAATTCTGTCCAGGAATGAAAAAGGGCATCTCCCTCAGACTCCCAGAGATGTCTCAAAAAGCCAACTGCAGTAGGTATGGGAGGAAAAGCATTTCTGCGTGACCTGATAGGGGCAGCACACATCCTGCTGCTCCTGGGGACTGGGAATGTGTCGGGAGCCGTAAGCACCTTCCCCAGGCCAGAGGGTCTTTCCTAAAGCACCACTTCTGAAATGCAAAGGGTTATGGAAGAAATGAAGTGGGAATTAATAGTTATAATAATAATAATAATAAAAACAACATCACAACAATGTTATTAGAAAATCGCAATGAAGGAAGGAATAATACTGCATAATACTTCTGAGGGCGCAGGAGGGTTTAAACAGGATTTGAGTGCAGCAGCATCTCCTGGAATTTATAAAGCAAAACTCCAGGTATAGGATTACAGGAGCAGTGCAAACTCCTGCTGTCCAATCCCTGCATTTGCCTTCTGCCAGCACTTGGCACTTTGGGCATGTTTGGATGCAAGTGCTCCAGCGCTGCTGCCTGGAGATATCAAGAAAATGGTCATTAACTATCTCCCACAGGGCTGACTCTGAGCTCTGGCTGGGGAAAGCATTTGGCACCTCTGGCATTTCAATAAAAATTGTTTCTGTCATTTTGAAAATACGTTGAATAAACCCATGGTAGACAAATTAACTTTTCTTCAAAAGTATTATGAACACACAATTATTACTATGCCTGGTCAAACAAACCAGCAGCCAGTTTTCAGGGAGAGATTCCAGACTCTTGTCTCCCTCCCTGGCTGTAAAACACTTGTAGAGGCTTTGGAGTTCATATGAGCTCATGAGGATTTGGATACTTAGGCCTTAACTTAAATTCCATAGATACTAAGGAATTGGAAGTGTCCTACAGGCACCTTTACTCAAACTTTAATTTCAAGCATTCTGCCACTGATGAATTTTGCTGTTCTTTTTTAAAGAACACTCCACTCCCTTCTTCCTTAGCCATCTCCATCTAGGACAAAAAATAAATGTGGAAAGATGTTTGGAATGCTGCTTCCAAGTAAAGGAAATTATGCCAGTTCTCTTGTATCTCAGTGTGTTTTAAACACAGCCTAGCCCTTCATGGGCTAGACTCTCAAATACAGTTTCTGAGTTGGAAAGTAATATCAGCTGTGGTCTCATCCTAAATGTACACAAAAACATGGATTTGAGGTTGAATCTGGATGCAGGCAGGTTTGAGCCACTTCAGAAAGCTTCAATTCCTGTTTTTCAGTGATTCAGTTAGTGACTGACTGGTGGCAAGGCAAGGAGTGGTAGGCAAGGCAAAGCAAAGCAAGAAAGCTCTTGGTAGGGCCAGGCAAGGGAGGCATAAGTAAGCAAGCAAAGCAAGGGTACGCTAGGAACACAAGGCCTTGCCAAGTGACCCTGAGTGCCTTTTCTTGGGAAGTAAAAAATCTAGCGGCAGTGTTGGGAGGGCAGATTTTAAGGTACCATGCTGTGGTGCTGGATTTCTTCGGCCTAACTAGCTCCCAAGACTGTTGGCAAGAGTGGGCCACCCCGAGAAAGCTGTTGAATCCAGAGTGCGGCTGTAGGGCACAGCTGCTCTGTGGCACAGTTACACTGCATCAAGGGGAGGGACAAGGAACAGGGAGAGGTCTTCTGTATGTTTTCCAAAGATGTTTATTCCCAGGAGAGTCAGGGACAGAAAAACACTGAACAAAGGCATACATTGACTTATATATGGGGGAAGTCTTAAGGGCAGGTACAATCTTTAACCAATTGGGAGAAACTGGGGGTGGAACACAGGGCAGGGGATATAATGTTCAAACCAGTGGGGGATTACAGGGGAGGAGAACTACGTAAACCAATCAATGGTGTTATGAACAGGCAAAATGAGGCTAGGATTCTTTAAAGAGCTCAAGCTTGTTTATTAAAAGTTAAAACAACTGAAAATGAGACTCCCAGATAAGCCTGGGGCCTACGGGGAAGTCAGAGATACAAGTAACAAGCCTTGTGCTGCACAGAGCATTTCCTTGGACACAGGTTCTGCAGAAACACCCAAGTGCTGGGCACTTGGGGGCTTTATAGTCTCTTAAAGGTGCAGGATTAGTGTGCTTCCAATCCACTTGTTGATTGATCCATTTTCTTGTTGCTGGTTGGTCCATAAGATGGTGCGTTCTTGACCAATCATTCTGGAATACTGGGATCTTATTGGTTAGCTAGTCTTCCAATCATAGTCCATATTGATGTCATCATTTCATGAGGTAACTTTATAGAAAATTCTCTCACCCAGTTCTTACTACCCCCCTCTAGTGGGCACACACTCATACTACAGTACATTTAACTTCATAACTTATTGCTCCATAAGTTATTATATTAATTATGTATAACAACTCATTATATTAATTAAAAATTTATAACCCCACCTACAAAGCCAACTCATTTATAACAATGGGGCCTCGAAGGATACAAAATTGATAGGGAAGTTTCTAGAAAAAGGGGCAGGCATGGGAAGGGGTTGACATTCAATGGGAGGAGGAACAGGGAACAAAAGGGCAGGTCTTTGGGGAGATCAGCAACTCTGGCAAAACTAACAATACAGATGGAAAGGAAAAATCCATTGAAAATAAAATATGCCATAACAATACAAAAGGCCGGGGGGTTATAAAACTGACGACTAGGACCTAATTACAATCAAAAACATACACTGCAACAGTACCGTGCAGAGGTATAGTCCAGCAAGACATTTCTGCCCTGACCCCTTCTGTGTAAGAGCCATTGTTGGACATAGTACTAGACATGGTATGCAACTTTCAGTCGATAAGTTCCTGGAGGAAAATGGCAACTCTTTCTCATGGGAAGGAAAGCACATAGTCCCAGTGTTGGAGGTGCAGAGAAGAAGCAGCATCGTGACGCCAGCAGGGGGGCTATTTACAAACCACGAACGAGATGGGGCTGCTGTAGAATGCACCTCGAGCTGTTTTATTTTTCAGCATCAGTCTCATTACATGATTATGGCAATGGGAAGATGCTAGCAGCTCACATTCCAGGCAGCAGACACAGAACTTAATGTTACAACTTACTTTATAAGCTTCTTGACCAATCACACAAAGCGAAAGCATATTGACAGTAGTTCTATCCAATCACCATAAGCACACGTGCCTTTGGTCAAAACAATGCTTGCTTATTTTGAATACAATACCTACTTGTAAGCCTTAAAACACAATGCACAGAGCTCCATTATTAAGCTTTAACCTTCCTAATATCTTGTTAGATAAATTTTCTGTAGCTTAGAGAGCTATTCAGACAAGCATTAATACACAGACCATTGTTCTATTTGTCCTTCTTTTCTACAGTTTAAATACTTTTTATGCTGACCTATCTCATGGCTCCTGCTTTAGCTCTACTCACAGTTCTGCTGTCTCTGAGGCGTGCATCTTGCAGCTTTCCCAAAACCCTCTAATTTTGTAGATTCCCACAGCATTGTGCAGCTCAAGGGCAGCAGCAACTTTCTGTCCGGGCATTGGTTTGGAAGCGCTGACTCAATTCATACAATCGTAGAGTTGGTATCCATCTTTGAAAGGCAGTCTCCCTCCTGAAAAAATCCATTTGGTATGTTTTTTCCACTTCTCAGAGGTAGCCTTCTTGAAATTCTGCCAGCACACTTCTTTTGGACAATGTAAGCAGTTACACTGAGTCTTGGTGTGCAGCTGGTCTAGTGCCCTGGGCAGGTAATGACACCTTTGTATGGGATCAGTCCCTGGATGTTTTGGATATTGGAGGAGGAGATGCCATTTCTTTTGAGATGGGCTTCTAGTTCTTCTCTTTGGCAAAGAAAGCAACTTTGGATGGGCACTTTGGGTGGTCACAGTGAATGTAAAGTCATTTCCCCAATTGGCAGTTGTGAGGCAAGAAAGTTAGGGGTTAAGGAGAGATTGATTAGGAATAGGTGACCAGACAATGTATATTGCTTAACATTTACTGTGCTTGCAAAACAGGATGAGAGAATACAAGGTTATTGCTATTTGTGATAAGGAAGAGACTGCTTGCAAAAGCAGGATGGAAGGAATGCAAGACTATTGTGATAAGAAGGACTGTTCAGACCCCTAAACCAGCCAAAACCAACCTTAAGGTTTGAACTGCCACCAGGGAGCATGCGCAAGGAGATGAGGCAAAAAGTTCACCCCTGAGGAAGACATGGTTTCTTCCTTCCTCCCTATGACCACCAGAGAGTGATGTGCAAGCACAGAAGGACTTGGAACTAATTATAATACTAAATGAGGATAGACAGGGTTAGGAAATTAATATGTAATAGGCATATTGTGCGATTCATGCATACGTGAGACTTTAGAGAACAAATAGACTGCTGATGATGAGCATGTCTTTGAGGAGATATCCCACATGCATCTTAGCACTGAATAAATACCTACCTACTTTACAATTTAACGAGTTATGCAGTTTTTCTGTGAATCTGTTGTCTTAGGTTGCAAATGCCAGATGTGGCTGGGGGTGTTTATTCTATTGCCATCTGTTGGAGGTGGGGCAGCTATCTTCTGTTAAAACCAGGTGGGGCAGTTTTCTTTACCACTTCCACAACCCATCCTCCCTCTGGGAAGATATCTTCTGTTAATGGGCCATTGAGCCTCACTGCATGACTGAGAAATTACATCATCCCATTGTGAGATGCTCTGCCCAGGTAACCAAGCCAAGCATTCCTACCTGGATGTAATCTGGTATTTGGAACACCACAGTCAGCCTTTTCCCACTGGATTCCCAGAGATCAGCTTTTTTCCCACTGGATTCCCAGAGGAAGCCAGGCCCATCTACATTATCGCTGAGGAAAAATATATCCTTTCTACAGGCTCATTGTTTCAACAGAACTCCATCTGTCACTCCAGGGGGACTGCTGCCACCATTTAATCAGACTGCTACCAACATCCTAACCAACAGGGTGTCAGGTCATATTCTGACTCTGTCAGTGTTGTTCTGTATTACTGCATTTTTATTTATTTTTTTTTTAATTTATTTTTTTTTTCCTATTAAAGAAATGCTATTCCTACGCCCATATCTTTGCCTGAGAGCCTCTTAATTTCAAAACTATAATAATTCGGAGGGAGAAGGTTTACATTTTCCATTTCAAGAGAGCCTCCTGCCTTCTTCAGCAGACATCTGTCTTTTCAAACCAAGACAGCAATTTTCTGGGTTAGAGCTGTTGAACTGTCAGTGGGAATGCAGAGGCAAAGCTGTTGAGCTTTTTGTCCTTGTAGCTTTAGTGTGTGAGCAGTCCCTGGTGCCATTCCATTTGGATCCTGACTCTCTGAGACTGAAGGCAAAGCAAAGCCAGGAAGTTGTTTGTAGGGCTAGGCAAGGCAGACATAGGCAGGGCAAGCAAAGCAAGGGTAGACTAGGAAAACTAGGCACAGTACTGGAGGCAAGGCAAAGCCAAGTAACTTGGAATGCCTTTCCTTGGGAAGTGAAAGATACGGTGGCAATGTTGGTAGGGCAGCTGATGAGGTACTGTGGGGGAGCTAATCAAGAGCCCGGGCAGGTAAAGCCCAGTATCAGTATAGGATCAATCCCTGGATGTTTTGGATTTTGGATGCCTTTTTTTTTGAGATGGGCTTCTAGTTCCTCTCTTTGGCAAAGAAAGCAAGTTTGGAGGGCACTTTGGGTGGTCTCAGTGAATGTAAAGGCTTTTCCCAATAGGCAGTTCTTTGGGTTAGAGCTGTTGAACTGTCATTGGGAATGCAGACACTAAACAGTGGAGTTTTTGCCCTTGTAGCTTTAGTGTGTGAGCAGTCCCTGATGCCATTCCATTTGGATCCTGACTCTCTGAGACTGAAGGCTTATGATGATATCTAGAGCTGAGAAGGAGAGTGGCAATAGCAGGATGTTTGTAGTTTGATGGGTGCAGTTGAAATTGTAGGCAGCAAAGAGCTTTCTCCACCAACAGTTTTGCAAGATGTGTTTTTGGCAGATATTTTCAAGTTTGTTATTGGACTGTAGGAGAGTGAAAAAGTTTGTTTGGGCCGAGGAATTGGTGTTGCCTTTTGAGTGTGGTGCAAAGAAAAATATGCACTTGGAAGGGGAAGATCGGTGAAATCTTTTTGTCCTGACACTCTTGATTGGAGACCAGGGACGTTTCTGACTTGGCTGTGTCCTGGGGGTGGTTTCAAGTTGGGCTCGGTGCATGTCCTTGTTTTGTGAGTCAAAAATGCTGTGGTGTGGTTTTTTTGACAAGCGCTGACAGTGCTCAGGAAAAAGATGAGTGCTTTTCTAGCCCAGCCCCATTCGTGTGGGAGCAGTGTGGGGGCAAGAGCTCCGCTGTGGAACCTGGCTCTTGGGCACTGACAGAATGTGATCCTGCATGTAGCGAAGAAGGAAGAGGAATAATTTCATTGTAGGCTGTACAGTTTATTGGTTGTAAAAGAAAAGGCAGTTGGTAGCATGGCCTCTTCCTTTTAGAGCCTTTTCTGTGCGATCAGCTGCTGACCATGTAACTCGCACCCACTGAACTGCATCCAGGTCCCTGGAGATATACACTTTTCCTCAAGGTCTATGTGCCATCTTGCAGATCCCAAACCCCTTCAAAACGTCCTGCAGCTGCTCATGCTCACTGTAACAGAGTGGAAATTTAACAGGGTAGAACTCCATTTTGGATTTAGGTGAAACATGCCACTTTATTCTGAATATTAAGTCTGTAGCTTGCTAGCGTAGATGATATATGCTGTTTTAACTTGTTTAGTCTGTTAACTCTGCTGTGCTCGCAAAAAACTGCCTCAGCCAAGAAAAGAATGCAAACTACCAAGTTAAAAAGGGACATAAGAGGGGGCTCCTTGAACTTCAAATCAAAGGTGAAGAGCCAAAGCTGAGTCTGCAAGAGAGGGACAAGGTGACCAGAGAGTTCTCTGTACAAGGACTAATTGCAAGTTGTAAAATGAAACCAGTAAAATGAATATGCATGATCCTATTGTGAAACTCTATGCATATTGTACCAGTTAGGGGGAATAAAAATGGTTTGGGAATTCTCAGGGGTGCACATGTCCTTTAGGGATAACAATCTCCACATATGTCCAGTGCTGTAATAAACATACTGGCTTCACAACTTTTACAAGTTGGGGAGTTTGTTTTTTTCCCACAAATCATCTCATAGAAAAAGTTCGACAACAAAAAGCCAGTGCTGACCATAATAGTCTCTTTGTGGTCTGTAAACTAAACTAAACAAAACACACTAGTGATTTGAACGTTCCTTCTCAACTATATGTATATTATCAGCACACTCTCTCAAAGTGGCACAGTGTCCGTTGTTACAGTGAAACGTTTCTAGCTGCTGTTCTGACTGATAGATGTGCAAGGACAGAAGGCATTTGCCAACCTACCCTCTTTCCTGTGCAAGCTGACATTAGCAGCGCAAATATTTTCAGACACTTTATTGTCACCATGTCCACGCAGCTAGAGAGCACATAGATGGAAGTGTCAAGAGAAGATGTTCTTAAAGTACCTCCTTTACTTAATAGTTTTAAATTGTGCATAAGATAGACCTGCCATCACAAATTTTCATTCTCATGTCTTTGTTGCAAATGCCCTATAATTACTCTAATAGAAAAAGGCTCTAGAAGTAAAAGCCAGTGCAAGGCTGCATCTTCTGTGTGCCCCACGCAAGTCACATCAAAGTCACTGGTGCACTCTGTCCTTCCCTTCTCTGCTGCATCTACATTGTGTTCTCTTGATCTCAGAGCCTAAAGGTAGGCACAATTCCACAGAGGGGTTGGAAGAGGCATAGGTAGCAGCACAGGCAGCTCTTCTGAACTTTAATCCTTACGACTGCCACCGTGAGTTCAGTTGGTAGGCCAGTGACAGCCACGCTCCGTTTACAGCCTCTACGATGCATCCACTAGCCCAGTGCTCTGCGACTTCATTCTTCCCCTCTTTTAAGTGGTCACACTTCGACTCACCCGGAGGCAAATAGCCATCTACTTCTTGCACACATCACTGGGGTGGCAGCAAAGGGCTCCGGTGCACTGCCCCTGCCACAAGATGCTTGGGCCGGGCATTTACGTTCCCTACGTTAGGTAGCCCCATATTCGGCGTCTCGTGTCATCTGAATTATTACAGAAAGCTTTTTTTGTTACATCTTGCACAGAGAAAATGTGCCAGTACAACAAGCTTGCCCAGAGTGAACCCCTGAAACTGGTGGAAACTTGTACTTGATCCACATTCAAGGCGCAGTCCTCTCTCCTATACAACATGCAAAGCACTGTAAGATGATGGTGCTCTCTCCACAGTCCTTCTCAGCTCAAAATGCTGGCACACACATTACAGCCTCACATAGACAAAGGATCCCAAGAAATGGCACAGTGCCATGCATGCAACAGTCGTTGAAAAGCGGCAAAGCTGTATGCCTCCGCTGAGCTTCAGTTCTGAGCAGATCACAGAAGGAGAAGTGTCGCAGACATCTTTCATGAGAAATCCTTTCTTAGGATTTCTGAGAGCTGCAGTTCAGCAACCAAAGGTAAACAATGGTTATCTGCTGCTGTGGAATGCAACAGGCCCATCTGTGATTGGCCCATCCTGGATGTTTATGGTTGATGGCCAATCAAGGACTGAGCTCTCGAGGACAGAGTCAGAGAGAGCTCCTTTTGTTATCATTCCTTTCTTGTCTCTTCTTAGCTTAGCAGCCTTCAGGAGAAACCTTCTCCTCTCCTTCTCTTTTTAATATAATGTAATATATATATATAATAAGATAATAAATTAAGCCTTCTGATGAAGTCAGCATTTTCGTCTCTCTCTCATCCTGAAAACCCTCCTGAACACTACCACAGAGAAGAATGGTGGCAGAGGGGAGGGCTTGTGTGAGCCATGAACCAAATTGCAGAAGTCCAGCAGCAGCAGCAGCTTGTTCACAATCAGTCAGCTGCGAATACCCTTGCACTGCGAAACATCATCACAAAACGTGCAGATGAGCATTTTCATATATCCTCAGCACTGCAGACTTCTGCCAAACACAAGGTGTCCTTAAAGTCGTCCTTCTCCAAGAAGCTTTCAAACAGTGCACAACACACGGTGCCTCTGTGATCTGCACAGAACTGAAGCTCAGCGAGGGTATTCAGTTTTGTTGCTTTTCAACGTCTATGCTACACACACGCACTCGGACACCCTTTGGGATTTTTGTCTTTGCGAGGCTGTAATGTGTGCGCTGGTTCTTTGAGCAGAAAAGGAGCGGGCAAAGAGCACAGTGATCTGACAGCAGTTTGAAGGCTGTACAGGAAAGAGGAGTGCTCCTTGAATGTGCTGCATTTACAAGTTTCAAGGAGAGGTAAGCACCGTGTAAGCCTGTTGTCTTGGCACATTTTCTCCTTGCGGGACATAGTTGGAAAGCTTTCTGCTAAGATTCAGATGACAAGAGATGCAGAATACCAGACTATGAAGCACTGAGAAGGTAAGTGCCTGGCCTGAGCATCTTTTGACAAAAGCAGCGCTCTGGAGTGTATCACTGCCACCACAGAGATCTGTGCAAGAAGCTGCTGCCTCTTTGCCTCCAGGAGACTGAGAGCATGGCAGCTTCCAAGAGGCAAAGGATGAAGCCGGAAAGCAGGCTTGTGTGTGGAGCGTTCGTCCTGCCAGAGGATGGTGGCTGCCACTTGCCTGCCTGTAAAATTCACATTAGCATTCATATGGAAGGAGTTCCTGGGCAACTTTCCTGTGCTTCTACCTAGTCCTCTTCCAGGTCTCCATGGAAACTTTTGTGCTTCTCTTTAGGTTCTGAGATGTAGAGAACTCTATTTCAGCTGCAGCAGAGTAGTACAGTGTGCACCAGGGTGTTGGATGTCATTTACTTGGTGCAAGGGTGCAGCCCATGGCTGGCTTTTATTTCCACAGCCCATTGCAATGGGAGCAGCTGCTGGAAGGTGTTAGGAGACCTGTGAGAGTAAAAAATGGGACAGCACATCTATGTGAGAAGGAGAGTGCCAAGCAGCAGAGTGTTGTGTGCTCTTGCAAAGCTCTTCAGAGAAGGAATGCCTTGCATTGCGCAGAAACCTGCAACAACAAATGTTTAAGGAAGTGCTTTTCTCCACATTTAGAGATGAGGTCCCATGGCTGCCTGTTACATTTTCAAGAAGCAAGAGTATATGCAGCTGACTATGCTTGGGAATGAGCAGCTGCTGGATTTTTGCAACTCCCTTCACTGTGCACAAAAGCGTAGTGCTCTGCTGCTTCATTCTTCACCTTCTCTGATCTGCAGAGGACTGAAGCTGAGCAAGGATATTCAGCTTTGCACCTTTTTAGCATCTGTGCTACACGTGTATGCTGTGACATGTCTCAGGATCTTTTGCCTTTGCGAGACTGTAATGTGCCCACTGGTACAATGAGCTGGGGAGGAGGGGGCAGAGGGCATAGCAATCTGACAGGAGTTTGCAGGTTGCCTAGGAAAGACGAGTGCCTCTTGAATGCACAGCAAATACAAATTTCAGGGGCAAGCTCCGGGCAAGTGTGCTGTCCTGGCACAGTTTCTTGTTGCGAGACGGAGTGAAAAGCTTTTTGCTACAATGCAGAAAACAAGAGATGCAGAACATGGGGCTACGGAGTGCTCCGAAGGTAATAGCCTGGCCCAAGCGTCTTTTGGCAGAAGCAGCGCACTGGAGTGTATTGCTGCCACCACAGAGATCTGTGCGCGAAGAAGCCACTTTGCGTCTGGGAGACCGAGACTGTGGCAGCTTCGAAGAGGAGAAGAACGAAGATGCAAAGCACCAGGTTTGTGTGGGCAGCATTCAGACTGCTAGAGGATGGTGGCTGCCACTTGCCTGCCTGTTAAATTCACATCAGCATTTGTATGGAAGGAGTTCATGGACAACTTTCCTGTGCTTCTACCTAATCCTCCTGCAGCCCTCCATGGAAATTCTTGCACTTCCCTTTAGGTTCTGAGATGCAGAGAACTCTATGGCAGCTGCAGAACTGTGAGAGTCTGTCCGAAATATCCCTCGTCTGCCGCATGATCATCATTGGGGAGACCAACAAAAAAACAAAACCCCTAATGTATGCTGACCCTGGAGGGGGAAAGTGATGTGCCTAAGACTTGAGAGTGTTGCTAAGTTATTGTTTTTACAGGTGCATTTGCTATATGCTACACTGAGCTCAAAGGGCACCCTGCCTTTTTGCACAATAGCTCTGGAATCCTCCCCACCTCTTGGCCTGGATGGACTTCTCCTAAGCTTTAGGGTGGTCCCCCTCCAAAAGAAGACCCCTCTCACCCATTCGTAACTACTTTGACAGACAAGCTGAGATGTAAGAAGCCTCTTCATCAAGAGACCAAGAAATGAAACCCCTATGTGAGAAGGCCCCCTCTTCTTCCAGGGACTGGGACTGAAACCCCCAAGCTGGGGGAGGTGTACAGGGAGGTGGGGGGGAAGGAAAGCTGCCCAAAGCAAAGATGGATGTTGCAGGTGCAGGCAGTAAACCATGAAAAACAATGGCTCTCACCTGCTGTCAAACATGGACTGTGTGTACCCTTATCCAAACACTATTCTTCTCCACTGAAGATACAATAAACTACCTTTGTTTCGGTTGCAAAATCCATCCCCCCTTCCCCCATCAAAAAAGAGTATAATTGGAATCCAGATGAACTGTGCCTCTGAGATCTCCCCAGACGTGGCCTGGTGAACTCCATCAGCTGGATACCGAAGGACTAGGCAGTACTATGATTGGTAGCTATATACCCATTTCTCTTTTCCTCCCTCTTTTCCCTTATTTTCTCCTTTTTTCCCTGGTTCCCTCCCTAATGCAATTTTTGCTGTGGTTATTTCAATAAAGCTGCATTTGTTTTGATTATTACTGTAAATCTCCTGTGCCATGTCGGTTTTTTGCACCCTGAGATCACCCCACGAACCATCACAAACCCCATTTGTAAGGATGGATGGTGACAAGAACATAAAGAGAGCAGCAGTGAGTTTGATGTGGTTTGCATGACGCAAGGGGAAAGGTGCGGCCCATGGCTGGCTTTTACTTCTATAGCTTATTGCTGCTGGAGCAGCTGCTGAAAAACATCAGAATTGTGAGAGTGAAAAATGGGATGGCACATCTAGCTGAGAAGGGAAGTGCCAAGCAGCAGAGTGTTGTGCTGTTTTGGTGTGGTTTTCAGCTTTATTGTTTTTAGTTCTGTACTTCAACATGTTTTAAATGTTCTGGTCCATGTACCCCTACATTATTCCCCAGTTGGTTTCACCCTATGTTATACCCACCCTCTGTTTCTATCAATCACCCTTGCACCTGCCCCTTTATCTGGACACTTCGATGTCAATCCCTGTAGTCCTGCCCCTGCAGCTTGTCAGTCTTGGTAATCCTCGCCCCTTTGTCTAGATTCTTCCATGTCAGTTATGTAATTTTACTCATCTTATTAGTTAGTTACATATGCTCTCCTCCCCTCTCCTTTTCCATTGGTTATATGATAATTTACCCCCTCCTTATGTCCCTCCCCAGTTGTTAGCCATTGGTTGTTAGGCTGACTCCTCCCCAGAGCCAGCTCTCCCCCCCCCC
>VZSJ01001494.1:15008-40691 GCA_013398405.1 Pheucticus melanocephalus
ATGTGCTGTCTCCCCTCGGGAAGGAATAAAAGCAACTTGGAAACTGCAGCCAGAGAGTTCCTCTCTTTCTCCTTAACCACTCCAGCTCAACAAGGACCCCTTTGGTCTCCTATTCAGCTAGGACATGAGAAGGGGTTCTTACCAGTGGCCGAACCACTTCCCTCAGCCCTAGCCTGTGGCTCGAGGCGGGGAGTGGCCACTCAGTGGTGCATGCCGAGCAAGGGGTCGGAGCTAGCCAGCAACCAGCATCACCCCCTCTCCTGAGATGAGGGGCATGCCGTCATTATGTGTTCTTCCTAAGCAGTTTGGAGAAAGAACGCTTTGTGTTCCACAGAAACCTGCCACAATGAACATTTAAGAAAGTGTTTATGTCCATGTTTAGAGATGAGGTCCCACAGCTGTGCATTATATTTTCAAGAAGCGAGAGCATACGCACCTGACCGTGCTTGGGAATGAGCAGCTGCTGGATTTTTGCAATTCCCTTTACTGCGCACAAAAGCCTGGTGCTCTGCTGCCTCATTCTTTGTCTTCTGTGATCTGCACAGACCTGAAGCTCAGTGAGAGTATTCATCTTTGCCGCTTTTCAGCATCTGTGCTACATGTATATACTGTGATATCTCTCGGGACCTTTTGGCTTTTCTCAGCCATCAATAAAATCGTAAGTTGCCTCCAGTAGTTCTGACACACCTGCATGTAATCTTCCCCACAGCAATTCCCTGTCTCTCTGGAGCTGCTGTGGATAGGGTGACAGATGAGGGAATTCTGCCATCAACAGAGATTTTTTCTCTCTGATTTTGTCTTGCTGACCATTTTGCTGTCTTCTGAGGGGCTTGTGTTTGAGGGCACAGGGGAAGTTGATGCTGATCTGGCTGGGAGAGTCACTGCTTCTCCTTTCACTATGGTAAGAGGAGAAATTTGTATGCAGTGGGGATGGAAAGGTCTGTAGTATTTTACTTGGGGCAGTGGAGACTTTTCTTGGGAAAACTCTATGGTCAAGGGGACCAGAGGAGGCAATTGCCTTTTTGGTAGATCCCTGCAACTTCTTGCTTGGCAAAGGTAGGATCATGTTTCCCTCAGCAGGTGCAGGGTTCTGTCAGTGCTGAAATAAGAATCCAGAGAAAGCAGCTGCCCCTGTGGGATGGAGGACAACCACTCCCTCCCTAATTTATTGTGTGCAGCATAGGACCACAATGGTCAGACTTTAATTACTGTCTAGTGGGGTCTTCTCCTCTTTTCCAGTATTTTCATTCCTGTCTAACACACTTCCACTCCCTACATCTCATGTTCCTTCATAATTTTGAAATCTTCACACACTGCTGGAGCACAGTTCACCATCTGGAAAGGCTGCCAGGGCTGTATGTCGATAGGAGCATCTGGAGTAAGAGGCTGCATGGCGGCCCAGGACGCCCTCTCCAAGCAAGTTTACCTCTGAGGGGAGGGGAACATTGCTCCCAGCAGCCCTGGAAAGGGTTGCTGGGAGTCCTTGGCTTGGAGAGCTGAAAGCAGGGCCAGGATGGAGGCAGTAGGTGAGTTCACAGCTGGGCACTGTTCTTTTGGCTTTGCTTTCAGTACTAAAACATTATATAAACTCAGGAAGGAGAGTTAAACACAACATAACAAGTGCTCTGTGCTGATCATCCCATTGGACTGCTGCAAAACAAGGCACCAATGCCAGAACTTCCCCAGAGTTTTCCTTCAGCTGCTGGTGTCATCACAGAAAGGCTGAGGTGCTGCTCGCACTGGATGAGTTTGTGCCAGCCCAGCAATCTCAGTTGAGTTTCTAGTGCAATATATCACAGCTTCTTCAAAGCACCCCCTCTCCTACCCTTTTCTTGCAGTTTTGCTTCCCAGAGGTGCATCCTGCATGGTTCCCCCGTGCTGGGAAATGGGACTATCCAGCTGCAAAGATTCATTAGCACAAGCACCTTCTACCATTAAAAATGTGCCATTGAGTTGGATAGGGCTCTGTGTCCTGGGGAGAGCATTGCTGGGCAGCCAGGCATGTAATTTTACAAAAATTGGAGCAACAAATTGAAGCAATTTAGGTTTTTACCACTCAACTGCAATGTCCACTTTACAGCATTTGTTCTTTGTAGCTGGATAGAAATCCACTCTCTCCTTGGTCTGCAGCCATTCTTTTGTGTTGGCAGCTTCTCTAATTATGCATAAATTAACCTTAATTAAACCAATTATTGTGTAACTGCACATGTAGACAATACACCTGAACAAATGGCCTGACAAATATTGTCTCTTGAAAGGGATAAACCCACATCAAATCCTTAAGTGGAAAGTCAGATTGTAAATTGCTGCAGATTTTTAGCCCTTTGTTCTTCAAATGATTGAACAGGAGTAGTGTCCAAATACCCTGAATGTTCCCAAAATCGTGGTTGAATTAATGTTCTTAGCTGCTGAGGCCAAACGATGTTATTTGTTTAGGAAAAGGGAATGATGGAACATCCTTAACTGTAACATTTGTCAGGCTGCACTAGAGGGTATCAGAATGGTGGGGCCAGGTAGAGACACCAAGTTCCCCTCCTGGAGGATGGGTGATTTTGTGCAAATTGCTGGATTATTTGGCAATTCCTCCTGCCATCTGCCTTGCTGTTTGTCCAGAAAATGTTCCCTAAAGCTGGGGACTGTCCATCATGTTATGCTATAGGCTGCAGCTTGCACTCTGTAAGCAGTAATGCAGCCAACAGATGGTGCTTGCACACATGGCTGCTCCAGGTTTCTTCTCAAAATGCCACACAAGCTTTCTGCAATTCGGGATCCAATTTTTATTATTCCTATTTTTAGGGAGCTGCTGAAGCAAAGTTTTTACCTTCATTTCTCTGAGCCAAATAATTCCCTGGGACTGCTGGTGTGTGGGCAGAATTCTTGCCAAAGGGACTTAATATCTTCACTTTGGCCCTTTTACAAAGTTTGACATAGAGGAAGTAAGTTGGACTATGAAAAATTCCAGGCTCTGCATCACTAATTTGTCCTTCAGTGAAAAAAAAAACCAAAAAACTAGAGACCTTGAAACAGTGCAGCAAGGGAAAAAAATTAAGAACTAGCACTGAATTCAGAATTTCCTGCTGTTTGTAAAATGGGTTTAGCTGAGGGGTGAGGGGAGACAGCATTTCAAATGCTTTAATACGTATTGACTTTCTGGTGGTTCAGCTTTGTGCTGCTGAATGCTTCCTTTTCTGTAGATACTCAAACAGGCACTAAACATAGAGCTTTGTGGGAAAATATTCTGCCTTGTGAATACAGTAAATAAAAGCAGAGCTAATTAAGCATGTCAATCATGTCCACACCAGTTAGTAAATAACACGTTCCCTTGGACGCTAGCACTGGCTGTGGTGGGCAGGGGGATTTGCAGGATCCCTATGCCCAGGGATTTATGGGAACCCCGTGCCTGTGCAAGGTGTCTGCTGTGAGGAAATGTGTGAGAGACGACATGAATAGGGTAGTGGGATGATGCTGGGATGGTGGTTGGGAGCTGAGGGTGGGATGCAGGGTGGCAGGTGCTGAAGCAGCTCAAGCCAGGGATGGGAACCAAGATTACCCAGACACCTCATGGCTCCATTTACAAAGGGATGTGACCCCATCCATCACTTCATGAAGCACACTTCTCTGGAATATAATAGTTTGGTATTTGGCCCATAGTAAATCCAGTAAAAGGATGTAGGTCTGGATTAAAACACACTCTCAGGAGAAGGGACAGGAGCTGCCCCACTTGCTCCTTGCAGTCCAGGCTCAGCCCTGCAGCCCCCTGAGATGCCCAGCAAATATGGGGGGACTCACGAGTGTTTGATGAGACTTTGTTGGAATATTGAACATTTCACAGCAGGCATGGAAGCAAGCTGACTGCACAGTGGAGAAAACAAGCACAGCTTGGCCTGTCTGGGAGCAGAACTCAGGATAAGTGGCCTGGTGTGACAAAGAGGGAAAGAGGAATGAAAAACCTTTTGCTAATGAGGTAACAAAAAATGTGTTTTGGCAGCTGGACAGGTCTGTGAAATCCCAGGCAAAATGTAGATGGGCTAAAAATTGCTGCCATCCTCAGGGAGAGTGCTAATACAAAATATGCATGCAGAACTAAGATTTTTTTTCCGAAGGAGCATCGTTTTTTTCTTCCAGACCACCCATCAACCTGCACTAGGTGGCACCCCTGCACATCCATGGCATGTGCAGCTGCACATCCCTGGCATGTGCAGGAGGGCCCAGGGGAGGTCCTGTGAGCTGCCTCAGCTCTCCATCTCCCTCACATCCTCAGAAACCCTGCACAGACACAGCAAGACCTTGAAAAGCATCTGAAGGCATCCAACTTGCTTTTCATTAAGGAGAACAGAATGAGCACCTGGATGGATCCCAGCAGGGGGTACAGGGGTGACAGCAGAAGGAAGAGCAGGTTTTGGGCTCCAGGGCCGGATGAAGGTGCTTCTGGAGAGCAAAGGTTGGGTGGGAAGCCACAGAGAGCAGGCTGCAAAACGCCAAATGCTGAGCTATTCCAGATGTTCTTGTTTTTAAATTAAATAGAAAATAAAAATTGTCCTCACCTCTTGCAAAATCTGGGGCCATGAGGTTAAAGAACACATTGTATCACTCCCACCTGTTAGAAAGCAAGAGCCTGCAGGCATCTTCTGAGAGCAGGGCTCACTCTTCTGAATGCACTAAGCTGATCTTTGGTGCACCAGGCCCAGGAATTGCCTGCTTACCAGGACTTGGGTCCAGGCTGTCTTCTGCAGCCAATGCTGTGCCCTCTTCTTCCTGGAAAGCACCTTCTTTGGCTCTGGCAGCAGCTCATCCTCCTTCTTGGAGCAAGGCCAATGGGCAGTCACAAACAGGAGTGGCCCCAGCATGAAGGAGGAGGAGGCCTGTGCTGAAATTGTTGGACCATTCCCCTGTCTGACTTCAGTCTGTTCTGCCTGGACACTTCATTTTTTTTTCACACCTTGCTGGCAGGCCAGGAGAGCTGATGTTTTCTAGGACATGGCGTGAGCACTGGGGACAAACTGCACAACAGCTATGAGTCTAAAATGAATTTTTTCCCCTTGTCTGCCCTCTGTGAAGGATTTTTCTATGACAAACTCTTGGGTACTAATAGACCGTCTGGTAGCAGTGGAGGGAGTAGCAGAGCAATTTCCAGTACCTCTGGGCAATTCAGTTCTATTAAAATTAAATAACCACAGGAGCTTTTTCACCAATTTTTGCCAACTGAAGCTCAGAAGACACAAGGAAATACTTCCCAGAAGCTTCCTTCAACCACAGATCACAAGAGAAGAGGATCAGCTCTGCAGCAACAAGATCCATGCATCTGTTTGGAATTCAAATGGAGTCAAGTTCATTGCAAATCAAGTTGTCAGGCAGGTACCCCAATATTTCCTTCCCTCCCACAGCACAGTCTCCACACTGTCATTAATGCAGCCAGCTCTACCCTTCCCACCTCCTGCTGAAGTCTTTAAAGTGCCAAACATGCCAGCATGGATGTGTCAGCCTCACCCTGCGCCTCCTGGTGCCCTCCAAAAAATTCCTGGTGCCTTCAGCAGAATTCTGTGAATGAGCAGAGAAGAGGAGCCTGGGCAAGGTACTGACAGGCTCTTTGATGTTGAGTCCCAGACCCGTGATCTGCAGCCCACATCTACAGCTGGAGGAAATACCTGAGGAGCAAATGTGTCGCCCCGAGGTACATGCTCTTCACAGGCAGGTGGCAGCAATGCTCCTCTGGCTATTCCGAGACCGGAAATTCTCCTGTTCTGGAACAGATCTTTTGGGTCACCTTGAGGAAGGTGTTTAATCTCCCCGTGTTTCCATTCCTCAAGTGAAAGACAGCAGAAACAGCAGCACTGCCTTCCTTCCAGCAGAGTAAGTGTATTAAAGATTGCGAGGTCATGGTAGTCCTGGAAGGACCTCAATGGAAAAGATTCATTTGAATTCATTTGTTGTACATTACTCACTCAGCCCTGAGTTTTAATCTTCTCCTCTCTATCATTGTAACCTAAATTTCTTTGAGCTGTCTCACCAGAACTCAGTCCCGGTTGAATCCCTGCCTTGTTTGAGTGATTTCTCCAATTTCTCCTTTAGCAGATAATGAGATTTATGCTACCTCATCCCTCCTCTCAGTCTATCCCAGGAGAGCTGCAAAAGCTCCCCAAGCTCCCCTCCACAGGGAGCACCAGTGGTTTATCTGGGAGCTTGTGCAGCTTCTCAGGATAATCCCTCTTCTGTTTTTCCAGTCTAGTGATGTGTGGTTCACAGCCTTTCCCAGACCTGCTGCACTGCCTCGTGCTGGGGGGGTTTAAGGGAACCTTTCCACCAAAGCATCAGCAGCCTGCAACTCCTCTTGGCCCCCTTGTGACGTTTTGGTCTGGGCAGAGGTGCCTGGGCACCCCTTGTTCATGAAGGTGGGAGCCCTGTGTTTCACAGAGGTGCAGCTGGCAAGCTGGGCGAGCAGCATCATAGAATCAGGGAATGGGCTGGATTGAGTTGGGAGGGACCTAAAAGATCATCCAGTTTCAACCCCCATGGACAAGGACACCTTCACCTATACCAGGTTGCTCAGAACCTCATCCGCCTGGCCTCTAACAATTTCAGGAGTGGAACATCCATAATTTTAGTGCTACATTTGGATTCTTCTTGGTTTGTTAACTTCCAGATTTTTTGACTGTTTTTTTCCCAGCAGGAGTATTTGGTGCTCTATTATCAAAGAAATCCTGGCTCACATAGGCTGAAATGTGCAGGAGACATATAATTCCCAATTCATTACCTTTATTTACATGATGTTATCGAGAATTGATTGTAATGCTTAGTGGCACTAACAGTGCCTTCCTATCATAATGACAACATTTGCTGCCAGGAGCACTATTTGTGCAGCAGTGGTGTTAAACCACAAATAATTATATTACATACATTCAATTTGTATCATTACACATAACACAGCTGTGCCTGCTGTACCATCTCATACTTCATTAATGCTCGAGGCAGAGCAGCCTCACATAAGTACCTTTCTTGGCACTTTTCATTGGAGATGATATTCCACTCAATATTCAAGTGTAGATGAAAAATTACATCTCCTGACTATTAAAAGTACGGAAAGAAAAGTCTCTGCTGTATTGATAAAGAAGACCAAATAAAATTCATTACTCTGAAAAGGTTCACTCTACAAATTTAAGAAGATGCTGTCAGGTTTGGTAAATGTCAAATATGCTGACTCTTATTTTCCTGGATTTCTCTGCAAATTTCCAGCAATTCTATGTGTCCTTGCCTTGCTAAAAAACATTAGCATAGGTTGCCTAGAGATGCTGTGCATGTTCCATTTCTGGAATCGTTGAAGGCCAGGCTGGATGGAGCTCTGAGCAACCTGGAAGGTGTCCGTGCCCATGGCAGCGTGTTGGAACAGTCTGATTATCTTTACGGTCCCTTCCAACCCAAACTTTTCCATGATTCTATGAGAATGTCCCAGGTAGCCTTCCAAGAGAAGCAGATGGTAACGAATAATATAATGGGGATTTCACCACAGGAACATGAAGTTTCTTTCACTTTGGAAGTTTTCTGGGTGGGATCTATTCCAGCACAATCCTTGTAATTTAATCAAAGCTGCAAAGACACTCTAGAGGAACATGCACACATCTCCTAAAAACCTCAGTGATAAAAAAATGCACCTTGACCCACACAGACAGTCCTTGTTTGAGGAGGTCTCCATCCTCATGAAAATAAATCTACCAGGTGTCAAATAGAAGGGATTTTTTTTTAAGCATTTATGGGCACATTACATGACCTGTGCCATGCTGTAGGAAGGGATAACAAAGACGTTATTGGTAAAACAAGGTACCAGGAGGTCAATTGTCACCCCAGCTTGTTGTGGCAAACATCTGTTTGTGTCTGCCACTGAACAGGGATATTGAAGTCTAACCCCAGTCAAGGATTAAAGGTCAAGTCCACTTAGCCTTGTGAGACAGCTGTATCTGGAGGTTTTGGGATAATTCAACAGCAGCGAGGTACTCTTAAATAAATTAAAGAACTTTTTGGCATTTCTGACAAGGAGGAGCATTTTCAGCTTTCAGTACAGGATGAGGTGAGGAGGGCAGAATGCAGATTGGAAATATTTGCACATATGATATTAAAGCACACATGAATCACCTTTTTGTGAGACAGATACAAAGACAGAAGACTTGGCCCATCTCTTACTTAGGACAGAGCTAAAATATAATCGAGATTTTAAACATATTTTTGAAGAACTCTCTAAAGCTAAGGGCAGTTGAAAGGCAGATAAAGTAGCTATTTTATTTTGCAAGCTTCCATGCAAAATTTCTTGCTGATGCTGGCTCAGACAGATGGAGATTTGAGAGGAGGGGAAAGAACAAAGTGCCATAGGGCTTTATTGGATGAACCTTGAAAGGTTTCTGCAAGCTTCTATTGCAAGGTTTATGAACCCTGTGTTTGTTAACTTCAGTTTTGCTCAGTCTTTTAACCCTGCTTTATATCCTGTGGTCCAGATGACACATTTATACATCCTTAGAAAATTCAGTGGGATACTCTTCAAACAACATGCGACTTTGCACCAGCAAGGGCAGAAACTTGATGGTTCTACCTCAATATATAGAAGTTTTTCAATATTGCTATGGAAAGTGATTTTCTGTGAAATGTCTACTGTCCTAGATTGCAAGGCAATGTGTATTTTATTTGCCATCTGTTAGAGGTGTGACAGTTGTCTTCTGTTAATCGAGCGGTTTTCTTTATCTCCTCCACAAACCAGTCCTCCCTCTGGAGAGACATCTGCTGGCAATGGGCTATTGAATGTCACTGCGTGACTGATAAAAATTACAGCATCTCATTGTGAGATGCTCTGCCCAGAGGGAGGAGCCAAGCATTCCTAACTGGATTTAATCTGAGATTTTGGGACACTGGAACAGCCTTTCCACTGGATCCCCAGAGGAGCAGCTGCCTTTTCCACTGGATCTTCAGAGGAAGACTACACCCTTCTACAGGATCACTGCTCCAACATAACCACATCTGCCGCAACAGGAAGACTGCAGCCACCGTTCCAATTGGACTGCTGCACCCAACAGGGTGTCAGGTTATATTCTGATTCTGTCAGTGTTGTTTTGTATTACTGCATTGTTTATTTTATTTTTTATTTTCTTCCCTAACAAAGAACTGTTATTCCTGCTCCCATATTTTTGCCTGAGAGCCCCTTAATTTAAAATTTATAGCAATTTGGAGGGAGGGGGTTTACATTTTCCTTTTCAGGGGAGGCTCCTGCCTTCCTTTAGGAGACACCTTCCTTTAGGAGACTTGTCTTTTCAAACCAAGACCTCTACTTTGGTTAGATCATGCAAATTTAATGTTGGCTGGTGCTTCCGTAAGAAGAAGAGTAAGAATTACTCCTGAATGTTTCATCATTTGTCTCTGCACTGGTCAGAAACGGTAATTTGAGCTCCAAACTGCAGACATTTAGCAGAAAGGAGTTGGACACTCAGAGGATAAAAATATAAAAAAAATGCTTTTGAAAGATTTCTCCTTGCTAGTGCTGGTATGCAGACAAGTTGCCTGAAAGGTATGAAAGGGCACATATTTGGGTTGTGCTGCTGAAGCAATTCTTGATTTGCAGTGCACTATCAAAAATGATAGTGTTTTCTTTATTTACCCTTTTTTTTTCCCCTTCAGAGAAGAACTGAAAGCCCCATGTTGCTCTGGTAAAGTGTCCTACAGAGGACAGCCATGGTCCTTATCCACCTCAGGCTTGATGTGCACCAGCATCTTCCCAACTCCCTCAGGACCTGAGCACTGCCCTAGAAAAGCTGTGAAGGGGAAAGTGTCAGCAAAGGTGCATCAGCCTGGGTTCTTCTTCATTTATCTTTCGCCTTTATCTTTTGTAATGTCCATAGCTAGCTGCCTTGCCCTCTTTCATGTAATTTGCCTTCCCATGAAAGACCCTAAAAGAATTCAAAGCCAGTATTCATTGAATCATTGAATCATGGAATGATTTAGGTTGGAAGGGACCTTAAAGATCATCTTGTTCTGATCCCCTGCCATGGACAGGAACACCTTCCACTTGACCATGTTGCTCAGAGCCCAGTTCAGCCTGGTCTTGAACACTTCCAGGGATGGATGGGGCAGCCACAGCTTCTCTGGGCAACACCTGTGCCAGTGTTTTTTCTGTAACCAGTGTGAACTAATAATTTGCTTCCACCTTTCCCAAATGCTAAGAGATCTTTGTGTTCCAGCCTAGCACTTGAAAATTTTTTTTCCCTGTACTAAGGAATTCAGATCTTCTTTGCTTTTTTTTTTTTTTTTTTTAATTTTAGGGAGATGGATGGAAATCATATCCTGCTGTTCACCTAACTCTGAAGCTCATGGAAATATTTTACAGGTCCAAGAAAATGAATGTTTACAATTTTTAAAACTACCATTTCTCAAAATTCCCAACTGATTCCTTGGTTCCTTTCTCTGGTGCATTCCTCCAGCAAGAGGAGGGGGAGAGACCAGCCATAAGCAAATGAAGGCCTTTTCCCAGTAGCTCAGATGCCAACTCTTCCTCTCTTTGGCACCCAGAGCAGGCTGTCTGCTCTGGACTGAAAGTTGTTTCATCAGACTCGCATTTCAGCCTTGCCACCTGACATGTTATGACAAGATTTTAACTTTGAAGCAGAAGTGCATGGAAACATGTCACTGCTTTGGGAGCAGCATGACACATGCAGCCAGATCCAGCTCCTGCTTCGGGAATGTCAGCACCTCTGAGCCCCACACCCATCCCAGCCATGACTCCTGGGGAGGTAGGTATAGGAATAAAATCCCAATATTGCCAGGTGGAACGTGCCCAGGCTTGTCTGGCCCTTGCCGCGTGGCCAGGGATAGCTGCTGTGGTGTTTCTCCACAGTGGTACCCCTGGCTGGCTGGATGTAGCAGCTGGGCACTGGAACCAAGGCCAGGCTTGTAGGAACACAGGCTTTACCTCTGAAAGAAGTCTTAGGCTAGGTGAGGAGTAATAGGAGTGGATTCCAACGGAGGGTTAAATCCAGAGCTTTATTCCAGGTTCACAGACATCTGAATCATTGTAACAGCTCCATTAGAATACCGACCGCATGGTCTAATTGTCTTTTAAGCTCGGGGGCAGAGGGAGGGAAGGGACAGATAAGGCACCAACCCCGTGGGAGGAGGGGAAGGCTCAAGGGATAAAGACACTTGCACAGGCCAATGAGCCCGGACCTGAGGGGCATCTTTTGAACTTCTGCCAACCAGACGATGCCCCTGCTGGAATGGACAGCTCTCAGCAGGAGGCAGGGGGAGGGGAAGTTGGCACACCTGGGGGACAGGGAAGTCTAAGAGGGGAAATTGCAACACACTGCAACAGGGAGGGAATGACCTGGGATGCTTCAAATGGCCTAAGCAGACCTGAGGCAAATGTGTGACCCCCAACAAATAAGAGACTGGGAGCTAAGAAGTGAAGCTGGGTGGCATTTTTCAAGAAGTAGGTACTTATAGTTTGCAGGACCTTGGTTTGTAAAACCAAGGCTGTCTAAGAACACAAAAAGAGGACGTTGGAACTGGAAACTTCCCAATGGAATCAGGTGGTTAACAAGGGTGTGGGCTCTGCTGGTTTATCTGTGCCTATTGCTACTGGTGGTGAAGGGGAAATACAAGATAATTCTGGAAAAATTCCCAGAGATGACTCTACAATTCCGAGTAGGACAGAGTGAGGAGGACAGCTACACTTCAGCTGGTGAGTTGAGTGGCTTCAGCAGAAGCTGCTGCAGACTTCATGGTCTCAATGGCTTGTTCTGTATTTATCCCCTCACTATTCTCTATCCATTTAGGCACACCTGAGTGATACCAAAAAAGGCTTTTGACAACAAGCTGTCTCGGCTTTCCCAGCTGCCCTGTGCATTGCTGTGGGCTTTTTGTGGGTGTATTGTCCTCTGAGGAAATAGTCACCACTGACAGAGCTGGTTCCTGGGGCTGCCATGCTGAGCTCATCCCACTCCCTGCCATTGCTTCATCACAAAAAAAAGGGACTGAGCAGGTGAAAGCAGCCTTTGAACCAGCTCTGTGACTCCAGGGTGTACTTGGGAGATGACCCACCATGGTCCCTTCCAACCTTCCTCATTCTGTGGTTCTCTGCATTCATGAGCAGAGAACTTTGAAAACCTGCATTACTTCTGAAAACCTGCAATAATGAGCCTGGTTGACATTTTAAACAACCTTTGCCTGGACCTGAGAGTACAACTCCAGTAATTACAGCAGACCAGTACTGAGGGAAAGCAGTGTGACCCAGCCAGTGTCCTACAGCTGAGATCTCTTCATCTCTTCACCAGAATGGTCTTGCCCATGTCTGACCACAATCTGAGAGTGAGTTGTCACAGGCAAATCCAGGCCAGGGAGTGAGTGCACTTGGCACAACACCTGGGTTACTGGGTGACCGCCAGACAGGGCTCAGCCCCTGGGCATGTTCAGCACAAACATGTTTCTGAAGATCACCATGGGCTGTGGGGAGCTCTGTGCTCCAAACCCTCTATCCGGGTGCAGCGTGAGAAGGGCAGGTTGGTCATGGCCAAGTTTCAATACCACCCACAGGAAAAATCTCATGGCCTTGTTGCTCTCTAAATTTTCAGGAAAGAAAAAACTCTAAACCCTGCCTGTAGGTAAGGTTTGGCTTTGGAGCTCCTCCTGAGGCAACTCAGAGAATGGCTTAGATGGAGTGAGCTCTAGAGCAAACAGGGTTGATGCCAGCTTGCCTGTTGCTGGACCATTTCATGGGCAGAGTAGGCAGATAAGATGTCCAAAAAAGTAACAATTAGCTCAGCTGCCACCATCAGCACTGAGAACTTTGGCTCTCCTGCTCTCCCTGGCCTACTCATGCTGTGTGGGCTTCTTGCTGCTCCTTCCCTCAGGCCCTTGTGAGGGAGGGACAGCTGACATTGCTGGATGGCTTACATGTCCTTGCATCAGGACAACAGCTGCTGTTACCCAGGAGAAGAATTCATGCTGACAAAAAGGGGGAAAATTAATTCCTGCTCTCTCAGTGCTTCCAACTCCATCCTGCAGCAGTGGCAGCATCATTGCAACACTGCTGGCTTCCTCACAGCCACTGAGTTATCTTCAGGTTTAATTGTATTGTGGGCTTTTCTGTGATCCATTTTGTTTTAACTGAATATTCCTTGGGTCTGGTTCAATTTTCCACCAAGCTCAGTCCCAAGACAGGCCTTCAGTCTTCTAATGAGGTCAAGAAGCTACTGCAAAATTCAGAGCAAAGGGCAGAAAAGAAACTGTGGTGACAGGTCACACATCATTTCAAAGAGCAAGAGCCATCCCTCCCTGGCAGGCTGCCTTTTTCTCCCTGTAATCTGTCCCACAAAGAAGATGGGAGATAACTCAGTGGCAGATCCCTCCCTGGACTGATAAAAGGGCCTTTAATTTACCAGTGTGGTCTTGGCGCTGCAGAACAACATTAGAATGATGACACCCCTCATGCTCGATGCACTTCCAAATCTTATAAATAAACTTGAAAAAAGGACCTGAGGATTCATTATGCTTTGGATGAAAAAGAAGACAAACAGCACATATACCTTGAAGTTTCCCTTATTTAATACCCATGGATTGTCTGGTGCACTACCTTCCATCAAAAAAAGTGTCATTTTCTTGAGGTTAGTCTCTTGTTTTCAGAGGAAAAGAAAAAAGAAAAAGGAAATTATCACCTCTGTAGATGGGAAAGAAGAGGCAGAAAGAGGGCAAGAGAACTGTTCTCTAGAGCTGATTATCACAGGAATAATTTTATCACAAGTCCTGTAACTTTGAGGGCGGACTAGCTAATGATTCAATTAGCAAGGAAAAAATCCATATTGCTGCTTGAAATGTGCTAGACAAATCTGTCACTCATTTTGTTATAAATCTGTGTACCTACACCAGGAGTCAAGTTTAGAAAATCCTTTTTGTCTACCCATATTCTTTGCATTAAAAGAAACAAAGCAAAACACCTTCACTGGCTCTTTCCCTAAGCCTCAGCAGTGAAGGATGGACTTTGACATCATTATCACAGAAAAAAAACCCCCATTTTTTAGTCTTATTCCCTGAAAGAAAACAATTGGCTCTTTATTTAAGGTTGTTCTGCCTTTCTATTTTATCATATTCTCCTTAAAAACTCCACATCCTTTGCCCAGAGTTAACCCCACTTGCTGGAAGCATTGAGCTCTCAGCAGTAATTACATCCATGAGTGTTGTGTCATTTAGTTTTAAACAGGAAAGGCAGGAGACACTGCCTACTGGAAGGAGCAAGTCTTGGGAAAAGCCTTTGGAAAGGGATACATTTAAAAACCCCAAAGACCTGAAATGCCCATCACAGGATCCATGGGTAGTTGATGCCCTGGCAATTGGCTGAGAAGGGCTCACCAGCAATTCCTGGGAATGGTCTACTGCTGGGACATATCCATCAACTTCTCCAACAATACCAATTTTAAGAACTCATTAATGGTAGAAATTATTCAAATAGGAGAAAAGACAAACAAAAGTCAACATTTGGTGTGATTTTGATAGGTCAAATTTCAGAAATAGAAAGGAAGGGACTTTGTTAGTGTACAAATCTTCTGCAAAACTTTTTGAGGTCAGAAGTTTCCCTCTCTCTGTCTCCTGCAGGACAACTCACAGGAGAGAAGCAAGGAGAGATTTTTATTTGTGGTGCTTTGCATTTAACCATAATGGGACGTGGTACAAAGTGAGACCTGAAGGGTGGTGGCTCTTTGGCAGTGACTGAAGCTCTCTGACAGCTGTTAATCACTGGAGTTTTGAATTGGGCCAGGGAAACAAATGTCTGTGTGCTAATCCTGCTAGAGAGAGAGGCTTACCCTGGGTATCTGTCAGCAGGAACCTGTACCCCCAGGCCTTGGTAGCACTGATTTCTTAGCCAAAGCCTCCTGCTGTGTACGAAGTATCACATCACAGAATCACAGAATATGATGAGTTGGAAGGAACTCATAGAGATCATCAAATGGCCCACACAGGATCAAACCCACAAACCTGGTATCCTTAGCACTATGTTCCAACCAGCTGAGACAGTCTCAGGGTCATCACTGAGCCCACTGAGCAGAGCAAGATCTTCCTATAGTGCTGCCCAGACCAATTCAAGGGGGTGATGACACAGGCAGCATCACCTTGCTGAAATAACCATGTCATTGCTATCAGCCCAGGTATCAGAGCAAGGAGGAGACAGTTCACCCTGTCCTCACCACAGCCCTGCCTCCGGACTGACTGCCAAAACGGAGCTGCGCCATGCATGCCATTGTCTGCGTGGCAAAGAGAGGACATGAAAAGCCACTCAGGAAACTTCTGTTCCTCCCTGAAGTCTTCCCTGCAAGCCGGGTCATTGGCCGCCACTTTGGGAAGACTGCATTTGCTGCCCATCAGCTGCACTCTGTCTTACAGGAATTTAAATACCCAGGTGTATGTTGATCCTGAACAGAGGGCAGTAAGGAGAAAGGGAGAAGGCTGTGCTGCAGGGCATGTGGATCCAGGCAAAGCCGATTTGGGGAGCAGGCTTGTCTAACAGCATTTCATTTTCCGCTACTAGAACTGCCTGTCAACAGAATTCAAATATCTTCCAAAGTCCCAGTAGCCTGCTTGAAAGTGCTATGTCTTTATCAGACCATTGATGGTCCTTCTAAACTGTGAGTCTCACTGGCTGCATGCAACTGTGAGTCTCTACTGGCAGATTGGGTCTTTGGCAAAGAAGGGGCTGCAAAGCATTTCCTAAAGCATTTTCTACTCCAATTTCATTGTGAGGAAATATGCCTGAAGGATGATGCTGAGATTAGGATTGAGACAAATACGAGTTTGGTGGGTCAATTTTGCTTTGAGAGCTTGAGAAACACAGGAGGCTCAAGTGATGATCCCAGAGGGTTTAACACAGAAGTTTCACCCTCCCAGAAATACAAGGGCCTTAAAACCACTGTTAATTTGCAGGCATCTTTCATCTTAATCCTTTCAATCCCACATCTTTTTATTTTCTGCATAATTGTCTTTACAGATATTAATTACCATTGATTTAAGTATTTCTTCCTGGGTCTTCTTTGATTTTGCAATTATTTGCAGTGACAATTTTCTACCCTTTTGTAGTCATTTCTGCATCAGTAGGCATGACTATTACCTGCATCCCCTTGATCACCTACTGAAAGAGTTGCACTCAGCAAGATGTCATGCATGGTAAAAAGACTAGAGTTGCTATAGCACAGAAGAGGAGAAATAATGTTCATTTAACCCACAGATTGCCAGGTATCCATGACAACATGTCCCATTCCCATCCTTTCCACCTTTGGACTGGTACATGAGCTAACTTGATTTCCTTTGCTATTTGTTTGACCACTTTTCCATTGCCATCTCTTTGCAAACAGCAGTTTGAATAATTTAATTTTCCACAAACTCCTCCTCCTTCTAATAGATAATCTTATACCATCCAATGCTGAAATATTGCATTCCTCATTTGAGTAGATTCGTCATCAAGAAGGTAAACAGCTGTAGCTGTCTGGTTGGTTATTGTTTCAAACACAGTTTGTAACCTAAATATCCTATTCAAATTACAGATGGGTTCTCTGGTGTGGCAGTGGGGTGTTGGAGTTTTATTTTTTTAAGAAATTGTTTTAAATGTTGTAATTATTTGTTCCTATTCACCCCTGTTCCGTTTTCCTAATAGTCTCTCCCTAAAGTTGTTTACCATCTATTTTCCTACCTTTCCCCATGTCAATTCTGGTATTTCCAGATCTTTCCCTGTTCATCCTCCAAACTCTGCCCCTACAGCTTGTCTGTCATTATTTGCTACACCCATTTATCTAGAAACTTCGTTGTCAGTTATGATATTTCCCTTCACTCATTGGTATTCATTCTTCCCTTCCCTGTTGGTTTTATGTTTATGTATATCGCCCATACTCCTCCTGTCTAGCCCTTGATTTGTTTTTAGGCTGTCTCCTCCCAGGGGACAGCCCCTCTTTTAAAATCGCCATTTTTCTCTGTTTTGAGCCTCTTTTGCCTCTGTCTCCCCTTCAAGCTGCTGCACCTGTACCGCTCCCTTCACAGGAAGTAATAATGACAGTTCTGAGATGCAAGCAAGGGGTCCTTCCCTCTTTCCTTTGCCTCAATCCATCAACATGGGTCTACACTTATCGGCCACTTCTGTCAGTATGGGACCTCAGCTTGTGGCCAAACCGCTGCCCTCTGCCTGCTGGTGGCGCGGGCCGAGGGGAAAGGGGGTCGGAGCTCGCCGGCGACTGGCGTCATCTCCTCCTCTTGTGACCGGGGCGCAGCGTCACTCTGGCACCTCATATTAATTCATAAGCATTTCAAGTGGCTGGTCCATAGTGTAGTATCATTTTCTCTGGTGGCCATTCATCTTTTCCCCATTTTGGGGTGCTCCCTCCAGCCAGGGCTGCATACACTGATTGCTTTTACTAATTAAATCATCATAGATTTTGATTCCTAAGTGATTTCCCTGAACTTGTGGTAGGTCTAATATGCCCCATATAACATCCCTGAGCAGTTTGGAGGTAAGCTGCAATACTCATGTTGGCTGCAATGCCAAGTGTCTTTTCAAAGCCCTTGTTCCGTTAGCAAAGGGGCCTTCCTACCCTCTGTTATCAATTGGTGGGTCTAAAGAAAGCTTGTTTCGTGGCCTTAGCGGTCCTACAACAGTAGTTACCCCGCCTGAAGAGTTACAATGTTTTTATTTCCAAGCTCCCCTGCAGGATTCCCAGTTACATTTACATCTGCAATCTGTTTGCTTGGATTTGGAGAACTCGCTATAAAGGGCTCAAGTTCTGTTCTGGTGTTGATATTTGCACTGATAATCACAAGCAACGTGTTCTATTTGGGGAACTTTCTCGGAGGCAACTTAAAAATAGGTGGTCCTATTTTTAGTTTGGTTTTTTTTTCCCCCCAAAAAACCCTTGTCCCTCCCCACTGCTTTACAGCCTTCAAAATCTTTTTGGTAATGATGGTAGGAACACCTCAACCAGCTACCATTAGTGAGCTTCTCAGGCATTTGATTGATGTTTGGAACAACTGAAAGGAGGGTAATTGGGAATTCAGGCCCAGTTGTTTAAACCCAAAGATAAAGTCAAATCACAAATGCTTTTCCAAGTAGACACCCCCTGTCCTATTTATACAATAAGTGCCTGATTCAGAAGAATGAAGTCACCATGGACTTCCTTGTCCCCAAATCCTGTCCCATTATGGACCTCACTTAGGTTATGGAGCCACCATTTAGATTCCACTGAACTAGTCACCCATAGCCACTCTTCAGATCCTTCTGGCCCTCCACAGACCCAACAATAGCTGAAGTTAAAAACTTTGGCTGGAAATGGATTCTTCCATTCCTGGCCTAAACTCAGTTGACAATAGAAAAGTAGAATTAGTAAGGAAAATATTGTAATAGTGTATTCTAATGACCTAGTCTAATTTTCAATTTGTTTTCTACACTACCTGTGGCCCGTGAATGCACAGAAACCACCTAAGATAAAGAAAACAATGTCAGCAAGTAGTAGCCCCCCAGTGGGTGGAGATTCTAAAGGAAGGATGCTCATACAGACTATTTCAGCAGACAGTGTGTGGCTAGGTACATGTGGCTTGCCCCCATGTCAACGCACTCGCTGCTGCTCCAGACCACTCCTGCAGAGTGTCAGTCAAAGCCTGCTGTCCTTCTTTTCTAGCTGAGATGTCCAAATCTCTGGGGCCTTAGAGACATTGACCAGAGTGTGATGGGTCCATCTGTGTTCAGCTATCATGATGGCTGTTTATGTGGTCAGTAACACTTGGAAAGTTCCACACCACTTTGCCACCCATGTACGTCTTTCCACTCCTTAAGCAGAACTAAGCCCCCTAGTTGGATGTTATGAACAGCCAAAGTCCAAAGGCGGGGGCTGTGCCAGCTGAGCCTCCTTTGAAGGGATTTCACAAGAAACGGCATCCTGGCCACATATTCTTTTAAATATACATCACTTACCTCTACACCCCACTAGGTTGAGAATTACTTGGGTGAAGAATTCCAAACAATAATTCAAGGGAAGAGAACTGATTTTCTCTTCTGTCTGTCCTTCATTCTTGCCAAAGCCAATGACAAAAGCCCTATCCATGGCATCTTGGTGGCTATTGCCAGATTAAAAAGGTGTTTCTTTATTTCTCTCTTCGATTTCTTTCTACCTGACACAAGTTCTGGTGGTGGCACAGGGTATGGAGGATCCATTGTTTTCCTAAAGTAGCAATAACCCCTTGAAGGATCCTTCCTATAAAATGAGTTCCCCTGAGTCTGTTGCTTCTACAGTCCTGTGTCTTGGAATAATTTGTTCCAAAAATACCTTAATAGGTGATGCTGTAGTTGCTGAAGGAGTTGGGAATGCTTCTGGCCACCTTGTTAGCTGACATACTATTACCAAAAGATATTAAAGCCTTCCCACTTGGGGCATCTCACTTGGCATTTTCGGAAGGGACACAGAGCCTAATGCCTCCCTCCCCTGGCAGCTTTCTTTGTAACCCTGTTAATTGGCTTCAGCACAAATCAAGCAAACTTCAACAGCTGCTTTTGTCAGACTAAAAAGACCCACAACAAAATACATCTTGAGGAAGTCTTCTGCCAGTTCCTCCAGAATTCCAATGACTCCCTTCATGGAGTTGTTCTAATACTTGTATGGCCAAAGCTTCTGATCTCCATTGTTTGCCATCCCTTGTAAACCAATTATTCCAGTTTTTCCTCTGCCCTGCTCTTTTTAATTATCTCCAGCTCCTCTGGTGGAAAAGACAGTTTGTCTGGCAAGTGATTCAGTCACTGGGAGCAAAGGGAGGGTCTTTGAGATTTCTGGCAAAAGTATTCCTTTCTGAGTTTCTTTATCTGCCAGTCAATTGCCTATTGCCTCCTCTGAGTGCCTTGTCCAATGTCCCCTAATGTACATCATTGCCCCCCTTTTTGGTAAATTCACTACCTGCAAGAGAGGAGTAATTAAGCTCTCATGCACTAATGTTTTTCCCTCTGCAGGTTAATAAACCTCTTTCCTCCCACAGATTTCTAAATGTGTGTACTACTCCTCATGTATGCTTAGAATCAGTACGAATGTTAATTCCCAGGCTCTTACAAGCACATACAGCTCCACAGTCTGACCCGACCATGTGGGCAGCAGCATCCTCCCTTCTTCTAATTCCCATCCCTTAATAATAGCATCTCTTTGCTTCCCTTCTACTACCCATGAAGGCCCATTAATGAATACATTTTCTCCCTTAGGCCAGGGGGTGTGTCCTAAATTTTCCCTAGCCGAGGTCTGGAGGTCTATCACGTGAATGCAGTCATGGGTTTCTTCCTGGCCCCCCTCTCCAGGACTGTTCAAAGTCTTTGTTTAACAGGAGGCTGGGTTAAAGCCTTTCCCACTTCTCAATCCTACATCTTTCTGTTCCATTCAATAAGTTTTAGACTGTATTAACCAAGCCCTGGACATCCACTTAGAGGCTTTTTTGCTTCACAAAACATAAATTCTATGTGAGACTTTCATAAGTCTCATGAAACATTATCTTGTCATCAATTTTCAGGCTTTGGTTACTACTAAAGCCATAGCTGCACAATTCTGCAGACAATGAGGCCAGCCTCCTGGCCTCTGAGTTTAATATCCTAGAAAAGTAGGCAACAGGCTGCCCTGTAATCCAGTGTTCCCATAGTAAAATTATTTTAGTATGTTCCTGTTTAACATCCACATAGAATTCAAATTCTTTTTCGGTGTCCAGAAGGGCTAGGGCAGGAGCTTCAGTTAATAGCAGCATAGGCTCTCTCAGACATTTGACACAAATTTACAATAGGGTTAGTTTCTGTATCACTTTTTACAATGTTATTTTGCATTCCCCATGTAACCAGCAAATCCCTCTCCAGTAACTTATAATTACAAGTAGGAATAAACAGAAATTCATGCATTTCAAACCTAACCCCCACATGTGCTAATCGTGGTGGAAAGAAACATATCCCCACCTCTTTTCCACTTACCCCCTGAAGAATTAAAGAACTTCTTGACAATTTTTCTGTTGAAGGCATAAAATTCAAAGTGGATTGAGAGGCCCCTGTGTCTACCAGGAAAATACCTCCTTCTGTTCCAGATGCACACTAAGTGTTATCTAGGGCTCCAGTGTGGTGGTTCCCAGGTATAATGGGAACCCCTGACACCCCTAGTAATCCATCTCCATTCATCACCAGACTTGATCCTCCTGAGGATCTAGTTGTTTCTGCGGGCAAGCTTGCTTTCAGTGTCCTTGCAGATAGTACACTGATTCCTTCCAAGATGCTCTTTGGGTGGGCTCTCCCCTGCTGAGGAAGGAATGCCTCTGCTTCGTCCTTGTGGCCAGACTCGTCCTTTCTGTCCCAGGGGCCCCCTTGGGCCCTGCAGTGAGTCCCTCCGCATCAGTAAGAACACTGCCATCACCTTAGCCTTCACCTTTACCTCATCCCTTCCTACATACACTTGCTGTATCTTTCTAACCAGTTCATCCAGGAGCTTTATTCTGCCCTTTCTTTAGCCTCCAGCCCTGCTACTGCCTGTGCGTGCTCAGTCTCGCACAGCTCAAAATCATTTGTTTCTCCAGTGACCCAAATCAAATCCTTAAAAGAAAATCCTAATCCTACCACATACAATTTGCATTTTCCAGATATTCTTTGCTCCTCCTCTTTGTGCTCACCATCTTTGCCATATGCCATATACTAGAGCCAGTCTGTCCTGTTACAGTGTCCAAACGTGGCGCCTGCCGGCACACCCAGAGGGCACAGCTGGCAGCACCACAGGCAGCTGGGGGGCCTGGCAGCTTCATGGGGCCCAGGACATCTAGCAGCCTCATGGGGCTCGGGGACCAATGCTACCCCTGCCCAGGGGGAGCAGCAGTGGGGTCAGGTACTGCCTGGAACTGAACCCTGGCTGCCCCACAGCTCCAGCCCTGGCCTGCATCTCCCCATGAGCCCCAAGCCCATGCTCGCAGTCCTGCACTTCCGTGCCTGTCCTGCCATTTCCCGCCATAAAGAACACCTCTTCACCCTGACTCCTTGTTTTCCCTGTCCTGGAAGCTGGGGATACAAAGAACCTGCAGCTGAATCAGCTGGCAAATTTTAATGATAAATGCCTTCTGCTACTACTTGCCTTAATCATATTCCTCCACATTCCACTTCAACCAATCCTTTCCCAACATACCAACACCATCTGTCCCCTATTGCCGAGACCCCTTCTCAACTCCCTTTACTGCTCCTCAGGCATGGATTGTCTTTGTTTACCTCTGGGAGAATGTGCAAACTACCTCAATATTCTCCCAAGGGATTCTTTGGAGATCTTTCTGGACCATCATCCCTTTTGCCAGGACGCGTTGCTGGCTTTACCTATGCCACCCACTATGGGTGCCCTCTCAGGTTTGCTCCCCAAAAATCCCATTGACTGGTGACATTTTCAGTGGTCCTTCCCTGTGGACTCTTCATGGACCCTCTAGTCCACTACTCATCTGTCTCGAGTGAACACCATTGGGTACTCAACCAATTACCCAGTGTCAGCTGCCACCAAAGGGAACTGATCACCAAAACTGGGTGAGGGATGCCTTCAGCTCTGCTCACTGCCATGGGATGGTGGAAGGGTCCCAGATGAGTGCTCATTTTCTTAGGAAAATTAATCCCTGATGCCAGAGGGACAGAGGAGACCCATAACTTATTGGAATAAACGGTGACGCCATGGGGCATTTCTCATGGAGACTTTCAAGTGGCTGGGGGATGCAGCCTCCTAAGTTTCCCCCTGCATCACCCTCTTCTTTGCTCCATTGGGTGAGGTAAGCAGACAGTACAGACTTCCCAAATCGCCTACTCTATGCCCAAAGCAGACAGTACAGACTTCCCAAATGGCCTACTCTATGCCCAACTATAATATGCACTCTCACTTTTGCTATCTATGTAAAAGAAAGAAAAAGAAACTCTTCCTAATTCTGTCAAGTCACTGTTCTCTTGCTCTGGCTTCAGGAATTTAACACTGCTTTGGCTGAGCAACAGTCTGTGTTGATTAGTAACAGTTTCTACAACTAAGAATCTCTTATTACTTCACTAGCCATAAGTGGAACAAAAACCTGACATAATGAATCCTCATCATAACAAACTTTGGAGCTCAAGAAAAAGGAGAGAAAGAATAAGATCAAGGCCACTGAATGCAGAAAAGGAGTATTTATTCCTGGGATGTGGGGAGTTAGACCTGAGCAGTGGCAACAAACAAAGCGAAGGTGGGAGGAGAACCAAAGGAGACAGAATAGGAGAAGAGCACAAAGAGCAAGAGGCACAGTCAGTTTGGATTTTTTTCCCCTAATTTCATAGGGGAAGGGTTCTTTGCCAATATTAAGGATGAAGAATAGTCTTGAATTAGTTGTACAGGTTTTTGGAGGTTTCTGTTCCTTGTGGTATGTGGCAACATCTGTAGTGTAATCGTGAGTGGCTAACTTGGTCTGATGCTACTGGGGTGGATTTCTTTTGTTTATCCTTAACCATGCTAGGAGATCCTTTCCACACATTTAATTGGTATCCCAATAAGTAACTTTACTGGTTTTGTAAAATGGGTAGGAGTTGGAGTAAAACAATAGGTGGAAGCAAATAAACCGAGTGCGAAGGATCGCTGGTGTAACATAGCCAGCAGTGGTACAAAATTGGACATATGCTAAAGGTTGGGGATTAAGGCAAACAGCGAGGGCTTCCAAGCAGACATAATAACACAATCAGAGAATAAAAGCGGACTAGAGCCCCAAGAATTAGATTTGTTAGGATTACTATCTGGAAATTATTTTGCCTGATTTTTAACCACTTTTTAAACCCACAGTCAACTTCTGTGAGCAATGTCCTAGTCCCATGACCCAGAAATAATTGTGTCATCCTTAATCCCAATTCTACATGGTATCAGAAAGTGACCAAATATTGCCACAATTGGACTTATTCTGGAAGTGCTGGTGCAAATGCAACAGTAGGAAAGCTTCCACCAGGTGTCTTTTTAATCTGTGGGGATAGAGCATGGCCCAAAATTCCAAGTAATTAATTTGTTTGTCCTTGTTACTTAGAAAAACTAACCATGTTTGCTGCTAGCATGTGCAAAATGCTGAATCAGACTATTTGGAGGGCGGGACATAGCAAGAGAACTGAAAGAACAATCACAAGCTTAAGATCTGATTGCGACAATTGTGTTGAGTTTTGGGCACTCCAGCACGAATAATAGCATCATTCCTTACTCCAGGTGTTGCTGCTGCTCAAGATTTGGCTACACTTAATGAGTTGGGATGTTGAATGGTCAAACAACTAAACATAACTTCAGGTGTTTAAAATGAGATGTTCACTGATCTAGATACTATTAGACACAGCACACTGCAAAATAGAGCTGCTATAGATTTATTGTTGTTAGCACATGGGAAAGGGTGTGAGGAGTTTGAAGGAATGTGTTGTATGAACCTCTCTGACAATTCTGCATCCATTCACAGGAAATTCAAACAACTACAAAATAACGTGAAGAAATTGACTGCGAATGACTGGGGTTTGGATGAATTCTTTGAGGGATGGGAAGGAACTGGATGGTTGAAAGATATCATAAAGGGAGCTTTGTTATTACTAGTAGTCATTATTATATTTCTTTGTGTTATTCCATGCATCATAAAATTGGTGAGCCGCTTGGTAGAAAATATGGTGGAAAGGGTCTGGCTGGTGCAAGAAGGAGAAGAAGGGGAATTGTAGCAATGTATCTGAACCACTTAGACTACAGGGTGCGCCAGCCATCCAGCTTGGAACTGTTCTTATCAGAATTTTCCCAGGGCCTTTGGAATTCATCAAGGTTACTAAGACATATGCCGTGCTAGAATAAGGAAGGAGAAGCTGAGAAACCAAATTCCGAGACCTCAAGAACTTGATGACGGCCGGCGACAAAGCACCTGGACTGTAACCAAACACATCTTCTGAGAGGTGCACGTGGAATGCCTGGACAAGACAAAGGCACCAATAAGAAATGCCTGACTAGTGGGTGCCGAGAGTTAGAATGTACAAGTGCATCATGTAAACAAGAAATGGCTTCTGCTTAATCATATTGGGCCGTTGTCCAGGAGTCCTGAATTTCCCACAAATGATACTTACTAAAAGGGGTCCAATTTTAATTATAGAGTTACTGTCTATACGATGATTAATGGGAATAGTTCTTTAAAATCCTTCCCTTGCTGACATCAGTAAGTTTCATCTTTTCCTGATTGTACTGGTGGTTATACATTAGTTATGAATAGAAGGGAATGAGTTTTAGGGATATGCTGCAAGTAAATAGATTGGTAGCTCTGCTTCCATTTCCATTGTCTAAGAAGAACTCTGATTATTTTTGGACCTTTCATAGATCTCTGTCTAGATTAGCATTTATCTGTGATTGACCCCGTGAATTTTAGGCTACTAGGCTTGACCAATGAATGGAAAGGGGAAAGTCACAGAGCTTAGGTGGTTCCCGTGTCTGCAACTTCTCAGTAATAGTGAGATTTCTGTCCTTCCATTTCCATTGTCTAAGAAGAACTCTGATTAATTTTGGACCTTTCATAGACCTCTGTCTAGATTAGCATTTGTCTGTGAATGACCCCGTGAATTTTAGGCTACTAGGCTTGACCAATGAATGGAAAGGGGAAAGTCACAGAGCTTAGGTGGTTCCCGTGTCTGCAACTTCTCAGTAATAG
>VZSJ01001495.1:0-14259 GCA_013398405.1 Pheucticus melanocephalus
GCTCAAAATCCCTGCTCTTCAGTTAAGTGAATTGTGTATCTTACCAGGCTGCAGCTGAAACAAAAGTGCTGTCATGCTGAGAATGGCTTCACAGCCTTACCCTGTCCTCAACATAAAGATTAAGGGAAGAAGTTCTGCTTCAAGTGTTTGAGTGCTGTATAATTGAATTTCATGCTCCTTCATTCCCTCTGAAGTGGTGTACACAGGCAGTCACTTGAAAGGGGGAAAATCTTCTCAAACCCTCTGAACTTTCCTACATTCTGTGAAGGTTTTAATAGTGGGTAAATCCTGTTCAGACCCCTTTGAGCATGGGATGTTGATGAGGAAGAGCTTTGTTTCATAAATGTTTCTGGGAGCAATCCTTGTATCCTGAAACGTTTTCATGAACCAAGATGGTGAGTTGGAGGGAGGTGTGCAAGGACAGATCACCAGCCTGTCTTGTCTGCAAACAATCACAGAATGTCCTGAGCTGGGAGGGACACACAGAGATCCCCAATGCACTCCTGGCCCTGCCCAGACCCCCAACAATCCCACCCTGGGCATCCCTGGCTGCCCAAACCCTCCTGGGGCTCTGTGCCCATTCCCTGGGGAGCCTGGGCAGTGCCAGCACCTCTGGGGGAAGAACCTTTCCCTAAATCCCACTTAGAGCTCTCCTGACACAGCTGTGTGCACATATCAGAAATGATGAAGGCATGGAAATTATTGCAGTTGTTTCCTGTAGCTGAGTGACAGAATCACACCCCTGCTCGAGCATCCTCTGCCTGCCTGCCCTTGTGAGAAATGTCATGTTGCCATTCTCCAGTCACTCAAAGTTAGTACATTACAGTTTAAGCTAGAAGTTGTTTTTCAGTTTTCTTGCTATGGAAAATTCTGAGCCCTTTTTTCTGCTTGCAGCATTTGCTGCCTTGTTTGCCTGTGCTATCTTCCTGCTTGGTAAAAACATCTTCTTGTTTGGGGTGGGTTTATCCTTTGCTCTAAGCCATAAAAACCCCTTCTAACTCACACACCCTTTGCCTCCTTGGTTATCCAGTGAGACTGGCTCAGCAATTCTTTTCTTCTATATCAAAACTTGCTTCCATCTCTATACCTTCATCAGATTTTACATCCAAAAATCTTTCTGCTAAGCATCTGTGAGACTTTCTTGTCAACCTTTCATCCTTCCCAACACCCTCCCTGTGCCCATGCCCACCCCAAGAGCCCATTCCTGCACGGAGGGCACTGCCTGGGCACCCCTCCAGGGCTGGAGCTGGTGTTCCCTGGAGGAAGGCAGAGATTTGGAGCTGCATTGTTGCCAGCAGACGTTTGAGCAGCACCCCTGCCCGTGGCATGTGTTTGCTGAGATGGGACAGGATTCATGGGCTCCCTGGGAGCTGTGCTGGGGCTGTGACACTGAGCATCCCTCCTGTGCTTGGCAGCAGCTCAGCCCTGCTGAGATGTGGCTCGTGCCCAGCACCTTCCCCAGCAAAGTGTGCTGGCACAAATATGTGGGTAATGCAGGTGACAGCCCCTGTGCCTCTGGCTGATTATCCCTCGCTTTTATGTAATTTATGCTCCAAAAGGAACTGTGCTCAATCTTGTCCGTGGATTTGATTCCTTTCATGTGGTTTTCTGTGCTAACGAGATTAAATCAGTTTCAATAGGCACCGTTTTAATGGAGATGATAAACTTTTATTGAACTCGAGCACATTAAAATGAAATGTAAGCAATAGGTGACTTTAGCATTAGTCTAGAGTCCTTTCCAATCTGGATCAAGCCAGCATACCTTCCCTGTTAAGCAACATCCAGCACCCCAGCACGTTTTATGAGCTTCTAAAAGAGCTGAAAATCCTTCCCCCACGGCGCTTCCCTGTTTCAGTGCTGCTGAGGTGGAGCATTCATTGGAGCAGCTCCATGACCTGGTGGTGCAGCCACGGAACGAGGCATAAACACCACTAAGTACAGGACTTCACATCTCCTGAAAACAGGAAAGCAGGGGATGGATAATTTGGTGTTTTACAGCAGCTTTGTCTGCTAATCTGTGATCTGTTTGGTCTGCCAGTAGGATTATTATGGTGGGTTTACTGAAGAAGTGCCAAAAATGATGTTAAATAAACTGTTTACACAATGTAACTAGAGGCTGAAAAGCTAAACAGAGAGTCCCAAACTCGGCCCCATCGCAGGTTTGAAGAAAAATAAACTCCTCAACACTTTCAACTGGACGCTGCTGCTCTGCAGAGGCTGCTCTGTTTGTTGAATATTAAAACAGAAAATTAATGCATTTCCCCCTCTTTCTGGGGCTCTTTCCAAAGGTCTCATGGTTGGAAACATGATCGGATCATTTTGAGCTCCTTGGCCGTCCTTGGAATTTGCTGTGATCCTTTCAGTCGTTATAAAATATTCAAGTTTCAGAATGGCTGCAAGGAAAGCCATCATTCTTTAGGAGTGGGTTGTGTAATATTACTCCTGAGAGGACAGGAAGAGACAGTGCTGGTCCTGTGTTCTCCAAGGAATTGTAAGGGACACCTGGGGGACAGAAGTCCATGGTGGTCTCCAGTGTAGCACATGTGGAGGGGGGTCATAAAAAATGCCATCTGCACCAGTGGGTGGGTGATGTGGGAGAGCTCTCCAGAAATTAAAAGGAAAATTTGGAGGCACACAAGAGCTTTCTTCCCTTTCCTCCACTTTTTCCTCCACTTTTGCCTCCACTTTCTTCAAGGGTGTTTCGTTGCTGAGGAAGGAGCTTGAGTGGAATTTGGAAATATCAGTGGTGTCAGCTTTTTGGCTAGGGAATTGCATGGAAATCTCTCACGAATCCTGAGTATTCCTGTTAGCCATAGCCTCCCCCAGCAATGCAGGCAGTTTCTGCAGCACATGGGATAAGCACGCAGCTTGTGCAGGGGCCCATCAGTTACTGCCAGGGTTTCAGTCCTTGTTTTAGTGCCTGGGGGTGTGAATTTGGTTTTTTTCCACTGTGTTGAGATGAACAGGGCATAACTGGCATTGACAACAACTTCAGGGCCCCATCCAGGCTGGGCCTTTGGTGCTTGTGTGGGGTTTGTGAGTAATGAATTCTGCAGAGATCAAGGAGCCCCACGTGTGCTGCCCGTGGAGGACAGAGGGGAAGGACAGCATGTGCCTGGCACTGCCTGCACAGAGCTTGTGTTGATGTTCTCTGAGCATTTCAAAGCAGTGGGCAAGGAGGGATCACTGGCAGAGCCTGCATGGCTCAGAATTCCCTTGTCAGAGGTGGCTGGAGTGGCTGGATCACCCATGACACAGCCAGGGCTCAAAACCTAGAGGCAGGAGGAAAAATCAGAGCTCCTTGTCCTGGGGGCAGAGCCACAACAGGGCTGCCAGGTTTCCTGCTGGGCTCTGTGCTGTCAGCTCTCACGGATTTTGTACAAAAACGAGGGAGATGCCATGAAGGTGCAGAGTGAAAATGCCATCTGAACGTGCCTGTGTGGTTTGGCTTGGGCTGATGTGTATGATCCATGAGAGAGCTTTGGGCATATGGAAACACAATTTATGTATTTTTTCTATAGGAACCAGCTTTACTAATTGCACAATCTTGCTTTGTTCACTGAGATCCTGTGCTTAGATAAGGCAAAGCTGTGGTGCCATTGCACACACAATCACGTAGACACTGCAACACATGTTCAATATGTTTAAAAGTGAGGCAGGGGGAAAATCTCAGCAACTAAATGATGAATTATTTTTTTCCAAAAAAGACTGTAAAACCACCAGATCTGCCTTAGAGTGGTGCACAAAAGGTCATTATAGAGTCAGTGTCCCGAGCATGGTGTGGGTAAGGGCATGTCCTGGTGCCACCTCAGCCACTTGCTGGCAGCAGAGGAATGTGGGGACCTGTGAGCCAGCACTGCAGTGTCCCAGCACCAACAGCCAGGAGGGACAGTGCCCCTGCTACCCAGCCCAGGGACAAAGTGACAGCCTGGCACAGTGGCTCAGGGCTCTGGGGCAAGGTGGCCTCTGCCATGCGGGCACTGGGGAGTGCCAGGGGCTGTGGGGTGGCCCCACTGGTGTGGGTCTGGCCTGAGGGAGAGGGGCAGGCACTGGCTGCAGGCACAGTGGGACAGCCCTGGCACAGCTCTGCAGCAGGAAAATCTGCTTTTGAGACCCTTCTGTACCTGGGTGGATTTGTCACGAGACACGCAAGAGCAGACCCTCCCCACAGACCCTCCCCAGGCTGTCCTGCAAAGCTCTGAAGGAGAGGCTTCCCAGCAAAACCTCAGTAAGAAATCAGGTGTTTCCCCCTCGTTTTTCTCTTCTAAAGGACTGGGCTTGCTGAAGACGCCCCGAGTTATTCAGCTGGAAGGGTTAAAGTTTGGCAGTGTTGCAAGCAGCCGAACAATGGGTCATATCATGGAAACTGTCAGGCAACCTTAAATATAGCTGTTATGATCTGCATAGTCTGCAATGCTCTGGAAACCAGGATGAGCAGCAAGGGGAAAAAATTCATAAAGTCCACGGAGTTGTTTAGGTTAGGCAGGAACAGAGAGCACTGCAGGGAGTGCAGAAAGGCAAAGGGCGCCCAGGGAAAGGGGCGGGCAGAGGGAGGGCAGGGCAGGGGAAGGAGCCCACCAGGAGGAAGATCAGGATGAGCCAGACTGGAATGGTGTTGGGGAGGGGTCATGCTCGGTGTCTGGCTGGTTTTGGAAGTTTAATGGATTTATCTGACAGCAGCTGGTGACCCCCGTTCCCCCAGACCTTCTCCTTTGGCCACTCCAGCACGCCCAGACTCTGGAGAAGCGGTTTGGTGTTGGCACAAACCAATCTGACAACGAGCCAGGCCTCAGGGGGATGTGGGGGATGCTCAGCAGTGATGTGGGGGTCCCACATCCTCACAGGGACCCTCACCACTCCCCAGGAGGGGTCACAGCCTGTGGGTGTCAGCTCCTGCCCCTGCAGCATCCCAAGCATCCCTGCTGAGACAGCCACAGCCAGCAAACGTGGCCTGAACTTGGAGCTTCAAAGTGAGTCGGAAACTATTTTATCACAGCAAGATCAGAGCAGGCTGCGGTGCTGGAAGCCAGAGGGGCTGGGGAGCTCTGTTACGGGAAGCAGGGTCACACTCTCACTGCTCTGGCTCTGGCTGGCACGGGGAGAGAGGCTGAGCAGCACTGAGCTATGCAGGAGGTCACAGCCGCCATCCCTCCAGCTCTGCAGGCAGATGCTCAGCTGGAACGGTGCTGCAGCCAGGGAACCTGAGTGATTTATGCTGCTACAAGAGGTTTTCGTTCCCCTTCTTCCTCCCCTGTGCCCTGGAGTCCCTGCTTATCCAGCAGCACTGACAGCAGCCAAGGGCTGTGGGAGCACACAAGTGCCCCAGCCCAGAGGGGGCACAGGGAATGGCACCTCAATGACACCAGGGCCCTGCTGCCCCTTGCAAGCACCAACACAGCAGCTTCCCTGCTGGCTCACGAGCTGCTGCTTGCTGGCCATGTCCTCAGAGCCCCTGGGACAAAATGCAGGTGTGGCTGGGCATAGAGTGATGTTAGGAGGGAGTTTTGGTTCCTGTCAGTGCCTTCCTGTGCATCCTCCCAGAATCCCACCCATCTCCCCATGAGCTGTGCTCATTGCCCCCAGGGCTCCTGTGACACCCCTGACACCCCATGGCCCACCCAGCCTCCCTTGTACCCACCTGCTCCCCATCTCCAGCTGCCACCATGGCTGGGATCACATCCTGAATGCCAGGCAGGGCCACGAGCTGCTCTTGGACAGGCCCTCAAGCCTGAAATCATTGGAAAATGTGCAGGGACCATTTGGGGCAGGTCTGTGCCAGGGGAGGGCTCCAAGGCACGGAGGGACACCCCCTGTGCTACATGGCACAGCGCTGACCTGAGTATTTCCACTGGCCTTCTCTTGACCATTTTTGGTCCCTTTCATTTGTTTTTGAATCTGTTCCTCCTCTTTGCCCAAGTTCTTTTGTGCTAATTGGGAACTGGCTCCTCTCGGGGTGGGAGGTCTGTCAGGACCGCCTCATGACAGATTTACTTTGTCTCTCTGTCTCTGCATTTTGGCAGTTTGGTTCTTCTGCAATGTTCTGGATTTGGATTTTGCTTCTCCACGCTGATATCCTCACAATAGGCAGCCTATGGATTGAATAAATTAAAACATAACGAGCTGGAATGCAACTGGCAGCTCTGCAAGATCCCCATCAGCACAGCAGGGCTCGTGAATGCACAGCTGAGCTGTGGCTCAGGCAGGCACGGCCTGGCTGGGTGGGTGACCCAGGTGGGATGGAGATGTGCTGGACACTGTCCTGAACCACAGCAAAGGGGCTGACAGGTGGGAGGTGTCACCCCATATCAGATTCAGGAGGAGGACGGGTCAAGAAGGTGGGCATCACTCATGTTGATCCTTGCTCTGGGTTCATCAGGGCTCTTTGCTCTGTGACTGGAGCCTCTCCTCCATCCCACTGAGTGCCACCAAAACCTGGGTCCCTCCTGCAGCACAGTGGCTCTGTGTTCACGCCACCCTTGTCCCTTGGAGAGGGGTGTTTGTATCATTTTTCCTGCTCGTTTCAGCTGTACAGGATCTATCCAGGGGTGTATCCTGGTCCCTCCTGCAGCACAGTGGCTCTGTGTTCATGCCACCCTTGTCCCTTGGACAGACCTGTCTGTATCATTTTTCCTGCTCGTTTCAGCTGTACAGGATCTATCCAGGGGTGTATCTCTCTTTCCTGCTTCTGCTTCCCCTGCAGAATTTCCTCACCCAGGCTCATTCCAAGCCAAAGAGGCTTTTGCTAAGCCATTGCTAACTTGGCTCAGCCTGGCATGTCAGCAAGTGCCAGAGCCTCAGAGAGCCCCATTGCCTGTCCTGTGTGGAGGTGACACACAGAACACCCAGCTGTGACAACAGCCAGTGAAGGGAAGCAAAGGGAAGCACGGGTGGCACGGAGTGTGGGAGTGCACGGCCAGCGTGGGATTGCAGGAATGCTCATCCCAGCTCATCCCAGCTTGTGAGGCAGCAGGAGGACATCCAAACCCAGGGAAAGCCCTTGAGACATGGATACCACACAGACTGGGGCCAGGGTTGTGATGGGAACTCAGGCGGGGAGCAAATGGCAAGCAGGGTGGGAAAGTGGTTTGCTGTCCCTGCTGAGAAAGCTGCTGCTCCCTGCAAGCCAAGAGCCACGAGCTGGGGGCAGCTCTGGCACCTCCCCTGCTGCCCTGGCCAGCCCTGGGAAGCGCTGTGAGTGCATGGCACAGGTGCTGTTTGCTTTGGGTCACACACACCCATCAGCAGCACAGCAGGAAAGTGGATGTGACACACACACGTGGCAGAGCCCGCTCACGGTTCCTGCCGCAGCAGGGCTGGCCAGAACCTGCTTCTCATTAGGGCACAGACACTCCCCAGTGCCTGTCTGCAGGCAGCCACAGGGGCAGGGGAAAGACCAGCATGTTGGAAAAGTCTGGGATGAACAGAGGGGTCGGGTTAGGGTCTGCCCAGGAGCAGTGGGAGGAGCAGAAAAGCACTTTTTCATGGAAGGAGAGCAAGCAGGCTGAGGATGGGGGCATCTTGCATGGACAAGCACTGGCAGGAGGGCTTCAGAGGAGTGAGAAGAAGAAACCACAGCAGAACAGATTCTCTGGGTACCCTGAGGTGTGTCAGGGCATTTTCCTTGTTTCTGCTGAGTGTCTCACAATCAGTGAGATTCTGTTGTTCTTGGAGACCTGGGCAAAACCTGTGCCCTCTGTCCCTGAGGTCTGGGGACTCACCTTGCTCTTGGGAAGAGAATTTCTGCACAGAATTCAGTTCACCTCCAAAACCAGCCATGCTCCTCTTCCCAGGGTAGGACAAGAGCAGGACCACAGCCAAAGTTTCCAAGATTGGTTTCTCATTTATTACTGTGGGATGTATCTAAATCCTAACAGTGAGGCAGGGAACCATCAAACCTCACCAGTGCCCATATAATGCAAATTAAGAACTGAAATAGGTGATGAAGCGAAGCCAGGAGATGGCTGGGGAGGGGGCTCAGCCATTCACTAGTTAGTCCAAGAAGGGGGATGTCATCTGGCTTGTCTTCCTGCACAGAGCAGGCCAGAGCCTTTCCCCAGTGAGTACTTGCTGAGCACGTATTTTGGGGCTTGTTCTGTATTGATTTTTCAGCTGGCAATAGGAGGAACTCCTCCCATGTTTGAGTTGTTCCAGTGCATTTCATTCTACATCAGATCTTCAAATTAACCTAATGATCAGCTTGATCAAATTATGGTAAATCAAGCAACATACCCATGTCATCTTTCTGGAAAGACATCAGTCTTGCTCAGCTCTGAACCTCCCAAATCAGCTCTCATTTGACTAGCTGTGTCTCTTCCAATCCAATGGGGATTTGGGACCAGACACCCTGCTGAAGTCCCTCCAACCAACATTTCTTCTATTAATAGATTGTCTTAGGAGAGTTAAAGTCAACCCTTTGCATGGGCTTCAGCTTTTCTGAGACCCCTTGGCTCAGCTCAGCTCTGCTGCCAGAGCAGCAGCCAGGATGGAATAGTCCAGCTCCTGCCTTAAACCCAGCACTGTGCCCACCAACCCCAGAGAGTGGAGGATGTCACACTTCACAGTCCAGCAACAGACCTGTGTGAAAAATTGTGTCTTATGCGCATTAAAAATATCATTTATTGGCTATTATCAGTGTGAGGGAGGCAGAAAAGCAGAGAGGGAGGATTTGCTTCAGAGGGCAAAGCTCACATGTCCCAGCTGGCCAGGTTAGTGCAGAGACCAGGACTAAGCTCAGGCTGAGGCAATGCTGTTGGATGACAGGGAGCAGGAAAAGAAGTTTGATCCTGAAGGCTGAATTCTGCTTCTGCTCCTTGGATCCAGAAACATTCCCAGTGCACAGGACTGTAGTTCATGGAATCACACAATGGCACACTGGCTTGGGTTGGAAAGGACCTTAAAGCCCATCCACTGTCATGGCAGGGTCACCTCCCACTGTCCCAGGCTGCTCCAAGCTCCATCCAGCCTGGCCTTGGGCACTGCCAGGGATCCAGGGGCAGCCCCAGCTGCTCTGGGCACCTGTGCCAGGGCCTGCCCACCCTCACTGGGAACAATTCCTGCCCATTACTGAGACCTTGCAGGAAATGGGGCTCTCAGCCACCTGTATGAGCCACTTTCAAAAAACTATAAAGACATTGCACCATTTTCTGCTTCCATCTCAGCTTTCCACAGGCACACCTGGGAAACTTTTCAAAGCAGCACACTTACTGTATGCCAGGTCCTGAGCGTTCCCTGTTTGCCCTGGGCTTTGGCAGCCCTGCCCATGCACAGGTAGCACCCACTGAACGCTGGTGGCTTGGAGCTCCACCTCCAGCTGTGGTCATCACATATCCTCTGAACAGAGAGAGACACAGCCATCCCAGGATTTTCCTGAGAAGCTGTGGGAAAGCTCAGAGAAAGAATGAAAGCAATTATTACCTCAATCTCTGCGCCTGGCAGGCAATCTCTGTTTGTCAAAGAGGTTCACAAGAAGGAGTTGTCCCTTCCTGACCAATAGGTGAAGATTCCTAAAAGTCAATCAGGTCTTAAGTCCACCATTGTTTCTATGAGAGCTGTGGATTTCTGATGCAAAAGTGCTTTTCATGCCTTCTGGTGATGGAGTCTCTGTATCACCTTTGTCTGTCCCCAGCATCCCTCTGGTGACATCCAGCAGCTCTCATGGCAGCCTGTTCAGCTGGAGTTGTGCTCCTGCTGCAGGTTTGAGAGGTTTTTCTGCCCCTAGCAGGCAGCAGGGCTGGGGAGCTGCTCTGGAGGACATTCCAGCTTCCAGGAGTTCCTTACACCAGCCTGAGGAGCGCCCAGCAGAAAGCAGAGCTGCTCTGGAGGACAGTGCAGCTTCCAGGAGGCAGTTATGGACTCTGGCTCGATGTGAAGTTCAAATCCTGCCCATTTTCCCTTTCCCTGCTTGTTTTCCTGCCATGCAGCAATTCTCTTTGGTTTTGCTCTCCAAAATCCACCTTAACTGCTGTCCCTCCTCTGCTGCCCATGGCCATGGTGTCTCCAGAACAGATCTTCCCAATTCCCTGGCCCTGGACAGGGCTGCTCTGGAGGACAGTGCAGGTTCCAGGAGTCACTCACACCAGCCTGATGAGCCCCCAACAGGCAGCAGGGCTGCTCTGGAGGACAGTGCAGGTTCCAGGAGGCAGCAGGGCTGCTCTGGAGGACATTCCAGCTTCCAGGAGTCACTCACACCAGCTGATGAGCCCTCAACAGGCAGCAGGGCTGCTCTGGAGGACATTCCAGATTCCAGGAGGCAGCAGGGCTGCTCTAGAGGACAGTGCAGGTTCCAGGAGGCAGCAGGGCTGCTCTGGAGGACATTCCAGCTTCCAGGAGTCACTCACACCAGCTGATGAGCCCCCAACAGGCAGCAGGGCTGCTCTGGAGGACATTCCAGCTTCCAGGAGTTCCCCACCCCAGCCTGATGAGCCCCCAGGGAATGACAGGGCCGGAGGTGGGGCCGTGACCTGGTGCTCGTGGAGAAAGGCAGCAGGAATCAGATCTGTTCCATAAAATAAACAGCACGAGTCTCTAATTTCCAAACAAGCCCCAATGGCCCCTTTTCCCTGAGCTCTTGTGCTGTGACTAATCGTGCTGGTAGGTGTTGGGTCAAAATCAACAATGGTTCTCCACTAAGGTCACTCACTTTCTCTGTTTACACTGCTAATTTTATCACTGCTCAGAGTGGCTAATGGGATTATTTATACATTTAGCAGTGATAAATGCTGGTGCTAAATAAAGGCTCCCTGGCACAGGCAGGTTAAGGGCTGATATGGCACATCCAGAACTTTATCATCAAAGGAATGAGCACTGTGGGTAGAGCTTTCCTGGTTTTCTGCAAAGCTGCACTTTTATGAATGGGGAATGGTGACAGCAATTAGCAATGGTGGTGGTAACAGCAATTATTAGCCATGGTGAGCTTTAAGAGCCTGGATTTTACACATCTCCCCAGGAGGGCAAAGGGAAACTCCCCAAGCTGCTTTTTGTGGTGAAAAGCTGCTGATAGCTGCAGGTGTGTAAATCAGGGGACATGGGAGAGCAGAGACAGCTGCAGCCCAGCAACCACCCAGCCCTCCTGAAAGCTGCTGGAGCAGGGATGGGCAGCCCCAGGAGCAGCCCTGGGTGACTGCAGTGCTCACAGAAGGCTTCTCATTCCTCTGGAAAAATGTTTACTTTCTAGAGAAAACCCACAGCCCACGTAGCTGCAGGGCAAGCTGGCTGAAATCCAGGCAGTCTGACCAGGGATGCCCCTGAGGTGACTCATTGAACTTGCAGTTTTGGAAAGTCCTGTCACTCATCCTGTGTAAGAGCCTGGATGAGGAATGTGGGACTCCAGGCAGCTCTGCAAAATGCAGTTTATTGTACCCAAGATGTCACAGCATTCCAGGGTTGTGGGTGACAGAGCTGTGCACACAGCTGTCAGCTCCAGCTGCAGGCAGGCCTGGAGTCCTTTGGTTTTGGTTCCAGTGCATTATAGACTTTTCTTTTGGTTACAATGCATTATAGACTTTTCTTTGCTGAGCATCTTCATACAGCAGAACCAATCTATCCCTTAACTTTTACCTATACCCCATCATAACTACTAAAATTACCATATACTAATGCAAAACTCATGACTCTCCTCCAGAGTCTGACACAGCTTGGCCCCTAATTGGCCATTAAATCAAAACAATTCACATGAAACCAATGAAACAATCACCTGTTGGTAAACAATGTCCAAACCACATTCCAACGCAGCACAACACAGGAGAAGCAAATGAGATAAGAATTGTTTTCCTTTTTCTCTGAGGCTTCTCAGCTTCCCAGGAGAGAAATCCTGGGCAAAAGAGATTTTTCCAGAAAATATGACAGTGACAGGCAGTCTGGCATGGAGCTGGCTCAGCCCTTGGGGCTTCATCCCAGTCAGGAGGTGAAGAGCTAGAGGAAGGTCAGGGCTGTGGAACAGGAGGTCCTGCTCCATCCAGCCCCTCAAACAGGGGCCAGTGTGGGCACATCTCTGTCACCCAACTCCTGAGGGAGAGCTTCTTTATCACCCAGCACCTGAGGGAGAGCTCCTCTGTCACCCAACACCTGAAGAGGAGCTCCTCTGTCACCCAACACCTGAAGAGGAGCTCCTCTGTCACCCAACACCTGAGGGAGAGCTCCTCTGTCACCCAACACCTGAGGGAGAGCCCCTCTGTCACCCAACTCCTGAGGGGAACCTCCTCTGTCACCCAACACCTGAGGGAGAGCTCCTCTGTCACCCAACACCTGAGGAGGAGCTCCTCTGTCACCCAACACAAGGGAGAGCTCTGCAGGTGGAGCTGCAGCCCCAGGGCAGCCCAAGCACCTTTTTTGCTGATTTCTTCCCAGGGTGAGCACGGCCTGGCTGAGCTGGGTCCTGTCCTCAGGGCTGGAGTCAGGAGCCATACATTGTGTTCTGTGAGCCAGCACATGAATGTAAACAGCAGGCTCCAAAACAGTGGCAGGAGAATTAACTGATGCTCTATGCTGCTGCCTCATGTTTTCTTTGGAGTTGAGGAATAGGTTTTGGAGAGATTTTCCTCCCCATTTTCTTCTCGTGCCCTTGGACACAGCTCTGTTATCCCCAGCTGACTTGCCTAAGCCTATAATCCCTGGTGCTCAAGAGAGTGAGAAGAAAATAGGATTCAGAGTCCAAATGCCTCGTGTTTGCCTCTAGAAGATTCCTACCATCTGCTCTGGCCACCAAGCAAAGGGGCTGAGCTCATTTTGCATCCTGTCATGTCGTGCTGAGGAGCTGGGAGGGCCGTGGGGGGATCTGCCTGTCACAAGTTTGGCCTGGGGGGCCCTGGCAGTGCTGCACACCCCAGGGAGAGCTGCCCCATGCCCTGCAGAGCACCTGTGCCTCCCCCCAGGGCAACCTGAGGGGCAGATCCTGGCTTCCCACCTCTCTCCAGGAGAGACCCTGCAGACTGAGAGCATTCACCCTGCCTGCTTGGGGCTGAAGAGGTGCCAGCAATCTTTCTGCTGCTGGAGGTCAAGATAACAAATCAGCCAGCACATTTACTCAGAGCAGCCCCTGACATGCAAGGGAAGGGCCTCCAGGATCATGCCCAGCCCTCTGCTTCTGGCCAGCCAGAGCTCAGAAGCATCCTGAGCTCTGCCAGGGGCACCCTGTTTGTTCCTCTGTGCAATGCCAGCTGCTGTCATTGCCTAGGAATGCCCAGCCAGGAAAATCCAGCTGCTTTCCTACCCTGTGTGTTTCCACATTGCTCAAAAGCTGTCAGCCTGCAGCACTGAGGGTGGATCCCAATTATTTTTGACAATCTGTGTTGGTTTCCATGCTTAGGTACAACCTGGCATGGAAGGAATGCTTCTTTATTGTTATCTGAGACAAAATCCTCTTGCCAGTGAAGTCAGTTGCTGCCTTATACTGCAGCAAAAGATGAATTCACAGTGTTAATTTAAGATCCTGTCACATACCTGGACTCAGAGCAGCCAGTGCTTCCCCCAGCCTGCAAAGCCAGCCATCCTGCTGGGGTCTGCTGCATCAGGGTGGTGACTCCTCCAGATGCTCCCCAGCATCCCAGCACAGCTCCAGGGAGCAGGCAGCACAGCCAGCCTTTGCTCTTCAGGCCAGGTTCACCCATCCCTGCAAGGCAGGGGCAGCCAGGGGTGGGGATCATGCCCAGGATGTCCCTGTGCTGCTCTCCAGGTGCAAAAGGAGCAGCCACCATACCCCTGAGGGGCTGGTGTATAACCCTGGGCTTTGTGAGCTGGGCACCTCTGCCACAGCTGGCATCCTCTCACTTCCACAGCAGCCATAAGCCCTGCTCCTTATTTTTCCCCTAAATCAAAGATTCTGCTTGTAGAAATGTGGCCTTATAAACACTGCTCAGTCACTTCATCATATTTTCTTGGAGAAGTTAAATTAATTGACCCACTTTAATCTCCCACTAAAACATGCCCTTTAGACACGATGTTTTTCTGCAGCTCGTTTCAGAACCCTTTCATTTCTTCATTTTTCAGGATCTTAAAAGAAACTCATAAGGCTAAAAATGGGAAGGCTCTTCCAGTGCAGTCTTATCAATGTCATAAACAGACAACTTTGACACCATTCTCAGAGCCAGTGTTAGCCAGGCTCTGCAGGCAGGACTGCATTCCCACGTGGGGACAGAGCAGCACTGGGGCAACATTTGCTGATGTTGTCAGCAGTGACCCCAAAGTCACTTTTAAGGCTTTCCAGGGTACAATGCATTGTCCTGCCCACAACATCATCATCCTGCTTGAAAATATAAAATTGAT
>VZSJ01001497.1:0-36385 GCA_013398405.1 Pheucticus melanocephalus
GAGCCCAGCTGGTGCTGGGGTTTGTTCCTGCAGTGCTGTAGCCATGGCATCCCAGCAGCACCACATCAAACACAAACCTTCCAGAGGAAGGGCTCCACTTCCCCTGTGCTTCCCCTGGAACAAAAGAGTGTCATTTATACAGGGCTTGTGCTTACTGCTTTTGTTCTCACAGAACGTTGGATATTGAGCATTGTTTGGACAATGATATTTTAGACATTTTTCTGAATAAATCTGCAAAGAGATTCAGGCAGCCCAGTTACTTATCTGGGGTTTGGTTTTCCAAGAGCCCAAAATCTCCAGTGCCTGGACACAGTTTTGATTTGACTCCTGCAGCCTCAGAGCTCAGCTCTGTATGGACCTGACAGTGCAGCTCAGCACACAGCCCCTCGTGGGGCTGCTCTGCAGCTCCAGCTTCTTTGCCAAAAGCTCTAAACATCACTTTTCTCTGTCCTCCTCAAATGTTTTTTTCTATTTTTTTGTCTAGACACAGGGCAATTCCAACCTTCCCTGTTTTGGCAGCTTTCTCATTTGTTATGGTCACAGATTACAGACCCACACAGATTCAGCCCCGTGTCCTTCTTTTCTGCTTGGATTTTAACAACTCCTCACTTCCTTTCAATTAAACTGTTCCTAAAGGTCCAAACCTCCTCAAGCCTCGGGAGTGCTTTCATCTTTGTCTCTTTCTCAAATTCTCTCCGACAAGGAACCCCTGTATCTCATCCAAAGAAAGAAAAAATGTGTTTTGCTGTTGATAAAACTGTTTTTTCAAAAGGCAGTGTTAAGCAGTTCCAAAGAGGCAGTGCCCTTTGGAGCTATGTTATTATCCTCTTCCTCCAATTCTTTCATGGAAGTCACAAACCAGAGTGCAACAGCCCAAATGTTTCCAGGAGGAGGGAGCTGTCACCTCCTATATATAGCCCAGGTGTCACAGCCCAGCTCAGCCTCATCAACAGCCTGAGCAGGGCACAGACAATGCTTGGAGGGCTGGGGATACATTTAATTACATTTAATTACAGCCATTTACTCAAGGGGAGTTTTGGCAACCAGCTTCAGGTCAGAGCTGTGTGTTGAGAGAGAATCTGCAGAATTTGGGGAAGGCTCTTGCATCCCCACTCTGGGAGCACCCTGCAGAACAAAGAGCACTCACTGCTCTTCTCAGAGAGACACATTTTACATCCAAGTGCTCTTGGAAATGCTCGAATAAGTGAGTTGGACTGTATGAATGATGACAATTCCACCTCCATTCCCAGACTCCTGAGCCCAGGTCAGAGCTGCTCTTCCCCCTGAGTTCCTGGCAGCTCCCTCAGCCATGCAGGATTTATGGACCAGGGCACCCCAGCCCGCCCTGCCAGGCTGCCCTTTGTCCCCTCAGAGGGCACCGAGCCACAGCTTCTGAGCCTTTGGCCCCTGGTGCTGTCCAATCCTCCCAAAAAGGCGTGACCTGCAGAGCCGCCCTGCCAGGGGAATGAGGGAAGCACAACTCCATGAACTCCACAGGCTCTGAGCACTACATGAGGTGGTAAAGGAGCCATAAATCACCTCCTCAAACGAATTCTGTCAGTAAGTGAAACCTCTCCAACCATTTACAGTGTGCAGTCTGCTTCAGTTTACATCCGTTTATATCATTCTGCCATGAAATCGATGGGAGACTAGAAATGGTTTTCTGAGATTGGGATACAGACACCTTTATCCCACCTGTTAGCTAAGAGACTAGCAGACAAAAAAAAATTAAAAAGCCAAACAAGCAAAGATATTTTCCTTAAAAATCCAAGCCAGAACTTCCTGGAAATTGTATTATTAAAAGACCTAAGCACCACCTCATAATGGTAGAGCACATAGAGGGCAGGTAATTTAGGGGGACTGGCAGGACTAACAAAACAATGTTCATATTTGTGCTCCTAATCAGGTCTTTGTAGCTGAACTCTTTTAAATTCACCGCTCATGTAATACAAAGTAATTATTTCTAAAATAATATGAAATTGGCTGCCTGACTACATCCAAAGCTTTAGCAGCCTTTACTGAAAGGGTTCAGTAACCATCTATTTGTGTGCTAAAAGACAATGGAAGCTAAAGACAATGGAAGAATTTCCAAGCTCTTTACACAGTGTGGGAGCCCTTTGGAATTGCCACGTGGCTTTGGCAGTTAATAAAGTTAAAAATTAAAAATTTCAGCACAATTCTACAATAAATATATTTATCCTTGGATTTGTCCCCAAAAGGGAGGCAAAGCACCTTCAGGGCAACCAGAAGTTTTGCTGCCTCAGGGATGCGGGGTTTGGGAAGAGGCAGAAAATCAGATCTGAGCAGAAGGCTCTGCCCACCTCCCCTCCCCAGCAGCTGGGACAAAGTCTGCCCTATTCACAGGCAGGCACGGCTCTTCGGAGCACAAAAAGGGAGGAGGCTTGTAAAGACAACTGCATATAGACACTGGGAATAACTCCCGATGGCCGCATTCCTGCCATTGTCACTGCTGCCCGCACCGGGACACGCCAGATGCTTTTGAAATGCACAAATTGCAGCAGAGATGCCGGGTCTGGCCCAGGCTGGGAGCTCTGCACGGGCACAACCTGGGGGCACCGGCAGAGCCAGGGTCACCCCAGAGATGCCCCTGCAGCCAGAGCCATTCCGGGCATTCCTGGGTTTTCCATGCCCTGAGGCAGATCTGTATCTTTTTGCAACTCCGTTATTTCCTGGAGTTGGTTTTTTGTTTGTTTGGGGGTTTTGTTGTTGTTGGGGGGAAGGTTGTTTTGGTTTTTTGGGGGCTTTTTTTGTTTGTTTGTTTTCTTTAAATAAATTGAAACCTCATTTAGCCTAAACAGCAAGAAAGTGAAACTGCACTAGAAGATAGCTATTACATTGAACAATGAAAAATACCAAATGGTTCACTTACATACCATTTGATACCAAAATACACTGGTTGGTACAGTAAATGACACGTGTTCTCTCACTGCAAGAGAAAAATAACATGATTTTATGTCCTAGAATCCTGTACTGCTGCAGAAACAAAGTACTTCAGGAGTATTTCAGGACTCCAGAAGAAACAGGAGCTCTGCATTGCAGGCACTGCTCAGCACAAAGTTGCTACTCATTTTCATCAGAAACCCCTGGTTTGCACCAAATTTAGAAACACAAGTGAGCCACAGAAGAATAATTTTCCAAAATATGTGAGGACAGATCTGCCAGTATTCAAAACTGAGACGGTTGAAGGAGGCGGGAGAAGTTCATTAACAGAGGAACAAAGGAAGTCCTGAGCCCAGCCTCGGTCTGTGCGTGCTCCCAACAACCTGCGAACGCTCCAAGGCTGAGAGAGGCGTCAGGAGGAGCAGAGGTGACAGCGAGCAAGGGCAGAGGGCTCAGGTGAATCCTCGGTGGAAATCCTGTGTGCCACCCCCAGCACTGGAGCTGAGAGGGCTGAGCCCATCCCGCCAGGCTCGGAGCTGCTCCTGCAAACCTCAGCACAGCAACCCAGCCCTGCTCCTGCTTCCTACAGCTGAGCAAATCAAGGATTACAGCCAGATAGAGACGCACATTGCTGAATTTAACCAGCACCCTGGGCAAAAAGGCCACAGATTTCCAAGGGAGCAGCTGCTGACAGCAGAAGGGAAAGCAGCAGACCTTACCTTAGACAAGCAATAGTCAGGGTTTTTAAAAAGGAAGAGCACAGGCAGTAAGTTCTTGGACACAAGTAGAATTTTTGAAGCAGGCAGTGCAACAGCAACACAAGCAGTTTACTTTTAGACCACTGTAACAATTTAAAGAGAGCAATAAATTCACTATATCCTGTTTTACTACAGGCTGAGGAGTGAGAAGTACACCTTGACAAATCCTGGAATACCAGGAAATTCGAATGCACCCTTGTATTTGTCTCCAAAACAAAGGAAAACAAATGAAGTGCAAAGCAGCAGATCCCTCTGGGGCTGAGGGTGCAGTGCTGCCCCAGCAGAGCTTCCAGCCCAACTGCAGCCAGTGCTGCTCTCCAATCCCTCCTGCACCTCACACACAGCATTGTCCCCACCCTGCCCATCCCTGCACCTGCCCCACCACACGGGGCCTCTTTCCCAGCCTGTCCTGCAGTGAAAAGCATTTTCTCCCCAAGGGAGAGGCGAGTGTTTTCACACTGTGCATTACCCACTGGGGTTCAACACTATTCATGTCTGCCACAGCAGCCGCAGAGCCAGAGGCCCTGGGGAATGGAGCTCACCACACACACAGCAGCCTGCTGGAGCTCACGTTTATCAGCAGACACCAAGAGAAATACCCATGATTAAGAGTTCAGTTGCCTCAGTTTCTCCCCAGTGTTATGTTACTTTTCCACTTGGACAGCCTGGAGAAGTTTGGGATTAGTTTGTTGTTCTGGTATTTTGTTTCAGTGAAGCTGTTCCACACCTCGTGTAGCACCCCTGAAAATAAAGGAGTTCTGAGCTGTTGGTTACCTTGTTCAACACACTGAATACATTTCTGAAGCTCCTAAGCACTTATGATCAATTAAACACTGGGATTTCTGGAAGTTACACCTACAAACCTTATCCTCCTTCACGTCATCTGTTTGTTACTCTGCTAGAAACATGCAACTCGTTTCACCATGCTCTTCCTTGGGTCAGAGGCTCCTCAATGCCTTGGGTTCTTTCCACCCCTCTTAGAGACAAAATAACCATCAAGGATCTTAATTCTCAGTAAGGACAGCATTTTTTTTCACCTCTATATTCATGACAGCTGCTAAGTGGACTAAAAGCTGGTGCTTTCAGCAGTGTTTCCCTTTTCCAAGCAGAGCTTGTTTGCATTCAATGTATGAATTTCTCATTGTCTTATTTGAAATTCAAGCCACAGAGCTTTCACTTCACATCAAACAATGTCATGGCAAACTCAACAGCTCCAGCGTACAGGAAGCTGAATAAAGACAAGCGGGTGGAAATGCTGCCAAGGATAATCCCAGGACACCAGTGACATCTAGGGGCTGCCGAGGTGGGCAAAACCCGGACAAAGGCTCCTCCCAACAGCTCTGCAGGGCAAGCCCTTGGCTCTGGGCGCTGACAGAAACCCCACCAAGGAGGAGTCTGTGAATACCTGAAACCACGTTTAGCTCGTATTCTTACCACATTTACAACTGAAAAAAAAATCACCAAAAGCAGAAATGAGTGTGAAACATGACCTGGTAGTTTATCCCACCAGCAGCACCTCACTGCTCCCAAGGTTCTTGTTACCAGTTACCAGAACTTGCATCCAAATGCCAGCACCTCTGGAGTGGCTCAGGGTGGCACAGGGTGACACAGGGGGGTGACACAGTGGTTCAGGAGGGTGACACAGCGGCACAGGGTGGCACAGTGGTTCAGGTGGGTGACACAGTGGCACAGGGTGGCACAGGGGGGTGACACAGTGGTTCAGGGGGGTGACACTCAGGCTTGGAGCTCTCTCACAGCTCCACCAACACATCTCTGCTCTCTGACCTGAGCAAGGACCCCGAGTGCTTTAGGACAGAATTGTTCTCAGACAGACACAGAACTGCCCACAAATTAAGGGTTAATGCAGAGGATTGTAGAAAGGCTTGGACAATGTGTTCAAGAGGCATGTTTTAAAATGCAGCTCTTGGCAGTTAAGTGCACACCACCACCACCACTGTGCCCTTGGTGTGAAGGCAATTCCTCTGTGAGCTGAACTGTTCTGTGGTACCCAGACACCCTGACTGTGCAGCTTACAGAAGGATCTGGGGCTTTTATGACCAAATCAGCTTGTTCCATTTAAAAAATTCCCCAAACCTCTCACACCACAGCCATGGAGAAGAAGAATTAAAGAAGGTCTCACAGCCTGAGTCCCTCCTGAACAGGAAGAGTCCCAGCCCTGAGCCCAGCACTGCTCACTCAGCAGAGATGTGAACATGAACAGGGCAGCACTGCAGCTTGGGAAGCTTCTGCAACCTTCAAAGACAACAGCTCACACCTCGAGAGGAGACTGAAACTCACTGCACAGAGCAAATCCAAGGGGCATGACTGGAGCTCTCTGTCCCTAAGCCAGCCCTGTAAAGCTCAGGGGCTGCAGCTGACACTGAACAAAGCAAAAAACACCAGAGGTAGCTGGCAGATTTTAAAAACATAGAGCCCAGCTGCATGTGCTCTTCCAGGACATCTGGACATGATTTCAGAACAACTCCTCAATATAAAGATTCAATCTTCCACATGATCACTAAACTCAGAGGTCAGAAAAGCTGGCAGAAGTTTTACTCCAGGACAGGAAGGCAGAGCTAACATCACAGCAAGCTCTGCAGTCTGACATACCACTCACACACCATCAGTAAAGCACATATTCTGACTTCTCACTTGGAGTAGAAGCCTCAAGGAACAAAAAGGCAACTAAAAATATATCTGTTTTATTTACCAGTTTTCTAAAAAGCAAAGTCATAAAAATTAGTCACAAGTGGCAAAACCAAAATATATTGCACAGTGTACAGAAAACATTGTTGACATGTTGACAAAGTGTCATCACAAATAAATCATCTTACAACAGTTTGGAAAAATTACAGCTTCAGAATCTTATCTATAAATGGAGGCATGTAGATTTAAAGTTACAGGAAAATATTTTAATACCACCCTGTAAATGCAAACACTTTAAGGATGCAAGATTAAGTCCATAAGTAAGCACATCCACAAAATGCTCTAAATATACTTTTCTCTTCCTTTCACTAAGTTATGGTTACAAGATGGTCATTGAAAAAAAATAATAAAAGAAATGAGAACAAATAAAAAAGACATGGGGGAAAAAAAGAGCATGCTAAAGCAAAGAAGTTCAAAGTGGTTGAGAAGTCTTTGAAAATTATTTGTATAATGATGATGCACTCCTTTTATATAAAGCTTTCATTTTTCCCAAACCCTGGTCCATGTTTGTGTCTCCATGTATAAATGAAATATATTTACTATGCTGGTATAGCTGCACTGTTCCATTTATGATTAAAACATTTAATACATCGGACGTGAACACCAACACTGGAAAATTTCTCATTCACTTTGTATTTACAAATATTTACGTTTGACCTTGCTGAGCTGTTAAAGACAGGCATCAGATCTTGCTGGGCAGTGCTTCACACTACATTTAAAATACTTATTCATTCTTTAAAATTGTGATTCTGCTTGTTTCACAAGCTGACACACTCTGCTACCTGCAGAACCTGTCTCCAGTGCAAATTTTCCAATTAATAACTAATTACTTGAAACAAATTATTTCTTATGCTAAGCCAATACCAGTCACTTTTGCGTGTTTTTGGTGCCAGATCTAACTTCACATCCTCCCTGTATAGAAAGAGAAATATTTGTATAGAATGCAAATAACCTTCCATTTCAGTGAATAGAAATGTTATCCTACTAAAAAAGGAAATGCTTCCCATGAAAAGTATTTTAAGACAAACATATTGAAGTTAATTGAATTAACTTTCGTCATTTTCCACCCCAAGACTCACAGCTGACATCTGGCAATACAGCAACTAAACTGCTTTAAAGGACCAAATTAGTCCTTTAACTAACCCACACATTAACAGTTGTTCTCTCATGTTCTCTTCCCACATTCAACAGACATAAAGAGCACAGGAACATAAAGAACACACATTCAAGTCAATACAATCTCAGAGGCATTAAAATGAAATCTTTGACAGCAAAGGATTCCAGCCACGCTAAATTTGAGATTATGGAAATCAAATAGAGTCGGTCAACACTATTCTCAAAATCACTTCTTTTTTATCAGAACTATCTTCAAATGACAAGACACATCTAATTCTCTCTTGCCACGTACAAATTTGATGTTTGTTTAGCCACACTGGAAAAAGTGATGGCCAACCTCCTGACAGAACAAGTCAGCAGAAAAGGTTAAAGTTACCCCAAGGTCTGTCTAACAGCCACTGGAGCACGGCCAGTCATCCTCTGTGGTCTTAAGTTTTTAAAATCTTTAAGCATAAGGATTTCTTGAGTAAAAATTGCTCAGAAATTATGCTTCAAGGTAATAAACAGTTCATAGTTTTGCAGTGTCCATTTACATAAAAGGTTACAAAGCTGTTTGCAGTCCTCTGTACTTACACAACAACATGAGGTTTAATACCAGACCATCTTAGAAAATCAGCTCAACATTCATCTTAGACAGAAGAAGTTCCTACATTCAAAACTAGAGGAGACAAACAAAGAGGATGGGATCAACTGGTATGAGAAGGGCAAGTGTGAATTGATTTCCTTGAAGGTTATTTCTTCTACTATGCTGGACCACTTCAAATATTAAGAACAATGCTAAAGAGCCACTAAGCAGAACTGCTCAACAATTGACAATGCTGAACCATCACCAAAAGGAGATTTGAAGAACCGTATGTACGTGAGGAGATTTGCAGCACTTCTTAACCCACTCTACAAAAAACAGTAGGCATCAATGAAAGTTTCTATAGTTTGTAAAGAAATACTTGAGGCATGTAAGTGCAAAATGAGTCTTTTAAAGAAAAGCTATACCATCTTCAACAATGTCCTTACTGGGAAGAGATTGCCACCATTTAAAAAGAGATTCATTCACAAATGACTCTTCTAGAGCAAGAAAAACACATTTGCTTTTTTGAACTGCATTCATCCAGCTGGATAAAAAGATTAAAACCTTTGTGGATCCTTCACTGTCGTTTTGAAGCAATTTTCAAAACAACAGGCTCAAAGGCTATGTTTGTTCTTCACTGACTTGATTCAGGGAAACCAAGTTGTTTTCTCCACTATCTTCAATCATTTCATTAAGGTCCATTTCATGGATTTCTTCATCATATGATGTATAAAAATTGCTCTGTATATTGTCCTCACAAAAAATACATTCCTAAAAAGAAAAAAAAAGAATAGAAGCACTCATAAGTAAAATTAAAAAAGCTTTTCCAAGCACCAGTCCACCTGCCTGCAATCCTTGATTCCAAGAGAACCTTTCCACCTGTGCTGTAGCTACCAGATGTATTTTACTCCACAACTTTTCCACACACCATGGTTTTATGAAGTGCAATAAATCAATGCAAGTACTTGAGAACACAACTGGAAGAGGCTGTGCCACAAGGTGCTTGTAGGATCCGTGCTGCAGTGACATTACCACCTCAATTAGGATTCCACTGCAATTCCTTCACACTCACTTTTGAAACACTCATGTGCAAACAGAGCCTCTCTGTTTGACAGCTTTTGTGCAAAAAGGCCACAAATGATAGCAAGTTTAGGGAAAAGAAAATGCAATCAGGTATTTGTGTATGAATAAGCAAAATACACAGACAACAAATAAAATTGCATGGATGCTTTGTTCTGTTGGAGGTTTTTTCCCCTTTCAAGGCATTAAACTACTTAGAGGAATCATAATCCTGATTGAGAAGTCTGATAGAAAGAAGGATCAGTATATTGCCCTTCATTCTGCACATAAAGTAAAGATTTTTATGTAATGAAGTTTCTGCTGTGTTGCTAAAGCATTTCAAACACAGACAGAGAAAGAGGAAGGAAATTTCTTGTACTGTATTCACAGTACTTTAATTTCCTCCATTGGAGAGGAGATTTATGCTAAATTGAATCAAGCTAGAAACCACTGCATGGAAGTTTAAAGATCTTTTTTTTCCTATGCATAATTGACCAAGCTTTCATAGCAACAGTAAAGGAAGAGTCTAACATAGGCAGTTAATAATTTAAGCACTATTATGCATGCAAAAGTAATTAACCCACTAAACTTACAGAATTAGCAACAGTTTTTGGCAGTCCACCTTGCTGAATCCATGGATGAACTTCAATAAGCTCTCTTTTTTGTTCTTCTGTAAATTTTGGCTGTAGTTTCTGCATTTGCTTTAATTTCTGCTTATCTTCCTTTAAAACTGTTTCCAAATCCCTAAAATAAAACATATTTAGAAATTGAGCTTCATCAGTTTCTGGGCTTCATGCCTACGTGAGGTCACACAGTCAAATACTAACATTTTTAAAGGCTATTTTTGTTCCAGAATGTTATGCTTAGAAATCTTATATGGGAAGAAAATGAAATGTGATTACTCCAGCTGCTCTCTGCATTTGCAGACATCTCTGCTGGCTCACTGTCTTTTCAAATCCCATCAGTGGGAACAGTTTTCTTAGAGCAATTCAGGCAGCAGCACCAGTGAAACCAGCAAAGCTCCAGTTTCCCTCTGCTGCTGCTGCAGGGCTGAGCCCCCTCCAGTGGGAGGAGAGCCCAAAGCAGACACTCAATGCACAAGAGATACAGCAGGAGTGGTAAGATGTGTTTAAGAAGGTCACCAAGAATGAACTGGACTTTAGAAAACAGCTATATTTCAGCAGCCAAAATTCCCTCTCCCTCCAAATGCCCTACCTCCATGCAGGAGCCTACAAAAACCCATCCCACAGCAACATTTATGAGCTGTACCCTCTATAAAAGACAACAATAGAAAGCAAGCTCCAAGAAACCCAAAATAATTTCTTTTGTTTACAGGATAGTTAAGAGCAGGTTGGATTTGCACTTCACTTCTTGGGCACCACACTCTGACTTTACCCTTCTTACCAAAATATCCTTTTCTTTGGCAGGCTTTGCTGCTTTTATGGGCTACTGGAATTCCCACCTGTGGCTGTCAACACTTCAGACTATAAAAACTGAGAAATGTCCAAGTATTTTTAAAACTAGGAAAAAACCCCCACTAAAGTTCTTACAATGTATTCTTTACTTTCCCCATCATGCCTGAAAGCTTGTTTACCTGCCCTTTCAAAGGCTTGTCTTTACTGAAACCTCCACTTCTTCTCAGAACACCATTCAGTGCTCCCAAGAAATGTAAACAAGTAGGGTGAAAAAAATAATCCAGACTTGTCACCCCTTCTTCCCCTGTATCTGCTCTTTGCTACTGAAGTAGTGAGTTTGTTATCTTTTAAAGTAAGTTTATTTTATGAGAAGCCTTGTGATTTTTACCTTCTACTTCCTTGTCCTATTTTATGGAGCAGAATGAACACATGGAAGTTAACAACCCAGAAAAAAAAATCCACAAGTCCAAGAGCAGCATTCCAGTGAATGTGGCACCTCAAGGACAAGAGCCAAGGACTGGAGATCTTCCAGCCACACCATGCCCAGATCTAAGCACATTCACCAAGGGTTTCTGGGCAAGTAGTAACAAATCACTAACTATGCAACAGCTTCCAAAAAATACACACAGTTCACTTCAACTCAGGAAATTGACCCAAAAATACAGCTAAACCTAATGAAACAATTTCTCCTTCTTGAGAAGTTCTTGAGTAGTGTACAAAACATATAAAGGAAGCAAGAATTTTTCTTGGCACTGAGCTAAACATGAAATCCAGTTTATTTCTGCAGAGATAGAGATTCCTACACATCTCTCCTCCTGAACATTCTGCTTCCCCCGAACACAGGATGTGTGAGGGGCTGTGCCAGGGGCATTACCTGGAGGGGATCTGGTAAGTCATCATCACTGTGTCATCTGTGTTGGCCATCAGCAGCCAGATGGGATCCTGGAGCACATACTTGATGAAGTGCTCACTTTCCTCCATTTCTGTCTTCATTTTGGTTTTATGGTGATTCTCTGAGGAGTCAATGCTGCCAAAGTATTTGCTGGTGTGACTAGTTTCACTGCTACCTGTAAACAGAGATTTAACATTTCATTATAAATTGTCCAATACATGGATTATCTGAATGTTCTTGAGTGTAGAGAAGATTAAAGAGAACTCAATGTGTAAATACAACCACTATTCTAGTTCATTTTTTAAACAGAGGGAACTTCCACCCTTGAGTAACTGCATTAATCTTCTAAAAACTCAAATTCTTAAATAAAATCTCCAGTCATTTTCAACAGTATAATTAGCTCACTTTAATTTAAAAGTTTTAAATGAACATGAAGGAGTATGGTCTTTTTATTATTCCTTTATACCTGCATAATATCTTAATGCCTGTTTTACACACACTTACAAAAGGTTCTATTCTGTAAATCAAGCACAACAGAAAAACATTTGTACAATGCAGTAAGAAAGAAATCAGAATAAACTGTGCAACAGGAGTAAAGATAAAGCTTTTCACTTGCTGTTCATAGTGTTTGCAATACCTCAAACTGTTCAGCAATGCCAGGAGGGCTCTGGCTGCCTGAGTTACCTGTTCTGCTCCCTGACATGCCACAGCCATTGGACCCAGAGCCCAGGGACTCAGCAGCTGCAGACACACCACTCCCTGAAGAGGCTGAGCCAGTGCCTGAACAGGCATCCTCCTGCAGTAAAATGTCAAGCAGGACACTGGACATGGAGAGCTCATCGCTGTTTTGAGCATCCATTGGAGATTCAGCCTAGTGACAAGGTGAAAATATGAAATTAAAAAACCCAAACACCCAAAAATCAAAGCTACTTATTACTAAATGTTATAGCTTTGTTACTTTAAATTAATAAATTCTCAGAAATTATGCTTCAAGGTAATAAACAGTTCATAGTTTTGCAGTGTCCATTTAAATAAAAGGTAACAAAGTTGTCAGCACTTCTCTATTCTTACACATCACCATGTACTTTAACCCAAGACCATCTTACAAAATTAGCTCAACATTTCTCTTAGAAAAAAAAATTCCTACATTCAAAACTAGAAGAGACAAACAAAGAGGATGGGATCAGCTGGTATGAGAAGGGCATATGAGACAAACCTTATTAATTAATGCATTTATTACTAAATGTAATAACTGTATTACTAATAATGTGAATGATTAGTAATAAATCTATTTCACTTCATATTCTAATGTTGACATGATTATTCAAAGACCAGTAACATATGCCAAGGAATAATGAATGGACTGACAGGCAGACAGGGGGTCCTTCAGTAAGACCAACTGAATTTCTCTTCAAAAAATTAATAATGTAGTTTCATAAGAAAGTAAGAAATGGATGTCCTGTTCCCTGTTGGCAGCACCTACTGTCCTGGACAAGTCAGATTTTACCCAAGCCACTCACAACATACTAACAATGGCTCCTACTGTAATCTACCTCAAAGGATTTGCAGCAACATCCCTCACTGTTCCAGCTCCTTGAGATGAAAAGGAAGAGAGCATTGACAGTAGTAAGAAAATGTTCCCAGGTGCTTCCCAGGCAAGATCACAGATTTGTTTATTTTTAAGGGAAGAAGCATTAACTACACTCATTTTTAACCGAATCAAAACTTGTCTGCAAATCAGTTTCAAGATTCAATATTAGCAATTAAGGCTGACAGAACTTAGCAAAACATGTAATAATGGAAAGAACTGACTTTACCCTGAACACATTCCTGAACAATGGAAGGAGGCAGCCAAAAAAAATATAGGATGTTGCTCCATCCCATCAGCATTTATAATGATACTCCATGGTGCCTTTAGAAAGCACAAATAATAGTTTACATATTTCCACCATGGAAACCTTTACAGACATATTAGTCCAGCTCAATTTATTTGTTAGACTGATTTATCAAACTGAAATGAGCCAGGAAATAAAAAAATCCTGAAGTTACCAAATAGTTCAGTATAGTTTTAGTGCAACAAACAAAACAGAAATGAAGTTCTGGTCTGCAAGAAATGATGAATTTTTCATTTACTTTGGTTGTTTGTTTGTAAACACAGATGTGGTTTTAATTTAAATCAGCTTCTTTCAGACCACTTGAAGATTGTTTTTCCCATGCACACAAATTCACTAGCACAACATTTTTTGCTAAAAATAAAGTGCTAGTTTATTTCAGTGGTTTTCAATGGGCTTATCCATATTCTTATTTTCTTCAATGAAATGGAACAAAACTCTTTCAGGGTATATTTCCAAGCTTCCTAGTGTAACTTTTAGAAGAATGATGAGGTAGATTTAATTTTTAAAGGTTGAGGCTATTCTAATGTTTGGACTTCACGTTTTGTTCAGTTTGCTCAAGTTTGAATTTACCAATTACAACTGTTATGCTCCAGGCATTATATAACTTCTGTCTATTGTTACCAAGTTGCCCTGGAAGGGAAAGGCCTGGAAATGATGCAGCAGAGGCAGGAGAAGGGGTGTGACCCAGACTCACAGGTAAGGATTCCTTCCCACTGCCGTTGTCTGCTGCGCTGATGTTGCCCATGGCTCCCTCCTCAGCCAGAGCTCCGTGTAACCCCGCAGCAGCCCCGCTCTCTGCAGTTTTTGTGGTTTCTTCCAGCTGCAGGAGGTTGAGGGGAGAGCTGCACCTGGACTGGAAGAGTGGGGGTGAAGCCTGGTCCTGAGGAGGCGGCGACTGCGGAGTGCAGGAGCGGGAGGGGTCCTGGCGGGGCTCGGGAGCCCTCTCAGGCTCTGCCGGGGGGTTGTACTGGAATGGCTGTGCTGGGAAAAACGCCTGCTGTGGGAAGGGGCTGCCTGTGGCAAAGGGGGGCTGTGCTGGGAACACTGGCTGTGAGGAGAAGCTGGGATGGCCAGGCAAGTTGGGCTGGCCGGGGTAAAGCGTTTGAGGTAAGTTATTGTTCATCTCCGGGTACACGTAATTGGGGAGCACGAGAGCCACCACAGGGGTCATGAAGGGTGCAGAGAACTGGGATGGCCCCACGGGACAAGTGTTTGCAGAGTCTGGCAAGTGATTGAAACCAGAGAGTGACGTTTCAGCAGCCGGTGGCACCGTCCCTGCTGCTGGGAAAACAGGAAGGGAATACGCAGGCATGACAGTGGGGAAGGACACTGCTGAGTAGCTGGCTTGGGACGTCTCTGATGGTGACCAGGCTGTGGCATTTAACCCTTGCAGGGGGAAGCGGTGGGGGAATTTAGCCCCAGAGGTTGTGCTGTCTGAGGATTCCTGCGGTTTAATGCGCTTGGATTTCCTGTTCTTCCCACTCTTCTTCCACGGCTGATCCGTTCCTGATGTGGCGTTTCTTTGTCCACGGCCACCTGCAAAAGGAAAAGTTGTAAGAAAGGTTATAAGAATGCAGCTATACAGGACCTGTATAACTATTGAAATTAAAAAATTAAGATAAAAATCTGAAAAAAAAAAAATGCTTAGCAGTGTCTGACTTCTGTTCCAAGTCAAGACTGAAATGAGAACAAAGACAGATCATATCAAGCACTTCTGAGAATGCCATCCAGAGCTCCTAGGCCTAATAAACAAAACAATCTCACCACTACTGCTAGTCTCTGCCATTTCCATCCTGCTGATCACATTATTACCTTAAAGGCAACAATTATCAGATTGTCTCACCAATTACACAACAGTGGAATGGGGAAAACTGGAAAACAAAGGAGCTGAAAACAAAACAAAACCACAAATCTGAACAAAACACAGATGGCAAGACAGAAGGAAAAGAAAAGCAAGGGAATACAAGCACAGATACAGTAAAGCAAACATTCTAAAGAAGGATTTTTTGTCCCTTGAGAGTAGATGCATGACAGTAACAGTATAGAGAACACACAAAAATCAAAATATTACTTACTAAAATGTCCATTATGACACTAAAAGCAATATTCCACTTTAATCTTTGAGCAAGATTTGTCAGAATTTTTTTCTGTGGGTTTTGAAAATAGCATGCAACTGTCACTGTTCACACTGGCCCCACAAAACCACTAAAAATAGAAATGCCCTCCCAACAGGATTTACTTTCTATATAAATACAAGTTTTATGGTGAAAACTATTGCCATACCACGTTCAGCAGGCCGTCCTTTTGGTTTATCTTGTAAGTAGTAATTGCAGTGTGATTGAAAAATATTAAATCTCTTTATTTCTTTGAATTTGTTCAAGAAGCTCTGCTCCTCTTTTTGTGTATGCACTGCAAGCACCTCCTTTGTAAGTCCCAGTTTTTTAAATGGCTCCTTCTCTTGATTTATGTGTGCAGAGCTGGATGGAGGGGCAAGAAGCTGGCCATCTATGATTTCTGCTCCACTTGGACCATCTTCTATCATTTCTACAGGAACAGAAGGCAAAATACTCAAGATGAAGCAAAGAAAACCCTGTACATGCATTTTTAAGGTATAACAATTCTGTAATGATTTTGCTGCAAGTTTAAGATTACACATTCCATTCCTATTTATTCCATTTCCTAAGGCCACCTTGGCTGGAAGAAAATGTAAGTCATGAGCAGACATCAGCTGTTCACATGTCTGAAATTTGAACTTGCTATCACTTGCCATCTTGAAGAAAAAATATTAGCAAAAATCCTACCTAATTCAGGTTGTGTTTTTTTGTCTCCAACATGAACAATGGTGCTACTGTAGCTGCACTGACTGGTGAGAGACACAACACTTTCAGGCTTGCCAGGTAAAGCCAAAGATGTTAAGTGAGCACCAACCACTGGGGGACCACTCGATTTACCAGATGCCTTCAACACAGCAGGATCTGTTAAAAGAAATAAAGTTGCAGCTTACTGAACATAAACAAGAGCAAATTCAAGTTACATGCTGCTGGGGCTGCAAAGCAGTAAAGGCCAAAGTGTGCTTGATGAGACAAAAAAAGTAAATTTTTTACTTTATACATTCCATGAATAGAATGACTCTGGAGCAACAAATACAATCCTCTAAGCCCATATACAGCCAAACCAAACCTTTCCAATAAGGGATATTTTCCTCTTTTGCTGGTCTTCACTCTTCTTTCACGGCCCAATTTTGGAAGAAATTTTCTAGCCTCTTCCAGCCCAAGAGCCCCAGCTCCCACAGTGTTGTACACTGATTTCTTTCATAGCTGGTTACTGTAAGAGCTTTGTTTTGAGCATCCAGCTATTTAAAATTCTCTCCCCTGAAAGCTACACACAGTAATCCAGCAGAGGTCAGAGCAGTGCCTCACAAAACAGCATTAAAACATTCCTGCTCTCATAGGAATACTTCCATAACACATATTTAAGATCTAAAGTTTGCCTTTTTCCTGACTGGTGACTTCATCTGTCTCAGGCATCAGTGCAGCAAAGAGCTGGTGACCCACATCATCTTCTGCCAACCACAACCACAGAGACTCCAAATTACAGCATTTCAATCCCTGCTGTGGGACTCTTTGCTCCTGGCCTACTGATACCTTCTAATTTGATTCTAAAAGCTGCATTAGAACTTCTTTTTGAAGCTCATCAAATAGCCAAGATCATTCCCACAACCAATTTTTGAGAAACTCCACTGGACACTCTCCCTTCAGCCTCATATAATGACAAGGTAGAATGAGCCAATCTCTCATTTGCATACAGTGCTTGGACTAACCAGTTACAAATCTTCACTTAGCTCCCCATCCAGACAAGGGACTATGTAAATACTACAACTGAGGCCTAAAATATTAACTGAATGTTTCTGTCTGCAGCAGACTTTTTAGACAGCTTGCCTCAGTAATCCCCAGCTTTTTGTCTTCATGGATGAACATTGGGTTCTAACATCTTACAAAACACAGAACAGTCCAATGCTGCATTTTACCTTTTCTTGTTCCTTTTTTTAAGTAGAAAACTAAGATGAGTGTTTTTGTTGCAATTAATTAGCTGCTAGGTTCTTCAGCTGATTTTTCTTACAAGTTCTAACTGTGAAATAAACTTCCTACACTTGATAATGATTCAAGCCCTGAACCTCAAAATCCTACTGGTATTTTGCACAGTACAAATTAGTTTATTGCATCTACAATTCAGATATGCATATGCATATGATATGCATCAACTACTCAGTATTTTAATTGTAAGGAAGATATTAATGATAAAAGTTAAATCACCAACATTAAACCCTGAGAAAGAAGCTATGAGGTCGTGCCTAAGATACACTTGTCATTATTCTGCAAAGAAGCAGCATCCAACTGCCTGCCAGCACAACTCAGCTATGAAAAAGCTGTGATGTAGAGTTACCTCCCAAAGGCTGGATAGAATTATCAGCTGCTTTTGGTTCATGAACTCCAGAACTCAGTGATGCAACACTTGTTGAAGGCTCACATTTTCTTTTTGCTGTACCAGGCACATTACAACTCTCCAAGTACCTAAAATACAAAGATTTCACAATATTAGACATACTAGTCCTGTGTCCAGAGGTCAAGAGTGATTTACTCCCAGGTTGCTCACCTGATGACACTGTCCAAACAGCTGATCTGCTGATAGGAATACACAGGTTGTTCTTTCCAAGCCAGCTCTTCAGTAGTCACATTTTTTGGAGCAACTGTTCCTGCAGTATCCTTTCCCCCTACACCTTTCACCTGGCCAGCAGCAGTATTCTGTTTTTCTGTGGAAAGAGAGACTATTACGCAATTAAGACATTAAATCCTTACAAACTCCCCTAAAAGCAACAGTAGTAAAGGTTTTTCATTTCTACATGTTTAGCAGGTCACAAATTAACCACTGTAATGCACCAATAAATGAATATTATGTCAACATTTTCCTGTCCTTATGAGTTATAAAGTTTAATTAGATTGCATATGGATCCAAAGGGAATAGACACTATGACTGTAAGAGAATATATATAATTAGGGTTGAAACCCACTCAGGATAAGGACAACTCTAGTGCCCACTTAAATTATTTCAAGACAACAGCTTTAGGGCATGCCTTAACTGTGTTACACCACTATTGATTCAATACAGCCAAACCCAGGATTTTCCTGGGCACAGTAGCGAGACACAGGACAATAAAATCTGAACTGATAAAATGCTGTCTTTATGCATTGAATAGAGCTCAACTAGAAAAAAGTCCTGCTGCCAAATTACCCAAGGCACCACCACAGGAGACCGCTCATGTCTTACCTGCCAAAGACTCTTTCTTGTAGTCCAGTTTTGTTTTACTGTCAGTGAAAATATGCTGTCCTTTATTCTTCACCTTACGGGCATACTGACAAACCTCCTGAAAGCAGTTTGGGAACAACAGTTATTTCAAAATTTTGACATAAAACATTATGCACAGTGATTCCTCAGTAGACTAAATCTAACCTCAGTTAAATCTCTATCTTGCAATTACTTTGATCACAGGAGAAATATGTATATACACAATTTTATTGTGCAGCTGCAGAAATTTGGAGTTGGGAAGAGAAGAAATTCAAAGTATGTTTCCCGCAAACAATTACTCTGTATTTCTTTTAATCTGTTTGAATAACTTGGATAGGAAAATATAAAATATCCGTTACAAAGATGACTTCAGGAAAAACCAAATCTATCACTTGGTAAAAAAACCTGGAATTCTAACCAAGCACTGACAGAATGTTACAGAACTGGACTGTAACAGCCTTCACTGTCTGTGGAAATTGTGAAGGAATGCCAGGCATCTGTTTCCCTGTTAAATAAGAAATCCTGAGACTTCATCTGCTTACTCCACCAGTGTTTAAGAACTGAAAGCCAGGAAAGTGACCACCTTGGCAGGAGCAGGAGTCTGTAATGTCTGATCACAGAAGCACAAATCAGATTTGGGAGAATTAGCCTACAAGCAATACAACTTATCATGGAAAATTTTTGGCTTTCAGAATTAAACACAAAGTAAAATTCTAAGCACAAACTAGAAAATTGTTTTATTCCATTCAATTTATTTCATTCTATATAAATGCTGTATTTTTGCAACATTAAAAGCGACCAGGGTCAAGTCATCCCTTAGTTCTGCAGGTATTACTGCATTTAATCTTCTTACTTTCATTTGGGAAAACAGTAATTACAGACTCTCTCCTCCCAAAAGAAGCTGCTTTCACATATCTGGCTGGTTTTCCAAGAAACACAGCATATAACATGTAACAGACCTTAGATTAAATGAACACACTGTACAGGTTTAAATTCTCTATAACACTTGAGTTTCATGTCTATCACTGTGCTTCAGTACCCTGAGGCTTCATCTACACCAGAAATGCTTATTCCCTCAGACAAAAGGGTTTTTCTGTATTAAACAAAAAAGAAAGATGGCATTTTCTTTATCCTTTCTCGTATTTCTAATTTGACAACATTATTCTAAAAGTTAAAAATCCCCACTTAGTTTGTTTTGTGCCACATACTTGAAGGAGAAAAATCAAAAACCTACTGGTTTATCCTTATGAGTGTCTTCATTATTATTTCCTGTGCTGTCACTGGAGGATGCCACACTCATCAGGTGCTCGTGTGAACCATTGCTACCCAGACTCCCATAGCCACTGGATCCACTGTTATGTACAGGCTGTTAAAACAACATAAAAAAAAATAAAAAATGTGTATGTATGTATGTATGTATACACACACCCACCTCAGGACACCAGTATTCCATGTCAGGAAAAGCGATTTTATTTTACGCTGGGTTTTTTGTTGCTTGGGTTTTTTTGGGTTGTTTTTTTCCTGAGGTTTTTTTGGGTTTTTTTGTTTTGTTTTGGGATGGGGGTTTTTTTTTAGGGGCGGGGAGGGTTTGGGTTTTTTTCTTTTTGTCTTCTTTTGTTTGTTTGTCTGGAGGACTCCACAAGTACATGAAATTCTGACGGTATCAACTGGAGGTTTAACACACTTCAGTAAGTCTTGTGTGGTAACGATGAGTGCAAGGAATTCCCAGGAGTCTGTAATGTCTGATCATCTGGCCAACAACTCCAGTAGAGCAAGAGCAGCTACAGACAATGTGACAGCAAGACAGAGAGGGTGTCCCAGCAGGATGTGAGCAGGGAAGGAAGAGCAGAGGCCCTGTGTACCTGCAGGAGGAGCCGGTAGATCTGCTCTGTGATCTCCTGAACGCTGGGGTGCAGGATCCTGTCCTCTGTGTAGTTGGGAGCAGCAAAGACATCTTCATTTAAGGGACCCCTGCACAAACCAAACATACAGCAGCTCACTGCAAATGCAAGTGTTTCAACTACAGAGACCAGTTTCAATTTATTACCTACATATCCTACACAGAATTTAATGCTTATTCTGTTCCCTCATCTTAAGGATCTCTGTGTGGGAAGGGAAAACAAAAATATCCTGACTTACGTCCTAACTTTGTGTCTGCCAATAATAAATGAAACTTTTCGACTCCAAGGGTTGATGAAACTGGACCAGCTGGTGTCCATGGTGATATAATCTCCATTCCTAGTGCAAAACCTGATTGGTGAATAGTCAAAAGGCTGTCCTCCATACTGAAGAACTGCAATGAAGGAATCAAACAGAAATTTCAGATTAATGTTTGCACAATTCCACATAACAATTCAGGATTTCACAATGAACTGCACATTCATGGAGGGAATGGACATTCAATGTACTTCCTCTTTATGGAGGAAGATGACACTTGAGGGAACAAATACTGGGTACATTGATACATTTAGAACTACTGAGTACCAGAATAAGCAGATCTTCATAATTTACTGGACTATGGTCAAGAAAATCACCTTTAGAATACAACAAACTAAAGGCTGAAGAAGTGGCTTTACAAACTTTGCCAGAATGGCTCTTACTTTCTTCTCCACGAAGTAAGAAAGAGTAACATGTAAGATATGACAACTTCTATCACACCATTCTCATACTTTTTTTTATACTTTTTCATTAATTTCATACATTTCATACTTTCATGTATGAAATATTAATTTATAGTCCATTTGTTTACAATAGATATGTATGCTTCTTAGAAAGTACAAATCTGAGTCATTTCTCATTTTCATGGATTTGCATTAAGAATCAAGTTGTGCAGTAAAAGATTCAGTATTTACTTGTGGAAAAAATCAAAGTCACAATTAAGTTTCTCCTACTACTTGATGAGGTCTTTGTAGTCCTTATAATTAAGTTCAAGTAAAAAATGCGTATTTCTACACAGTAAGAAGTTACATACTTTTTTTGTGAATTGCTAGCATTAAGGGTCTGTCATTTGGGTGAAGATGTACCAAGACTGGTGTTCCTATTAAATCCTGAGGTAGGTATCCCAACAGAGGGACTGCTCTGGAGAAAGAAAGACAAAGAAAACATAATAAAAATCAAGTAGAATAAAGGTACATTTCATGTTTGAAATGTTTTCATTTTAAGCTTTCTTTGCTGCTTTTCCTGTGAAGAGAATGAATAATTTTAAGTTTACATTTGGTGAAAAAGCAGTGCCAAGTTAACAACAGTGATATACTTAGGGCAAGGGAAGCTTTGTTTGTTTGTGGGATGGTGGTTAGACCAAATCAAGGAGTCTGCTACAGCAGTTCTGTCTTTTCTTTGCTGCCCAACTTTAGAGGATAAATACTTACCCCAGTTTTAAAAGAGCATTAATGAAGTTTAATCTTGTAAAACTCTCATGAAGGTAAATAGTACCCCAATCCCTTGGCTGGGAGCCATGGCTAAGGATCACAGGATTACCACAGCTGAACTAGCACCAGGGGAGCTGACCAGCACCCAAGACAACTTTCTCACAGGCAGGTGAAGAGTTCAGCTCAGAGGAGCTGCAAGGGAGCAAGCTTATTAACCAGAGAATTAAAAGCAATGGTACTGAATTCCTGCACGTTATCCATGACCACTTCTAGTGATGTGAAAAACTAATTTATGTGACAAAACAATTTTTATTGATCACTTCAAGCATTTGCATTAAGGATAAAGAGTGAAAGTTCACAAATACCACTCTGCACCTTACCCTGAAGGTTAACCACTGAAAATGTGCTTTGGAAAAAAAAATTTACTAAGTCAACAAAATCACTGATGTTTATGCTGCCAGATGCCAGCAAGTCCTCTTGTAAGCTCAAAATGCTGTACATCTTCCCCCAGCCCCACTCACTGCCAAAGGCCCAGGGGCAGGAGATATGAGATATCTGAACAGCTTTAATGGAGAACTCAGCCCCAGTGCACCAGACAGGAGATCTGTGTCAGGCAGGAACTCCAAAGCATTATGCAGCAAATGCCTTCAACACTGCACTTCCAACAACCCACTGGAATTACATCAGTTCCCCAGAACATCAAACATACTCTTCCAGCAAAGGGGCTGAGAGGGGAAAGTGGAGAGCAGCTAATGCCTTATTATCAAAGCAATTAGTTTAATAATCAGTCTTAAAAGCTTGTAGATGAACTCAAGCAACAGAGCAGAAACTGGCATGGAACTCGGAGCAAACCAGATCACTTTGACACATTGACATTTAGAAGTGCTGCCAAGTTCAAAGCACATGAGAAAAGTTGTGCTGCTAGAGGACTTTAAAATCTCAGTCAACTCCAAACAGCTTCAGCCAGGGCTTCATCAAATAACACCATAAGAAGGGTTTTGTTCAGCACTGCTCCTGTTTGCCACCTGCTTTATGAAAGTCAGGGATCTAGAATGGGAGACTGAGCTGGGCTTGCCTGCTCTGATGAAAAGGAAACTAAAAGATGACCCAGGACTTCCCACACTGCTGGAAAGAGAAGTTACAAAAATGGAGTTAAATTTTCTTGGTGGTGCCAGACAATAAAACTACAGGCAATGGTCCCAGACTGGAGTCTGGAAAGCTGATGCTGGATGTTAGGAAAAGGTTTTTAACAGAGCAATGCAACACAGGAGGTTTCCCATACAGATTGAGTCATCTCTGTCTCTGAAAGTTTTCAGGCATTATTGAGACAAGGCCACAGCTGACCTTAGCCAGGACTGGGCAAGGTTTCATTTCAAGCAAAGGGACAGAACCAAGACCTCCAGCAGTCCCCTCCAACCAGCCCTTCAGTGCTCATATAATGCTGTACTGGAGAATATCTTGGCATCATTATGCTTCCTCATAAAAATTCAGAGGTTAAGTTAATAAATTAATTTTACGAATGCAAATACACGTGTGGTATAAGAATGGCTGATGAAGAGATGCTGCCAAGTTTAGTTTGTGTTTCATAGAACAACATTTAAAGTGTCAAAAAACATGAATAAGAAGTCTCTTTATACTATTATTGTAAGTTACACACAAAACTGCTTTAAATTAATTTACAAAGATCATTCCACTATGAACTTACACCCATTAAACGTGTGAAGTATCAAATATATTAAGGCAAATATAGGAATGATCCATTTAATTTCAAGAAAATATTTATTTTTACTTAATATACTCTGTGCAGAGATTGACCTGCAGAGTTCAGACAAATATGCATTTTTCCAACCCATGAACACGTACTGATTACAGAAATTAACTTTATGCAAGTCAAGCAACGGATTCAGGGTTATGTTATGAACAATACTCAGTCAACAGCAGGGGCTCAGTTGCACATTTTCAAATATCAGGACTCTGCTTTCTTTAAGAATCTCTTGCTTTGTGTATTCCACCAAACCCTAGAGAGCTTAAGAGTAACAAACTGCATATGCATGCCTTGGTAAACATTTATCAGGCTGCCAATGCTCTCAGGAGTTAAATAATTAAAAGCAAAATCAACTACACAATCACAAGAACAGAAATAAATGACACAAAGTCCTAATTTCAGACCAAGATGCAATCAACCCTCCCTGGAAGTGTTAGAAAATGGTATTTGAGAACGAGTGGTAACATCAAACTAACAGGAAAGAAGCTTCCCTAGGATTCACAAGGAAGGATTTACTGGACTTGCTCCACTCAAGCCCAAGAATAAGGGCAAGGTTCTCCACTCAGCAATTTTGCCATTTCTGTTAAATGACTGCTGGAGATCACTGAGCTGTGCATGCACAGGGAACAGAAGCTTTGCACTGTGCCCTCAGCCTCTCTGTAAAGATAAACCCACTCTGCAGCTGGCTTGAAGCTTGGAAATGAAGGAGAGAGAAAAATCCACAAAGAAGACAGAACTACAGTGGATTAAGTGCTTTTATCAACTTGAGCTGTTTAGAGTGACTGTATAAACCACAGGATGGAAAAACAGTTTGTCAGCATTGCACTGTCTGTCCTACAGGAACTCAGCCACAACATCTGCCTCTCCACAGGTAAAACTGTCTCACAAGTCAAGCAGTGTTCTTTTTACCTTGACTCCATCTTAGTCAAACATCACAATAATCTCCTTTCCCCAATCCCTCTCTCTTCTGCTGCATTTAAGGATTTTGCCAAGAATGAAATATTTTTTTAGAAACTAGATTTCCACCCAAAAAATACCACAGAATCTCAAAATTGTCCATTATACTCCTACTCTGTCTGAAGACATCCCCCCATCTCAACCTCCAAAAAAATTTTAGCATTCTTAGAATGCTTAAAAACAAATGGGAGAATCTCAGCAGTCAGATGATACCACTGCAGCTTACTTGGGTTTTGCTAAGGAGAAAAAAATAATCAAAACAAAGTGCCATATACAGCCCAAATATGAGAAACCATCACAAAGAAAGTATCAAGGAGAGTGGAAAAGGAAGGGGAAAGGCAGTGTTTTCAACTCAGGAATAGGTGAATTCTCTTTTCAAGGCAAGTCCCCAGGGCTCAGGATTGTGTTTAATGTCTTTATCCATGATCTGGCCAAGGGGATGGAGAGCACCCTCCATCAGTTTGCAGACAACAGCAAACTGGGGGAGAGAGTTGATTCTCCCAGGGAATAAGGGACAGGACAAGAGGAAATTACCTCAGGGCAGGTTCAGATTGGCTATTAAGAAACATTTCTTCATGGAAAGGGTTGTCAAGGAACAGGCTGCCCACAGGAGGGGTGCAGTCACCATCCCCAGAGGTATTTAAAAATGAGCAGATGAGGCATTTAGGGACAGGGCTTAGTGCTGGACTTGATGATCTTAGAGGTCTTTTGCAACCTAAATGATTATATGAAAGCTTGGTTTAGACCTCAGTTCCCAAGTCTTTGCATATATATTAAGATCACAAGTGGCATTTTTGTTTTCTAATTCAGAATGTACTTACTCTAACCAGCTTTTATGACTGTCAAAGCAATTTGAAGCCTTCATCCAGTGTAATCTGAATCGTTTTTACACACATTTTTTTTAAGAAGATCTATTGTTGTATTCAAAAGCTGTACCCTCTAGCTGTCCCTGGGCCAGCACAGAGCAACCGCAGCATATTTGCTGAATCAAACTTAAAAATCAAAAAAACCCACACCTAAATGTCTCATACAGGTAATAATTGGCAGCACAGGAGCTCTTTTGAACATGGGTTCACTGACTGAATTTATGTCCAGAATTTCCCAAGAGGGAAGGAAAGTGGAAGAACAAGTTGTTAGCAGGCACTTAAATTAAATACCAGTGTAATGTGTTCTCATGCACAGTGAAAATGGGGGATGTGCTTTTCTTAGGTTAAACACCCTTCAGTAGTTGCATAATTTTTAACCCCATATAGACACCTTAAATCCTGCAAAGATATTGGACAGGTTGCTCATCAGTAAATTTAAAAATAATTTTTTTAAGTTACCTTTCATCTACATCCTGAAACAAACAGGTTGGTGTGTGCGTAGTTGTAAAAATCCTTTTGTCAGGAGGAATTCTGGGTGCTGAGAGAAAAATAAAAGCATATTAGCAACCGGGGGTTTTGCATACATAATCTTCAAGCTGCCACTCCAAAATTCTGGCCAAGAGCATACAGGAAAGCAGCAAGGACAGAGAACAGAAACAATTCTCTTTCATTTTAATAAAGCTTGAACACATATTACTTTTAGGAAAGCAAGCTAGTCTTTGTGCACTCAAGGATTACCTTCATAACCAGAATGGACTTTTTCTGCAAGCAACACACAGCAAAGCTGGTCTTCTGCTATTTCTGGATCTTGCACTTTGATAAGGTAGGGAGTCATCCGGAATGGGTGATAGCAAATCTCATTTTCCCGCTCCTTTCCCGCACTAATAATTAAAGAGAGTTAATTATTTCAACAGTTTCATCTACACTGAACACAGTTTTAATTTATGCATTGTATTTCCCTCATGACACAAGAACTGCATGTTAGCTACTAAAATAGCACCCAAGATCTTAGCTTGAATTTTTTATTTGGTGGAAGAGAACCTAATTCTGATGGTATCCTTTGCATACCAACTTCCATAGAGATTGTGCTGTTCTCTCTACTGCCTGAAACAATACCCACAGCAGCATTACATGCAAGTCTGATAGAAAACCAGCTCACACAATACATTAAGTTACTTTGTTCTGTTTCAGAGGGATGAGTTTACAGGGCTTTTTTATGAAGCCTGCTATATCCCCTGAGTTAACACAAAGGTCATCTTTTAATCAATATTTATTCCAGTTTAGAAGCAGTGAAGACTCAACATCTAATAACAGGTGTTTGCTTAACCAGAATGCAAACACAGTAATGAAAACAACAACCATGTACACAGTGGCCAAAGAAGAATCAGTTGTAATAAGTTTATAACAGCAGAGCTAAATAAAAGTAAAGCTTTTGAAAGCAGCAGTTGGACAAAAAATCTCCAGTAACACCAGCAGTACTTCTACAGCACATCCAAGGCAACACTCTGGAGCTCTGCATTACCTCCAATTCATTTCAAGTTTATTCAAACCTTGATAATAAGTATTTATTTACTCCAGAAGTAATTAAATAATTGGACCCTCTATTTTTGCTTCAGAAATGCAGCCAGAGAGGCAGTAAGCATCAAGAAATCAAAGTACACAAGAAAGAACATGAACTAAGTTGTCAGCTTTTCCTAAATAAATTAAAAAATCCCCAAAACTAAAGAGGAGTGATTGGGGTAGGAAAAGAAGGAAGAAAAGGAAACCAAAGAATTGTGTCCTCTATTAACCAGAGGACAAAAGAGACAACTCAAGGAACCCTGGAGTATCTTCCTAGGGGATACCTGAGATAAATCTGAGCCATTGGTTTTTCAGAATGAAGGAGACTGAAGCAGGTGCTGAACAGTTCTACTTCCAGAACCCAAAGGCTTTCCAGAGCAGGAGGAGATGCTGTACCACCTTCCTTTATGGCACAAAGGTCAATACTCACAGGGATTAACTCCCAAGATGGAACTTCCCAAAATCAATTCACTTTTCTCTGTGGCTGCCACAGTTCATCAACTCAAGGATGTGCATATGTTTTGCTTTACAATCACATTATGAAAAAGGATGAAATGTTCAAACCATATGGTTCTTATAAAAGTCAAATACTTATGTAATGCTTGGTTTCATAACACAACACTAAGCTTTGCAATATTGTCTTACCTGATGCGACAGAAAAAAGATTTCTCTTCCATGCAATCCTGGGTGGAAGACTCTAGAAATATTAAGCATATTTCATAACAAGTTACAGATTACTAGAAGATGATGATATTTAGAGTAAGAATTTTTCCTTAGATAATACATTTTATTTAAGTTTAAGTTTTCTCTGAAGTCTCCATATGTACTGGTTAAACAATGCACATCATAAGCAACTAAATCTGAACGTCACTCAGATTCTGAGGCTGGCATGTGAATCACAGCTTTTTGAAGGTTTATGAAGCTTTTTTTCTTAAATATACCTAACCAGCTCTCCAGTTTGAGCTGCTTACTCTTATCAACATTTTCACAGTACTTTATACCAATGACCAAAAATGTTTGGTTACCTAGGACCCCAAATCTGACCACCAAATTCACTTCCTAGCATCCCTCTTCTCTCTTTTTCCTGAAGACTTCTCATGTTTTAAGCTTCTTTCCCTCCTTTCCCAGAGTAGCCACACACTGATTCCCAAGGGAAGCTCTGGCATTTCAAAGGCCTCCAGTGCACAATATTTTGGATATTATATTGTTTGGCAACTAATAAATGAGAGAGTGTGCACACTTCTACTTGCTGCATTTTTTAAATTTGAAGCGGTACACAAACACAATAAAGCTACAGAAAAGGTTTCAAGAAAGTAAAATCAAAAAAACTCTTGCCTAACTGAATAATTAGGATTACATATAATTTACCACTGACCCTGTTTTGAGCCAGAGTTTGCACTGGAGACCTCACAAGGTCCCTTTTGACCTGCTTTATGTTTGCATTGCTTAGCACATGTTTACTGCTGATTGTTTTTTCAGATTAAATATGGTTCACACCCTGGCTTTACTTCACAGATTTAGTATGCAATGCATTGGAATTTCAAACATTTAGAGCAGACCTTGAATTTCAAGTATTTAGTTGAAACAGTTGGCAGATATTTCTCAATTACTAACAGCTGCAGGTACATGAGTAAAACAAACCTACCACAAACAAATATCAAGTGCCCTGAGACATCTGATCCTTCACAATTAATTATCCTAAGATAATTCTTCTAAGGCTAGAAGAAGAGAGCTGTGATTACACTTGGTGAGTGTCAGTGATGACAGCTGAAATATCTTTTTCTACACCATAATCAAGGTATCCAGTATTCAAATCATAACTATTTTAAAAGGAAGGAGACAGAGTACTGTCCCCTTTACACTTGAGGAACAGAAAATGTGAAGAAAAATTGTTTTCATTTGATTGCTAGTACAAGTGGAAAGTAAATTCACCATTCAGCATGAATTCCTACTTTGTTTTCATTCATCATCTGGCTGAAAGAGGAATGAGAACTGATAAATAATGACATTGAGAAGACTTTTAACCAAGAGACAAGTCTTGCTGATTTATGGAATGGATTTGTACACTAGTGTTGTTCAGAGGTGTTCTAATAATGACCCTGTGCTACACCCTCAAGAAGTGATGGGGAAGGATGCAAGGACATTCAAAATCAGTATTTGCATTTGTGCGGCTGCAAGAAGGTCAGAGAAGTATCTGGTGCTGAGCCCACTCACCAGCTCTATTGCAGATGTTCCATGATGGTAATCTGTATGGGGTGGTAGAAGTGTAGAACACACTGACATCCTGAGGTGCCAAGAACTCCACAAATTTGGCATTTTTAAAATAGCCCCTCTTGCAGCGGAGAATAGAAGCAGCTTGATCAGAGATGTATAAAATTTTCCCAGTTATCAAAGAAACAGCTACAGCAAACATATCCTAAAAACAAAAATCTCAAATTATTTAGACTGTTTGAAACATTCTTCAGTGCAGCATATATTTCTGAGAAAAACATTTATGATATAAAAGCATTAATAAGTTCAAAATGAGAATTAAGAAAACTTAATTTTATTACAGATACTGACACAATCTACTCATTGAGTAGACATAGAATATTTTTCAATTATGCAGTAAGAATAATACACTACTATTTACTGGGTTACAAGCCCTAAATATCATTGTCTACAGTTGTGTGATGCAGAATGAATTTACAAATTAACAATTAATCACCTTCCAGCTATATAACTTCACATTTTTCCTGTGCTCATTATAGACATGATTTACATGTATGAAATTCAGGGGTTTTTGAAAGGCTGTTTGTGTTAGCTGGTCCATCCACAAAAAGTGAAAAAAGGGCTCTAAACCACTTGGTAACAAATAATGAGTACACAGGTGGGAAGAAGTCCCACACACTTGTATTGTTTCTCTTCCTGCCACAGAGGAGCTCCCTGCGTCACAACCCTGAGTGCTGCATTCACAAACACTGCACAGGAACTGAAGAGCTGCCAGCAGAACACAGCTTTCACAAACAGATATTCATTAATTGAACAATGTTTATGATATTTGGTTAAATTTCTCAGTTGTACTCTACACTTCCCATTTATTTCACCTTGTGGGCAGTCTTTACTATTCACAGATTCAACAAAACCCACCTACTTCAAGCTATGGAACATCCCCCACCATGCTCTTGTTTTAGAGAGTTCAGACTTCATGTATTCAAACAGAGGTTGCAGCTCAAAAAAAATAGTACAAGGTAGTCTAATACATTTAGATGCCATTATTTTTTGAAGACTCCATAACTTATTCCTAAAATACTAATAATATGGAAATAAATATAATTTTAAAAAATCATTCAGGTTATCATTTCACTGTTAGAACTCCAGTGATGGTCCTAGCTGTTCCTGTCTCTATGAGAACACAGCATCACTGGACCCCACAGAAAGCCTGCACCAGTTGCAAAGACCAGGCAAATCCCACAGAAAAGGATACAGTGATTCCAATACTTTTGTCACTCTTCAGTCACACCATCACAAAACTGGTGAAACATCAAATAACCCCTAGTTACAAGAATAAGCTGAAGTGATTCACTGTGTGCCTCAACCAAAATTTGGAAAAATTTAACTCTCCAACTTTTGCAATTGCACTGAAATCAAACCTAATGATGTGTCTCAGTGCTCTGTATCACATGGACACAGAGGTTTGTCACACCACCACCTCCAGGCACGAGGAACCATTCAGAGGATCAGGAGGTCAAACTTCTTATTTCCCACCTAACCAACAGAAACAAGTTTGTAAAGTCTGAAAAGGCTCAGAGTTTCTTAACACCCCCTCAGGGGCAAAAAGCAGTTTCTTCAGCTTTGTGGCTTAGCTACCAACCCTTCCCTTGTAAGAAGGAGGCATGCCTGAGAATTCCAGTTCCAGGAAACATTTTCAATAGACACTGAGACCCAGGGCAGCATACTCACCGCATTTTTCATGATGTATTCTGAGGTTATAGTCTCCACTTCTTCCACTGTGTAAGATGATACATTGAGACCAGCAGGTTGGGATTCATTAATCATCAACAACTGGTAATATTCCTCATTGGCTACATGAGAACAACAAACAATTTATAATCAAGATTATCAATAAACACCAAGCCCAGAAGCAGTAAATGGCAAAAATATTTTTTGGCATAAACACAGAAGTTGTGAAGTTGGCAGTTGGGAAATCTAGGCACTATTCCAAATACACCATTTTCCCTGGTAGAGCTTCCTCATCAGTAACTTAAACAAAAGTACACATCTTAATCTACCCATATATGAATGGTCACATATTGCAGTCTGACAGCTCAAACAGTATGAAACTGTAAATTGTTTTCAAATCAATTTTCTAACTCAACCAAACAGCAGTAAAACATCAAGCCTCTAGAGAGCTGCTTCAACTCCCAAAGGAACAAAAGTTAACAAAGCCAACAAATTGGAATAACATGAAAATATCTGGTTAGGAAGGTTTTCAGCCATAGTACAGTCCTCTTTGTAGAGCTAGGTTTATTTAAACTCCTATTTTGGAAGTTTCACTTTAGCCAGGCTGGCATTATCTAGGCAGTATCACACTTTATTACCTTTAACTTGTTTAATGCTTTTAAGGGCATATTTCAACGTCGTTAGGACACTGGATTTGCCTTTGACTCTCTTCTCAGAAGGAAGGTGAGCTTTCAGCTCCTGCAGTGTTTTCAGCAATTCCTTTTGTGTTTTGGCTTTAGTGGACTGCTCACTACTGTAAGATGAAAAACAAAACCCACAACATCACTTGAATGCTTGAAGTGACACATCATCCTCAGAGAAGCCCAAACAAACTCTGGCACTTGTCACCGACATCAATTTCTAACACCAGCCTCATTAACTTTACCAGTACTCACTCAGTATCACGTTCCAGAACTTAAGGAAATTCTTATGTGACCATTTAAAATGAAAGATTTACCACCACCTGGAATGCAACTGTAAAATGGAATCTGTATGTGCAATAGTACATATGTCCAAGCACCACAGAATTTCTTTTTTCTTTGCCACAGTCCCCCTCCTCCCGTTTTTAGTGGTATTTTCCTCAGCTCCTTTCAAAATCAAACTCAGAAATGTTCATGGACTTCAAAGGAGAGAAGCAGGAGGTCCATTCAACTCTTCACCTCCTGTTCAAGCAGGTTCTCTTAAGAAAGGTCCCTGAAAAGGGAGTGGCAGTGGGAGAGCATCAAGTTAACAAAACAGATGGAGAAATCCTTTGAATAACATATTCCATCTAAGAATGGCAACACATTAAATAAGATGAGGAAACTCTGACTAAATTTGTAAGGGAAAGAATCAGAGGAGGCTGGAGACAGAAGCTGCATTCACAGGTCTCAGGTGCATGTTCAGAAGAGCAGTCTCAGTGGAGAAGGACAAACTACAGACTCTCATTGCCAGTATCAGAAAGCTATCACCCTCCTTTCCAGTTCCTGGGATCTCTCCTCACTATTGACAGGTGCTGATACAGTCACAAAGGAAGAGAAAAGGAGGTGAGGGAAGTGAGGGAGAGGGTAGCAAAGATGGATGGCAGATGGATAGGAAGGAGTTAAAAATGGTAAGTCAACTTGCCTTTTGCAATGGAGATTTTAAAAGCTGATCATTCACAATGATCAAGAGGATTATAGACCTTCCTGAAATTTTTTCCTTTCCAAAGGAAGGTCTTTTCTTAACACCTGATTGTCCTGGCTGGCAATCTGTAAGAAGTTACCCTGGGCACTGCTGTGGAAACAATAGTCCTGGCAACTGCACTGACTGACTGAAGTGGCCAGAAAAGCAGCTTCAGCTGCCAAGTAATTTTCAAGAGGGTTTGTGAACATTTTTCTGAGAAGTTTTAAGAGCTTGAAAAGGTAGATAAATCGTCTGACAGGTGTTGGGTGTATTTCACCAAAAATGCTTGCAAAGTGACAAAGCTGTACTAGAGAATACACATTGTTCTTGCTTCCATCACAGAGCACTGTGAGACATGCAGTGTTCATTTACTCACTGGTCATTTTGTACCAAGAAATAATGGCAAGGGATCAAACAAAAGACTGCAGCACTCCCTTGGGAAACATGATGTTCATGCTGTGTATTAAAATCATGTGTACAACGTGGCTTGACAGCTCAGACTGCTGCAATCAAACAGGGCTTTGTTAACAGAGTTTCATAGAAGAACCCTTCATGCTGGCAGTAGGGAAAAAGAGAGAGGAAAGATTATGAAATAACTGAGCATACTGCTGGTTTGTACTCTCAGAGTACAGACTGCTTCATGACAGTGGTCAGATTCTTCTGCAAGGAAAAAACCTTTCCAAATTAGCCTACAGCAGCAGCAAACACAGAAGATGGACATTCTTGGAAAATAAGTTACACAACTCCAGAATGTTTCTCCAGAGAGCAGGAGCATCAGGCACAGCAGGCAGCCACAGGAGAGAATAAGCAAGTATATAAAGATAAGAGCTTTTAATTTTGCTTTTTGTGGACAGCAAATTGGAAAGGTACCTACAGATATTAAACTAGAGGTGTTGGTTGGCACTGATACTGAATGCAAACCTCAGTAGTCTGAATCAAAGATCAAGCCTACAAAGGTAAGTAGCTTGTCAGACTACTTTAGTCTTCTCTTTGAAGATCATTCTCTAGATATATTCAGTCTTCCCAAATGATCAGATTTTGCTCTCTAACCCTCTAGCACAATACCTGATGGCTGGGGAGAACACACTACCATCTGGATTCTTAATTATTTCTGAGCAGAGAGCTATTAATAAAATTTAAAACTGAAACACCAAAATAACTGTAGTAACTAAACCCCTCCAAAATTTCACAGTGAAGAAAACTAAATCAATGGGAAACAAAGTTTAAGAAATGCCTTTGGTTCACTCTTTCACACTAAGCAACATAAAGTCTGGATCACAATTTCCAGTTGAAAATACAGCATGGAACAAAATCTCCAGGTGCATGCAAGGCAGACACAGAAAATATGGTGAACACACACCAAATGGTGCATGGGAGTAATCTGAATTTGGACTTTTCTAGGAACTGCATCAGGCAGAAACACATTCAGGTAGGCAAGTCTTAGATATGGATCTTAACATCAACATGCTCTAGGCTAGATATCTTTGATCTGCTCAGGACCAAGCTTTGACCTCCTGATCCAACTTAAAAGTTGACTTAAAAATAGTCAACTTAGTTGACTTAGTCAACAAGTGACTTAAAATAAGTTGACTTAAAACAAGTGCAGCAGGTACTCTGAAGTGTCTAAATATGAGCCTTCAAGCTACCAGGCTCTTCAAGACTATCAGGGACAAAGGCAGAGTTCATACAGAGGGATTCACTCCTGCAGCTGGGGTTTGTGAATCATTTATCCTTACTCCCTGGGGCCTTGAATCCCAGCAAATGGAACACAGGAGAGGCAGGTGATACAGCTGCTGGACACCAGGAATAACCCAGCTCAATGGTGAATTCTAATGTTAACACACCACCAAGTTCAGACTAAATTCTGAAGAGCAAAAAAAAATCCAAAGCTACAAAACCCCACTGTAACTGAAGCAATATTCAAAGGGACCCACAAAAAACCAAAATTACAGACTTAAGCTACCAAATCAAAACAAAGTAACACGACTTCAAAGGTTACCACACAACTCACATGGAACAGCAACAAAAAGCTCTAATTTAATCAAGTGGTTAATATGAGATGCCACTGATTATGGACAGGAAGAAATCAAAGACAGGATTTCTTGTGTAGTCATCAAGGTTGAGGGAAAACAAACAAAATACGACATTATTTAGTTTTCAGCTTCTAGCATATTACTGAAAAATACATGCCCATTAATTTACCTGCATCCACTGCTGGACTGATTGTGTTCAGAGTTTGCAATCATCAGACTAAATGCATTTGAGCTTGAACTAGAATAAGGAAAAGATAAAAAGCTTAATATTTGAAAACCTAACAAAAAACTTTTGTTCATTGTAGCTTATCTTCCTATTAATGACTGGCTACCTCAAAAAAAACCCAACAAAACAAACACCAAAAAAACCACCAAAAAACCACCCCAACACAAAAACCCCGAAACCCCAACCCCAAATTTTAAAAGCTTCTGCATGGTACAACAAATGGGCACTAAAGCTGCAAACATTATCTAAGCAGCACAGAATAGCTTGAGTTGGAAAGGACCCATAAGGATCACTGAGTCCCAACATCCTGGTCTCACAGGACTGCTAGAGAGATGGTTCTTAACATAGCTTTGCTCTGTCCAGTAAACTACTACTGAAAAGATTAAAATAGCATAGTTGCACCCTCACACATAAGAATTAACTGACAGGTTTTGACATACAATTACAGAAGTTGGTTTACAAGAAAATAAATAAATAAATAAGGCAAGTTAAACACTCAATGATGAGAAGAAAGATGCAAATTATGCTGGCAATGCAAACACCATCACCAGAGACCTTTTTCTTTCAGATTTATACTACATAATTTACACCACATGAGAGTACAGCTTAAGCAGCACACTCAGCTCCCTGCTGAAGAGACTTTATACCTTAGTTATTATTCAGAAATATTGATTCAAATGTAAAAAGTCTTTAGGGGCAAAAATAAAAGTGAAATGCATTTAATAATAGCTACTACCTTTTATGACAGTCTGAAGATTCCATGAGCATTGCTGAATCCTTCCCATTTTCATCAGATTCATGACCATGAGAATCATGCCCACTTGAATAGTTTTCATTTGTGTCATTCCCACTGGAGTCATTCCCACTGGAGTCATTCCCACTGGAGCCACTGCTCATTTCAATATCTTCCTGAAGAACTTCATGAGAGTGTTCAGGCTTTGCTTGTATTTCTGAGTCTTCAGCAATCATCTGGCTGTGGTCAGTGGGAAGTCCAGAATAGTCACTCATCTTGAGCTGCTCCTTTAAGGAGAAGGATGGAGAAAGGTTTCCACTGATGCCAGGCTGCTGCTCAGGGTTCTGCTCCTCACTGCTAGAGGAGAACCCCCAGAACTTGACAGAGTCCGTGGGACACTCATCAGAAACACTGCCAAGACCAAGAGCAAATCAAGCCATATTCAGAATTTTCTCTCTGTATTAATTCTGTTTGGAAGTACAGATGCACAAATCTGAGGAGGAAGGGAAGGAAGAAAAACAAATTATTTTCTTGTTTGTCTTGCTGACAAACTGGAATTTGCACTGACTAAAGAAAGTAAAAAATTACATGCATGGTTAATA
>VZSJ01001497.1:36485-48219 GCA_013398405.1 Pheucticus melanocephalus
CTATTCAGACATCAGAGCATTGCTTATTTGGTTTGGAGGTAATTTGGGTTGGTCTTCTGTTTTATATTGGGGTTTGTTTTTTTTTTAAGATCAGTTGGGAAGGAACACTTCTGTACTCTTCATTTCTTTCTTTATACAAAAGCCACGTAGGTGAGCAGACAGAACATGCAGCAGGAGCAGGGAAACTAAACACACAAACACACCTAATCACCACCACCAAAAACTCTAAGGCATGAACAACCCTGAGAAGAATTTTATCCACTAATTATCACTAATTTGGGGGGTATGATAAAAATTGCTTGGAAAAGGAAGGTTAAACAAAAAACACCCCATATCCCTGTTTTTAAACCAAATTCTGATGTGCCAGGCTCAAAAATCAGAGTGTATACAGAGGTGAATCAAGGGCAGACCAATATCAAAGTATCATCAAAAGAGAAGTACTGGAGAGCAGTTCAACTTTATTTATCTTTTATAAAGATCATATTTAATCTGACTCACATCCTCATCCATTTCAGCAACTCAGAGACAACAACAGTGTAAAACTATGAACTAAGATTCTTTGTTGAGAATCTCTGTTGTTTTCATGACAACAGAACCATGTATGTTCCTTCCTCTTTGTTTCTTTAAAATATTCACCATTACAATTATTAACTAATAAACCTCTGACAGGAGTGACAGTGAATAAAAAAAATTAACAACCAAGTTTTGTTAATATTAACTACAGCAGTTTTGTCTTAAACACAAATAAATAAATATTTATGTATTTAAGAAAAGACTGTAATGGAAAACATTCACAACAGTAATTTAAAACACACCATGATTCAACTCCCTCCAAAGCAACACCACATGGAACCTATTTTCTTACCCTCCTAATTGATGTTTTTCCAGGCATTTTACATTTATTTTGCATTTTCCAGAAAACACTACTTGTCTCCTCATGTGGTTAAAAGTAATATGCAAGATATCTGCTTTCATTTAAAAGTATAGTTTAAGGACATTCACTTCAGCTATCAGTAATGGTATAAAGATATAAATAATTTTCTTTCCTTACAAGTTTATTCACAAGTGAATTATAGGTGAATAATTATAGGTGTATATAATTCAGAAGTGAATGATATATTATTATAATTCACTTGAAAAATTATATAAAATATATTCTATATATAATATAGAATGTAGAATATATATTATACAGTATATATAATACATAGTATATATTACATTATAGATTATATATATTTTATATTGTTTTATATGTTATTATAATTCACTTAGAAAAATGCTTTTCAGTAGAGTAAAAGATACTTTTTCCTTCTGCAGGTATTCCCTTCAGGTATTTTAATGCAGATAAAACAGACCTCCTGTGATGCTGCTATATCCAGGCACTGAATTACCCCTCAGGAGCTCTGACAGTTTTCTCCTGGACTAAGGTTAACCACTTCTGTCTTGAGAATTACATAACCACAGCATGCGATAAAAGAGTATTTACTGGGAGCTGAACCTGCAGGATTATGTCACAATGGCACATTCTCTGGTGGCCAATGATTAACCGGGTCAGATGGTTCATCTCTGATCTAATCGCAGCGCCACAAGGAGCTGACACTTGCCCTGCCCTCTGGGGACACTGAGTGAAGCTCTGCGAGCCCAGGGCTGTCCAAGAGTGCCACAGCTGAGCTGGGTGTGACAGGGACCAACAGCAGCCTGAGAGCCAGCATGGAACGTGGCACAGGAGCTCCTGCATGGACAAACCTCCTGGGGCTGCACAGAGTGCAGTGCTCTAGGAATGTGCCACATTAAGCTCTTTTCTGACCCAGGGATGGGGCAACTGAGAGGCATTTTAAACATTTTTATTCCATTTTCAGTCTCATGGGAAGGGTGAGACAATGCAGATGTTATAATTCCATGCCATCATAATCAGAAGTCAACTATTCTTAATTACAATGCACTATAAGCTTTTCTTGGCCTATCAGCTTTAGCCACACCATGCTGTAAATGCCTTAAAGCCAATAATCTAAAATTACTTCTCGTGAGTCCTGCTACAATGCATCTTTGATAGTTCTATTTGTGAAAAATGCATATTTTATGATTGGCTTTTTGCAAATATAAAAAAGACTATTATATGTGTTATGTTAGAAAGTTATGCTGTGTTAATTTTCTTAAGTAGTGTGTTAAATATAGCTTTAGGTTGTAACATAATGTTAAAATAGAAACTATGCTGTGTAAGATACTTTTTTTAAAGAAAGTACTCGCACCAGATAGCAGCCCCAGGACATATAAATATTTCAGATAAAGAGAATTTATTGCTCTATTATCAGAAGAAACAAACTTTTTCCTGCCTTGCTCAGCTATGAAGATGCCATCAGGATTCAGAAGAAGAAGCTGACACTGCCCAGACAGAATCCTGTGTTTGAATGGAATTTATGCATCATGGATGAGGTGTATGAATATGCAACAGGCTGTTGCTTTTAAGGGTTAATCCTCTGTTAACATGGGTCTTTTTTTAGGCAAAATAAATATATTATTTATTTAAAATACACAGACTAGGACATCCATAACTCTTTGTTTTTATTGTCTCATATTGTCCTAATCCAAATTGTCCAAATTTTTATTACTCTAATTATATTACTATTTTTATAACCATTTTATTACTATTAAACTTTTTAAAATTCCAAAACAAGTGATTGGCATTTTTCACATATTTCTCTGAAGTATTTAGTCCTATTTGTAAGGCCATCTTGTAGGATTCTCTACAAATTCATTTCACACATAAATGTGTTGATCCATTTGCACCCAGGGGATGCTCTTCCCACTGCTGTGTAAATCAGAGCATGTCTGCTTAAATAACTGCAGCCACTCTCCAAAGCCATTTCCCAGTGTCATTTATCCTGTTATTTCTCAGAGGGCACCCAGGTTGTAAAGCTCGATGGAGAGTTCCCTGAGTGAAGGTAATTAACCCCATCACAGTTCAAAGGAAGCTTTAAGAAAAAAATGCACTCACAGCATCACCTTAAAGGAGGTCTGAGGTGTACAAATCTAAGGCAAGATCTACAATTTCTCATCCTATAGTCTGTACCCAACTTTGGAGTTTCTTCCTGTTTTACTGAAAAAATGTCACTTAGAAAGAGCTTTAGATTCATGAGAAAAAATATTGCCATAATCAAAACACCACTGTATGTTAGGAAATGATGTTTTCTTTAGAGATGGGGAAAAGAGCTCTCACAAAATAAAAAGCTAAAAAAAAAAACCCCAACTTTGGGCTGCTATATTTACTCCTATAAAGAAAACTATGTAAATCACTACTGATAGGTTTATAAGCATGAACTACCAAAGACAGAGTCTCAGACTAGCCCTAAATTCTCTGAAGGTAATTAGCCCAATACAGCAGTAATGCAGTAAAATTGTGCTATTTATAGGAAGAGCTTTCCTAGTCTGATGTAAATATTTTGTGTTTTAGTCTTTAGGCACAGGAAACCTCTTCTGAATTCTGATGCATTCTGAGGATTACCTGTGCTGTAGTATTTCCAGCCAGGAGAATTGTTCACAAATACTTTTTTGACACAACATTTCCTTGGAAAATTATTTTCCCAAAGTATTTTTCTGTGATCTTTGGAAGTCTAAGAGGAATGAAAATGTGCCACAGCTAGCATGTAGAGTCTTACAGTTTGAAATTCTGAGTTGTTAAACCACTGGTGAGTAATTTTTTCCACCTCCAAATATCATCTATTGTCTCATCCCCTCCCTTCTTTCCATGACACCCAGGCTAGCTTCTGCCAGGTATTTGTAGGAAACTTCAGCAGCGTTTCCTTAGGTAGGAGAGAATGGTTCCCAAAATAAATAAATAAATAAATCTGTATGCTATCCAATAACTTTTGAAGAATTTCCTGTAATTCCTGAAACAAGAGCTGATTGATCCAATGACAGTCAAGCTTTTAGGGTTTTAAAAAACATTTTTATTTTAACCAATGAGTACAAATTAAGAGAGTCACCAATATAAAAGAAATAGATACTGACCCTTAGGAGACACTATGTGAATTATTTTCCTCTTGATACCTGGCAGAAATTTGTGTCAAGAAGCAATTCAGTCATGTTACTTCTGGTTCTAACTAACAACATGCCAGAACTTCTGCAGCTTTGTCCACACCTAGTAACTACATTACAGTGACTACAATTTGGATCACAAAGACAATCAAACCAGAAAAAAAAAAACCCCAAACAAAATAAAAAGAGTATTTGAGTAATGGAGAAAACACAAGTTTGTCACCTCTAAAGGTATGTTTCAAAAAGAACTGGCTCAGCATGAGCTGGAATGGTTTTCTTAGGCAAGACTGGAAGATTAACGTCACTGAAAGTCAGTCTTGCACCAAATTTCTTCAGTTTCAAAATCTCAAAAGCCTCAGTGCCAGAGGCACATAGCAGAGTAAGGAATACAGGAAGAGTAAAGAGGAAGGAACAAGAAAAATATTATGATAAACTTGCAAGAGCTTCTGCAGAAAGGGAAGCCTTTCTAAAGCAAGACTTTATCTCTTTGGGAGAATGTTGGTGCTTTTTTAATTTATAATGTGATGTTAATCTAGGCCCTAACTTTGGAGACATTGTCTTAGAAGAGATAGGAGTAACTGTGAAAAAAGCTCAGGCTGGCAATAAGCCTCCACCATGCTCTGCAATTTAGATAAGAAGAGACGCTGCTGGCCAGCCTTCACTGTGAGCACAGCAAGGCCTTTAAGTGGAACATCTGCATGCAGACACCAGCACTGTGTGAACACTTCAGGAGCACAGACGGTCAGACAGCACACAGAGAGATTAATTATCTTTGAAACTAATCTCAGGGAAAACGACATAATAAATTGCACATATTCATCCCACTCATATGCTTGAATAAATGCCCAATCACTAACCAAACAACACTGGAAGGCAAAAGCCTGCATGTTTTCCCAGTGTGAGGTTCTCTCTTGTTACCAGTTTGAGGGAGGTGATTACATCCCATACCAAGTTCAGTAAGCATCTCAACATGGAAACACAAAGAGCTCTTTTAGGTTTGATATCAAAAGAAGCCAGGTTTTTTCTTTATTTTCTGTTCCACCTTCTAAACTTTTAAGGGATGTCTATTTTGACTCTCTAAATAAAAACTTATTTAAAATTAAACTGGCACCAGCTAAGTTTAATTTTACAGCAACTGGCTCACAAAAACCCATTCCATTGCCTCTGGCAAAGACTAGAGCTCTCCAAGATCCTGATGCAGTGTGTGAAAGGCACCATAATTCCACTGAGCACTAAGGACAAATGCAGGCATTGATTTGCCAGGTTAGATATGCAGCAAAGGTCTTCTGGTTATTCATTACCTACAGTTGCTCCTTTATTCTGCAGTAAGACAAAGGAAACAGCCTGAACTAGAACATGGCCAAAAAACCACACCAAAATACGTATGGACAAATGCTGAAAGAAGTAATTGAGCTTGTTTTTGAAGAACACCCTTAAAGAGGGGTTGTAGAACACCAGGGAGGCAGATTTCTTCTGGAACAATAACTTTAAACCCAAAAATCTTGTTTCAGCAGAGATTTGGTTATATTCAGAGAACATTTTTCCAGATTTCCTTTCACACAAAACCCATCATGTTTAGTACTGGTATATAAAGGAAACTAACAATCCAGAATCAAAATGATCCAATTCAAGAACTGAGTAAGGGGCAAACATCTCATGATTTGAGTCTAAATTCACAACTACTATCAACTTATTCCAAATATTCCCAAAAAAGCAAGAACCATGCTACATTTTATGCCTACAGACATAAATATTCAGGTACTCTTAACTGTACTAGAACCTATGGGAGACATTTTTAACAGTCAGGTTTAAATTTTACTGAAGATCTTGTCAACAACAAGGGCTTCCAAATGTCTTCTGGATTTTTGCTTTGCAAATTGATAAAATTTTTCTTATTTAGATGACAAATAACTAGCAAGGGTTTAGTCAGATCATGCAATTCTAGGTATGATTGAAAATTAACATCTACAATGAATGCATTCTCTCTGTGCAATTAGACAGTAATTAAATGCTTGGGAGTCAAAAAACATTAAGAGAAAATGTTGGCAAACAAGCAATAATCCAAGAAGTAACTTGTTCAACTGTGCAACTTCAACATTGAGAGCTTTGTGTTTTCCTGGCAAGAACAATGAACAGAATTCCTTCACTAGGACTTTTCCAGGAAGGGAGGAAAGAAAAGATGGCAATATTCTCAGATTATAGGAAACAGTAAGAAAGATGCTCAGTAATTTCTTGCAAGATTTTTTTAGTTAAAAAAAGAGGGAACTTCTTTACTAGATTACTTAACTCACTCCAAGTAATCATGAGCAAGTTTTGCTCTTTTTTTAAACAAGCAAAGAGACATCAATGTCAATAAAATTATCAACATCTAGTGTACCACAAAGGCTCCCATAAAATCTGAATTTCACAATATTCATTTCACAACTTTTTTCACAACCAGGATTCACCTTTCAGCTCAAGAAAATCCTGAACACAAGACTCTTATCTGTCTTATAAGGGTCATCTTCATTAACTACTGCTTTCAGCTGCCACTTTACAGCCTTGTTCCAGAATCACCAGAGTGCCACCCTGAATTTATAGCAGCACCTACACAGGAAGAAGTCAGCATCAGACCAGGGCCCTGGCATCCACAGTGAGGATGCTTCCAACCACATTGTTTCCTTGCTGAAGAAACTCAAACCTAAATTTAATAATAAGTATGGTTTAAGGCTAAAAACTGTTTTAGCTTCAAGTAAGCTAACTCCCCATTTATACCCAAAATACTGCTCTGAATGAGTACATATATATATGACTGAAACCCCAGTTTAAAGATAACAAACACAGAACAATATATTTTCTGCATAAGCTCTAGAGGAGTAGGAGGGGAAGCATCTTTCTACTAGCATGAATCATAATAATTATGTGTGTTTCTTACCTGTTTTTTCTATGAAAAGGTGGCAAAAGTGTTTATCAAGCTCCCTCCCAGCTAGCATGAGGTGCCTAGGTCCAGAGTCTCCCACATGCATTTAATTCTTGTCTCATCCTCTTCTACTGGAAATCTTTGACCATTACAGAGTCCGGACACCTCTATAACTATAAAATATAAAAGAAATACCTGGGCCCCCCAACAGTGTCCTCTTCAAACAGATACCAGAGAGATGCTCACAGCTATGTCACTCCTATGCAGATAAATGTTGGTTAAACATGAAACTGTCATACAGCAGAGGAAGAAGACACAAATTTACATTTTAAACACTTTTGCTCTTAAGTAAGGTCTTAAAGAATTTTAAAGTAATAGCATGTTCTGCACTAGATAAAATAACCCTTAGGATTCACAATCAGAGTGGTATCACACTGTGTACAGTCTGCATGGGCTGGCACAGCCACTGGGAACACAGGGCTGGCCTCCCCAGCAGGGCACAGAGCCTGATGTGCTCTGGTCAGCAGGAGCTCCAAGTGCTCATCAAGTTTGGCTGCAATATATTTTATGGCTCTCTGTCATAGTAGGACTGGTAAGAGCATTAAAGATTTTACCAGGCGGTTATCAAATTTCAGTTCACACAATGATTGAGCTCAAAAGAGCCTTCTGGAGGTTCCTTGTCCAACTCCCTGCTCAGGCAGAGTCACCTAGGAGCAGGCTGCTCAGGACCACCAGCAGATGGCTTTTGGCTATCTCCAAAAATGGATATTCCATAGTCTCTCTGGGCAATCTGTTCCAGTGCTCACTCCCTCTCACAGTAAAAAAACCTGTTTCTTTATGGTCAGAGGTCTGTACTAACAAACTCCATTAACATTATTATTCTTCCTAATAAAAAGTTTCTCAAGAGACACACTGGGAATTTCGATGAAAAACAAAAAAAAAAGAAAGTTCTTCTAAGAAATCTAGGAAACTAAGTCTGTTGGTGCATGCTACTGCCATGTAGCACAAATAAATGGTAGAATAAAAATCAGAAATTCAGAAGACCAACATTTGTGTGGCAGACAATTACATCATTCTAAGTGCTTCATCTGAATACGCAGAAGAAATGTTTGGAACAGTGTTCAGATCCCAAGCTAAGCACTCTGGAAGGGAGCCCATGCTAGCATGCCTTAATTTAACATGCTGCAAGCTGTTACAACTGTTGAAAGTACACTTGTGTTGGCCAGACTAAAGGAAGAATTTATTCACAACATTCCGTCCTGCGTGACGTTGTGAAACCAGTACAAGTTCTAAAATACTCAAATTATGATAGAAGTCTGTATGCACTGGTTCTTGAAATGTTTTGCTTCTGTTTTTATCATAAACTGATAATACAGGATTTAAATTATAGGCTTTATCTCTGACCATAAGAAGCATTAGAAATTGTTGTAGCCAGAACTAGATTGCAGATTTCACAGTTTTTAGCCTGAACATTGAAAATCTGGAATGTCTTTCAGCACCAGTTTAATCCCTGTTTAAAGACAGCTCTTGCAATTCCTTTACACTAACTCAACTCCCTGTAAAATTTCAATTAAAAAAAAGTTGAAAATGTTTTCAAAAGTCTAAGTTTGAAGATATACTCACAGTGGCAGCATGTACCATTTTAATTGTGTATCATATTGGTTTCATGTATTTAACATATTTAAGAAGACATTAAAACATCAAGAAAAATAGTCCTTGTAAACTACTAAAAATTCTCATGATAAGCCTTTCTAATATTTAATGGAAAGTAAGACAAATCTACATCAACAGGATTTTTATCAGAAACAAAATGCCTGGTTTGAATGACTTGTACTTAAACAGTCTGAACAGAATTAGAGGCAGCCAATTTTACCTGTTTTCTATTATTTTTCAGAGGAAATGTACAGGTGATTGAGTATGCCCAAGTCCCAAAACACTAAAAGAGTTCATCTACAGATGGCATCTCCAGTAAAGTGTTTTCCACAGAAGGAAATCTAATTTGTTCAGTTCCCAAGGAAGACAGAACTTGTGACATTTCCTCATTTCCTTCCACACTGACAAATCTCTATTCTAAGCACAGAAGACTTCAGATACTAGAAAGGAGTGAAAACCCTGCTGTAGGAACACACCTGTGATATGGGAGGCAAACCAAGCTGAACCAGCTTCACTTTCTGCAGAGAACTGAAGTCACACCTGCAGCATTGAAAAGAGTCAGCTGTTAGAACCCATTCAGATCACATTTTCCAACCACAGAAAAACAGGATTGTTTGGGTTTTTTTCCTCAATCATTTGGACTGAACAGACATTGTAGTGTTAATCCTCAAAATCTCAGTTACAATTCCATCTGTACTGCAATATTACAGTACTATCCACATCATCTGTCTTTCCTGTCTAGGGCCAGTACTGTGGCATCATCAGATCACATTTAATGAAAGCACATTATAAATTGTCTTCACATCACAGATTACATTCCTCCACCATACTCCTTTAATTATGTTTCCTTTTTTTGCTCCAATAACAATCAACATTTCTTTATTTTCAAAGTAGAGCACAACTGACCAAAAAACACTGTTGGAAGCTACGATTTGCTTTTTTAAATTCAAGTTTGGGAGCATAATATTTTCACTTTTCTGCCTGAGCTATCATCCTGATTATCTAAAATGAGGTTTTGTGGACCCCAAAATTTTCCTCATAATTTAAAGTTCCTTACCACCTGCAAGAGTGGTATTCTTAATCAAAAAAATGGAAGCTATTAATAAACACCTGCACAAACAATGCAGATGCAGCACTTGATACTGACACCACACTGAATTCCAGTTTCATATAGATTTAGAGAAGCCACAGCATTTCCATGTACTTCATTATTTGTGCAACAGGTCTTTGGAAATGTAAAGCTCTGAAGATCACTATTTTTGGGCATTCTGACACTACATTTTAAAGGAAGTACACAAAAGAGCAATAACAAAACCACAGAGACACCTCCTACCCTCCCAAGTTCAGAGTCTTTAAGAAAGAACTGATATCACAAATCACTTTCTTGGGTACAGCATCAAATACTCACCTCAATGAATGTACTAATCATGGCCTTTCCAAATTTCAAAGTGTCATCAATATATTCCTATTAAAAAAAGAAAAAAGAATATTAGGTTTTGTAGGCAAGAAAAAATTTTTTATAAAAAAAGATAAATCAATTTCATAATGCAACAGAAGTCAAATCATGCAAAATAGGTCTTCCACAGGTGAAGAACAATTATAAAGACTACAAATACAAGATGAGAGGAAATGCAACCAAATTTTACTGATAAAAGTATTTATTATTGTAACCTAGCTTCTAAATTGGTTCCTTGAGCAATGCCCAGAATAACTACCCACTGAAGTCTGTTCCCTTTATAAATGCAAGAAATCACCCCAAATTCTCATTTCTGCCAGACCAGAAATAAAGCTCATTTTACCCTTTCAGGTAAGTACTCCTTGTGCTGTTAAACCCACACCTGTGCTCAAGACTCCACAGTGAATCTGAACTGATCATCCCTGAGAACAAATAGAAACTGTATCTCAAATTTGTTCCTTCACCTTGAATAACACACTTGGCCCATAGCCAAGTTTAATTGCCAACAAGGTGGGTATTTGCTATTAAAAAAAAGCAGCCTGTGCTGAGACATCTTCTACAGACACTAAACACCACCTCCTTCACATGCCCCATGCTGATTTCTAGACATCCTTCTTTCCAGCTTCCAGTCTTAAAAAAAGGTGCCTTCTTAAAGGTATGGAAAATTATTTGTATGCAGTGTGAATTTTAAAAACCACCTTATTTCCTTTGTAACCAGAAAATGCCACTGTCTTCCCCAGTGGAACTGGAGAGACAATTAAGCACAACATCAATAATCAGAACTCTAAATTAGCATGTCAATTCTTGCTCCTTTTGAAAAAAAAGAGAAAAATTATACATTTGAGATTGCCAAGTGTTGTCACAGAAAAGGGAGAAAAATAATGTCCCACCAGTCATATATTTCACCTTTATTCTAGCTGAAACTAGATTTAAAAGTATCTCAATACCCTACATCAACTTTAGTATTTGCTGACATCCCCATTAAGCAGTACATTTGCATATCTACTACTCCTCTCCTTTAAGACAAAGACATACTTTCACCACATTTACTGTGGTTCCAGGCTAATGCTGCTCTTCAGACATTGCTGTGGTTCACAGCCTGTTCAAAATTTCAGCCAGAATCAAAGTCCCCTTCTGGAAGATGCTGTGCCAAATAAATTCTTGTCCCCATCACATCAATAATCCGCTCCAAAAAGTGCAGCAACCTAACAAACACCATGTACTTGTCCTAGGAGTTGGATGTATTAGTACTGAAATGAGAGCTCAAGTCACAGGAGAACCATGGCAGAGATGTAACTGGAATCAAGTAAGTGCTTTTATACACTGAAGATCTTTGTACAATTAAAGAAACTAAGCAGAAACATAAAAGCACATGTAATAAGGTCAAGCACAAAAACTGTACTAAGATACAAAAGCTGCAAGGAATAAGGAGGATAGGAAGCAAAACCAAGAAAAAAGACAAGTACTAGACATCCTCACCACTTCATCTTGTCTCCCTAAGCTTCAGTTACAATCAATTGCAGGTGTTATTTAACACTGAATTGCCTCTGCTTCAGGACAGGATGTTAGAAAGGCAATGTAGCTTTGGGTCTACTTTTTAAAAGTCAGTTCTACTTTAAAAAAAAGCCATCTACACCACGAAATCTCTGCCCATCTCTAACTATTCTACCTATAAGAAAAATCAAGTG
>VZSJ01001498.1:0-16069 GCA_013398405.1 Pheucticus melanocephalus
CCCGGCTCCCTCAGGGATTCTCCGGCCCCTGCCCGGCTCCCTCAGGGATTCTCCGGCCCCTGCCCAGTCTTTGGGATCTGGAAAAAGGGAAAAAACCCTCAGCATCAAACTGGCCCCAGTTTGTTCCCATCACTGGTGTTTCCAAGAGTAAAACCACAAATCCAAATAAATAAAGGAGGAAGCTCTCCAGGCAGAGGGAATGAGGGACACCTGGTTTCCCTGGAGCCACCTGCAGTCCCCAGCCTGCCTCAGAACCAAACTTCGTCACCAATTAATGCTCATTAACTCTCCTGGCTCTTTCCTGCCGCACACAATTCCTTGTTTGGGTTTTACTCACCAAGCCCAACGTGGGGACTGTTTTAGCATGCAGAATTTATGGCATCTTTCCATCCCTCCGAGAGCAAATGAAGAATTTGATGACAAATTCACCAATTAAGTGGGAGCAACTCAATTGACTCCAATGGAGTTCCACTGCCTCATTCCTGCTAATTCCATTAGGCAGCCTTTGGATGACATTTATAGAGACAGACTTTGGCCTCTCTCCCACAATCGGGATATGGAAGTATCCCAAAAAGCCTCTGGAGGTGGGAAACACTCCTGGCTTTCTCTCATGAGCAAATTTAGCACCTTCTAAAGGCCACTGGCAGGTTTACTCCTTATTTTTAACACATTTTTGAACAGCAGAAAACACAAACTTTGAGCTAACCATATTTTCCTTATTAAAAAAAAAAAAAAGGTAAAATAAGAAGAAGGGAATTTTATTCCCTAAAACTCTTGCATTTTAAAGGAGATCTTCCAAGCTACAAGGCTGCAACATTGGAAATTCTAAGCTATTTTCACTTTTAAAAGAATTCTTGTGCTGTCCCTAGGATGCCCTGGAAATTCTGCTTGGTCCCTCAGTCCTGCTGCCCCTTCCACTGCAGCTGCTTTTTCCTGGCAGACTCCAAAGCAGAATAAATGTGTTTTTTAACTAATTTGCAATCAGGCTTCATAACTTCATTAAGCAGAAACTGAATTATGCGTGAGTTTCACTTGAAATCAATTGGAACAGACGAGGCTGCAGCAAAAACCCTTATGGATCCATCCTAGAAAGGTCTGTGTTCCTAAAAATTGTATTGGGATCTCTCCAAATTCAAGGATGACCTAAACTGAACGCCTCATCCTGCTGCCCTGTGCTCTCCCATGGGAAAAGCCAGCAGAATCCCAAAAATCTGAAATTCCTGTTGGAAGCTGAGCATCCCACGGACAAGACAGCCTGGATCCAGGTCCAGCCTGGAGGACACGGAATGTTCAGGGTGAGCTCAGGGTGTTTGCACCCCTGAGATCAGGAGCAAAGGGGCAAACACACAAAAAGCCAGGAATGTGAGCCAGCTGCTCGTGGGACACAGGCAATCTGAGAAATACTGAAGGAATCTTTAAGGAATTATTGCTCCAGGGAAAAGTTCCCCTTCCTTTCCCCCTGACCTCAGAGTAGCCCATTTCCTGAGCAGTGGCAGCTCCCGGTGAGCCCCAGCTCCATCTCCCCCTTCCCAGGCTCCTGCTCCCAACATTCCATCCCCGTCACTGCTTGGGCAGTGGAGCTTCTCGGGGTTTTCCCTGCAAGCCCAATGAAGCATCTCCATGGAACGGGTGGCTGAGCAGAGCTGGGCATGCTCCAGACCAGGAGCTGGAGTGTGACCGCTGTGTTCCCTTCCCAGCTGGCCCAGCCCTCGGGAATTCCCTGCTCCAGGGAGGGATTTTCTCCTTAACGTGGGAGCGAGTGGAGCTGCAAATGCCCCCCAAAGCTCTCCATCCACACGTGCTGGGCAAAGCAAAGCTGCTCATTGACCAATTCAAACCAGCAGAAATAAAATTAATTATGGAAAAATCAGATCACAGAAGGAAATTTCCGCTTTTCTGGCTGTATCCGGGCCACACAACTAAGGATATTGGGAGGGGTGAATAATATTATTGCTTTTCTTTCCAGCTTGGGATGTGGAGAGCAGGATCGAAGGCTGGCACAGCAGAGACAGAAATCCAGAAGAGCCCCCAAAGTCCCCAGCATTCCCATGAAACACCGGCTGGGCAGCATGAGACGCGGATCCATGGCTGCAATTCCCAGCACTGGGAACCAGAGCAAGGGAAGGGCCCCATGGCCTGGCTGCAGAGCCTGGGGGCTGCTCTGGGAGCGCTTCCCGCTGCCAGCCTCATCCAGCCCGAGCTCCAGCTGGCATCCAGGGCAGGCCACACACCTGGGCGCGGACTCCAGCCTGGCATCCCTGGAGTGAGAGCTCCCAGGGAAGCAATTCCAGGGTTATTAATAACTTCTGGAGCATGTGGAAGTGGGAGCCTTGGAGACGTGCTGTTTCCACAGAAACTGGAGGCACTGGAGGTGGGATTCTCCCAGCACAGGCACGACCTCGGAGCTGCTGCTGTGCCCAGAGCAGCCCCCCCTCACCTCTGATATCCATAAACACAAACAAAACCTCATCAGGGAGGTGAAGGGGGCAAATTCAACATTACCTACACTGGAGAAAAAGTCTGGAATGTTCTTCCTCTGTGATTAAGCAGCTCTGGGCTAGCAAAGGCTGCTACCTGTGGGCTGCAGCCGTGTCAGCAGCTCACTCCTTGCATGTTTAACACTCCAGCTCTTCTGGCTTCCATGATTATCTCCACACATCCCAGTCCCAGGAAGTTGAGCAGCAGCAGCTCCTGGGCTGGGACTGGGCTGACCAGGATCTGCAGCTCCAAGGACATTCCCAGCTGCTTTCCTTCCTGCCACCCTCTCCTCGAGCCATGTGGGAGCTGCAGCATCCTGGGATGCTGGAGAATTTGGGGAACCCACATGGATCAGCAGGAAGGAGCCCTTTTCCCTGGAAAACCAGGCTGCTGTGGTCACCAAGGAGAGGGATGGATCCCACAGGAGCCTGGCACTGCCAGGGTGGCACTGCAGGGGGGGACCAGTGAAACCATTCAGAATGAGCCCCTGGGCATCATTCCTTCAGGAAAGGCACTTCTGCAGCAGTGGCTCCCAGGGGAAGAGGCTGATGAATTCCCAGCTGCTCCTGGAGCAGAGTGAGGGTGTCAGCCCTCCTGCTGTATGAACAGGACTGGGACCACGTTGCCACCTCCCATTTCCCTGCTTTGCTTCACATAAATCAAACCCCTCGTGCAGAGACGTGAGGGGAGGCCAAGCAGCTCAGGAGGGCCCACTGGAATGACAGAAGATATGAGCTACAGCCAATAAACCCCAATTTTAAATTCAATTCCACTTTTAAACCAGACTCCGGCCATCACTTCAGCTGGGAAGGGAGCAGACAAACAGCCCCAGCCCAACGGATTATCACAATTCCCACATGGAATAAATCATGGCCTGACTCTCCCACAACCAGGCCCTCCCCAGTCCCGTGGAACCAATGATTTCTTCAGCACAGCTGTGACTGCTGGAGCAAATCCCAGTCAGGATTTATCCGAGGAGAAGGGCTCCTGTGCCATGGTGGAGCGTGGAGCAGCGGGAGCCCTGAGGGACAGGGCTTGTTTGGCAGAACATATGTTCCTCTGCATTCCTTGTATCTGGGAATTAACAAAGTCAGGTTCATTTAGGAGCAATAATCAGGAATACTGGCGCTTTGTCCTGAGGGTTTGGCTGTGGAACAGCTTTTCCCATTAAAATGGGATCGCTGTGGGCAGGAATCTGCTCCAGCAGAACTGCCCCAGCTCTGGGTACTGCTGGGGAAAACACCTGGGGGAGAAAGCATGGATAAATCCATTCTGGTGCCTGGGAGGGCTCCAAGGAGGCCGCTTTGCATCCCAAGTTCCTGCTGGAAAAGATCTGGTCTCTGGAAGATATCCCTGCCCATGGAACACAATGGCCTTTAGGGCCCTTCCCGACCCAAACCAGTTGGGGGTTCCGGGATTCTCCAAAACCCGACCTTGCTGCTGCCACTGCTCCTGCTGAGCAGCCCCTCACCCAGCAGCTTTTCCACCTTTTCTGTCCAATCCAGCTGGAAATCCTCGTCAGCTGTCCTGTGCCAGATGTAAAGGATGCCTGTCACACAGCAAATTTCTCCCTCTGGATGTGTGCCAGAACCTGCAGATTTTTATGAGGAGATATCGGTGGGATACTGGGATAAATTTCTTCCCTGAGTGATTCAGCCTTGGAAGGGCTGCTCAGGGAGGTGCTGGAGTCAGCATCCCTGGAAGTGTCCATAAACCAGCTGTGTGTGGCCACTTTGGGATATATTTTAGTGGGCATGGGGTGGGGGGGTTTGGTTGAAGGTTGCCCTTGATTATCTTGGAGAAATTTTCCAATCTTAATGATTCTGTGTCTTTTGGGAAGGGCTTAAATCCTAAATTACTGTAAATTCCCCCAGTGGCCTAGTGGAGGATGAATCCTGTGGGCAGGACAGGGATGGAAAGAAGAATTTTTGCATTCCAGACCGGCTCTGAGCAGGACCAGATCCTGCCCCTTTCCCATCTGTCACACAGGGGTGGGTGTGAGCTCTTGGCTGATCCAGGCCTCTCTCCACATGGATATTTCTGTTCCCAACCTGTTCTCACCCATATTTGCAGTGCCACTGACCACACAACACAATGCTTAGACCTGGACTTAGCTGGGCTGGACTTAGCTGGGCAAACCATGCTGTCCCAGCAAACCCTGGGAGATGGGAAGGGGGATGCCAGTGCAGCAGCATCCTCTGGCTCTGGGGAGCATTCCCAGGAGGATTTGCCAGCCCAGGCCTCTGCAGGGATGGGTGAATTCCAGAGGAACGTTCCTTGCAGCAGGATGGATGCTAAGGCACAAAATCAGCCCCACTTTGGCTAATTAAATGGAAGGGTTCATTAGGTAAATGGTAATTGCACTAATACACTGAAGGAATGATGAACCACAAAACCTGATTTCAGGGAAATCACAGATCCCCTGCTCCCAGTAACCTTCAGGCAGCTGTGTCAGGGTTAATGTGAGGAGCAGCATTTCCAAAACCTGAGCTTTCCAGAGCTCATTAACACATCCCAGCTTTCTTTCCCACTGTGGACATTTTACTTCCAGAGACCCATGGAAGGTTGGAAAAGATCTTCCACACCACTGACTCCAACCCCTGCAGACCACCTGGAGGAGCTGGCAGTGCTGTGGGAATGGCTGGATGGCCTTCAAGGGCTTTTCCAAACCCATGATTCCATGACTTTGTGTTTTTCTCAGGAGCTGAGCACATTTTTATCCCCACAGCTGTGGTGAAGATGTTTATTTGTGCTGCTGTGGCACTCCAAGCTCCAGCTCTGGACTGGGATCCAATTATGTCAAGTGTTCCCGGATTTAACGAGGGATTGTGGAGTGGCAGCAGCAGAACGAGCTCCTCATGGGAGAGCTCCAGCTCCTGGTGGAATGACTTGGGGAATGGGAAGGACTACAATTCCTCCTGCCCGTGAGCACAGGGATGTGTGGAACAGCTGGATGCACCCCAGCGTGGAGCCAGGCAGCTGGAGGAGCACTGGCAGCAAGTGGCCAGGAGCAAAACACATTCAAAGGCACAAAACCAATTATTAAAATGTAAAGGCTTGAAAGAAAAACTGACATTCTAAAAAAGAAAGAAAAAGAAAAGAACAAAAACCCGAGCCAGGACAAGTTACAATAAAAACAGCTCAGGGGGAAAATGCCTTTGGAACCAAGTCGGGCACATTAAGCCCTTGGAAAACATCAGGCATATTCACCTTGCTCTGAGCAATTATTTGCAAGTTTAGAGCTGAGGTTTCTCACTGTGAGTTCATCTCTCCTTCAGTGCTTAATGAGATAATTCTAAGCTCTAAAAGCTGCCAGAAAATTGGTATGAGGGACTTTTCTGCACTTTGGTTCACAAATACTCACAAAGGCATAAAACTGGTTTTGGAGCTGCTGCTATCCATTGTTTCCCATGGCTGGGCACTCGGGGTTAATTAATTCCCAGCTGGAGAGCTCCGTGGTGAAATGCAGGGCTGGTGCGAGCACAGGGCGGCACCTTTGCAAATCCCATCCAAAATGAAGTGCTGGGAATAAACCCATTCCATTAGTTTAACCTCTCTGGTGGAGATGCCATTTGCTGCCACCACACCCCTGCAAAACGACTGCAGCTCATCAGGAGAATGGCTGTGTCAAGGAGGGCTTGGATTCCCTGGGAAGGAATGGCTGCTTTTCCAAGCTCTCTGGAATGTCTGGGGTGCAGATGCTGCTGATGGTGGCACAGCCCTCAGGAGGAGCTGGGAGGGGGAGCCCAGGGGAGGGCTGGATGCAGATAAGAGTAAAAGAGGAGTTTTCTGGTTTGGCCTGGGGTTATCTGGGGTCAAGGGGACAGGAGCAGCTCCCTGGGTCCCAAATTCTGGGATGAGCTCTGGGATCTAACATGGAGGTGGGGAATTGGTAGAGTTTGGTTGGTGGGACACTCGCCAGGGACTCAGCTCCCACCTGAGGCCGGGTGTGGCTCACTCTCCATCTGGGACGTGTCTCAGGGAGAATTGCTCCATGGAAAGGGTGCTCAGGTATTGGAAAGGGAGGAGGGCATGGAGTCCCCATCCCTGGAGGTGTCCAAGCAAGGCCTGGAGGTGGCACTCAGTGCTCTGGGCTGGGGATCAGGCACAGCTTGGCCTCGCTGGTCCTGGAGATCTTTTCCAACCTCAGTGATCTGGGACTGTGTGACTGGGATGCTGCACAGATGTCCCCATCCGTGCCACTGCTTCCCCTGCCACCAGCTATGGGTTGTGCTGTGAATCCATGATTTTTCCTTGGAAAAACAGGCTCCAGCCTGCAGGCAGCCCTGCCCCTGAGCCAGGGACAGGTACAGGGGCCCCTCCACCTGCCCCTCTGCTCCCAGGAGCATGCAGGGAGAAGGGAACACCAGGAAAGCTCCCCTGGGCACAGCACTTGTCCATTCCTGCATTAAAACCATCCAGACTGGTAGAAGGCATCTCTGCAGCAGGCACAGAAAACTTCGGGTTCAGCCTCAATTCTTCCCCTCGCTGCAGCTGAATTTTATTCCAGCAGGGAGGGCAGTGGACAAAAATCCCTCCTGGGCAGCTCAGAGACAAAGCCAAGGAGCTGGAGGTGCTTTTCCCTCCCCACACCCCTGCAGAGCTGGCTCTGCCCGTGCAGCCCTCAGCTGAGGCTGCTCCTGGGAGACTTGGGGCTATTCTTAGCCCAGGAAGGAACGGCGCTGTCACAACATGGAACAGGGAATAAAGGAGCTAAAAAAGGAGCTGGGGATGACTTCACTGGCATTTTGCCTCACAAGTTCATATTCATGTTGCAAAAATATTTATTTGCCTTCTCGGCCTATCGATGTGAAAGAATCAAATCGATAGCGAAGAGAATCAAATCCAGTTAAGCTTAATCAACTGCCTGGGACCTGGGAAAGTGGTATTTCAGGGAGGAGGGGGGTAATCCATAATTATTGGGTTCTGAAGGCTTGAAGGTCACCAATCTGGACATGCAGAGATGTCTCTGCTGTTTCCCCTGGAGAAGCAGTGCCAGGCAAGGTGAGACTGGGGAGCACTGGGATCACTGGTGCGTCCCCCACAGGCTGTGCCCTGCCTGCCCCGGGAGGCTGCAGCATTCCAGGTGCACATCCCACGGAACCACAGGGTCACTGAGGTCAGAAAAGGGCTCCAAGACCATCGATTCCAGCTGGATTTGCTGATGTTTGTGTGAAAACCCAGAGCAAAGGCTTCCCCGGTGTTCCCAGCAGCTGTGGCCTGCACACTCAGCAGATCCCAAGCGTCAGCCCTGGCTGTGGAGCAGGGCTGGACAGAAGATCCCTGCCTGTGGATTTTTTTTTTCTTTTTAATTTTTTTAAGGCTGGGATTAAATATGAGAGATGGTATTTTTTGTTTGGCCTTAGATGTTTATTAGCTTTTATTTATATTACAGTCTTACAAACTGTGACTTTTACAGCCCTTCACACTAACAAACTAGAAAATGGAGTTTTATTTCTCTCTTTATAAGGTTTTTTAAGGATAAACTGCCTAATTAAGAAATGATACTTAAATTATTTTTATTTTTAACTTAATGACTAACCACTCGTGGTTTGTAGTGTGGACTTTTTTATCTAATTACTCAATACTACTTAAATTTATGAAGAAGAAGGTGAAGAAGAAGGATCAGGTTTTGTTCTAAAATTTCTAATTTGTTTTAGATGTATGGCTATATTTTTATTTATTATTATTATTTTTTATTATAAAACTTTAAGTTTTCTACTATGTAAGAAACACTTCTATTTAAACTACTCTAATAATCTTAGTTCTATCATTCAATTTTTGAAGTCTTCTCTACAGCCTCAGGTTGAATGTAGTGCTCCCTTGGGGGTCAGTGCCTGTTGGCACAGAAAGTCTGATATTCTGAGTAACCAGGGTTCCAACATCCACTGGGGGTGCAATGTCCCCCAGCACAGCTGGAGCTGTAGGAGCAGGGAGCTGTGGGCACCAGGGGCTGTCCCTGTCACTGGCTGTGTCCCAGGGCTGCAGAAGGTGCTGCCCCTTCTCACTCACTCCTCAGCCCAGCCCAAACCTGCTGCAGCCCCAGCCACCCCTCTGTCTAACCAGGGATCATTCAACACACCCATAAATTCCTTCCTCAGGGCTTCCAGCAGTACTGGAACCCTTCCCTAACAGGGGATGGTCCTTGGCCACCGCTGATGCCATGCAGAGGATTTGGATCTTTCAGAAAAATGAGTTATGGGAACCTGAAGTTGAAACAAACCCCAACCAAATCCTGGGGATAAGGAAAAGAAATCCTCCTTTAACTTTTCCTTCCTCTCCACATGTCCCACGTGCCCTCTCCTGCTGGTGACAGCTCAGCTCAGAGCAGCCACTTCTGGAGGAGCAAAAATAGGCCACACTTAGTTAAGAGCAATTTAAACATGACCTTGCTCCTGGTGCAAATGAAATCAAATCCTTTCAGAAATCTGTTAACTGCTGGTGAGTGACTCTGGGGAAGAGCCGACATCTCCCAGCCTAACCTATTTTTGAGTCTAGACATGCCAGATGTGTCCTGCCTCTGGTTCCTGGAGTTCTTTCCTGCTATTCAGGGATGTATTACAGCATCTGTGACAAGCTACAATAGATGAGATCAGTGAAATTCCGGGACTCTCCACATGATTTATGGATATTAGCAAGGCTCTCTTAAGTGATTTACTCTCATCCAACCTGCTGCTCACAGCTTAGTCCTGCAGCCCCAGCGAGCTGTGTTCCAGGGAAAAGGCTGCTCCCTCCATGCCCACAGCATGGGGAGTCACAGAATATTCCCAGTGGGAAGGGATCCTCAAGGATCAATGAGCTGTTTTCCAGGGAAAAGGCTGCTCCCTCCATGCCCACAGCATGGGGAGTCACAGAATATCTCCAATGGGAAGGGATCCACAAGGATCAATCCAGGGAAAAGGCTGCTCCTTCCATCACCAGAGCACAGAGTCACAGAATATTCCCATTGGGAAGGGATCCTCAAGGATCAATGAGCTGTTTTCCAGGGAAAAGGCTGCTCCCTCCATGCCCACAGCATGGGGAGTCACAGAATATTCCCATTGGGAAGGGATCCACAAGGATCAATCCAGGGAAAAGGCTGCTCCCTCCATCCCCACAGCACAGAGTCATGGAATATCCCCATTGGGAAGGGATCCACAAGGATCACCAGAGTCCAACTCCAGTGCCCCCAACACAAAAGAAATGAACCTAAAAGTAACTCTGGGCACAAAAAACCCCTTAAACATTTTTGTGCAGAAATGTGAGCAAGAAAGAGAAGAGAATGTGCCCTGTCATCAAACAGAGGCATCAAACTTGAATATTCCAAGTGGTTTTCCCAAAAAACTTCAATTAGAGACTACAACTGCCTTGAAAATGCACTGAATTTGATTCTTGGCACTTGCAATAATTAGGAATTACATCCTTGGCTGCTCTTCCAGCTCTGCGTTTGCAAAGGTGCTGGGGAGGGAGCACCAAGGGGGAGGGAGCCACAACCCTGTGGAGGGGACACAAAGCCCCCTGTCCCTGCAGAGGGGACAAACATCCCCCTGTCCCTGCACACACAAACCCCCTGTCCCTGACTCTCTTCCTTCATGCCTGATGGGTTCTCCAATACCCACCAATAAACTATTCCTAATTGAGAAGTTATTTAATAGACTGAGCAGAATTTATGAGCATGACCTACTGAGGATAAAACCAGCACAGAGGCTGCATGCCAGTAAATCCCAGCCCAGGCCCTTCCCACTGACAGCACCCCTCAAATTTGGGACAAATATCTGGGCTCAGGAAGGGCTGCAAGAACCTGTTCATAATTCAAGCACTCCAGCCCAAAGTATGGAGTTGGGTGCTGTAATTCCACCTGTTTAACATAAATATTCTATATAAAATTAATTACAAGTGAAGGTCTCCCCTCAGGGACAGGGGATGGGTTCAGGCTTCAGTTAGGACCAGAACACATTCAGAAGAAAAAAATATTCTGCCTTCATTTGCTTCAAAGATTTGTGAGGAAAACAAGAGATGTGTTACATGGTTATTCCCTTTAAAAGTAATTTTCCAGCCAAAACATCAAAAATAGATTTAAAAGGTGTTTCTCTTGTACAAAGGCAAGAAGGACAAACCCGAGTCAGCCTGGTACAGAGAGAAAAAGACATTTCCATGTTCCTAATGCAAGTTTTCTGTTCTTTTCAACTTTCTTATTAAAACAGGTCAAAATTTTAATGGGGAATTATCTTGTTTTTTAAAGAAAAAGCAAGTCTTTCATGTTAGAGCTGTTGTATAAGGTTTATCCCAAAGCTTGACCTCATCCAGGGAGCTCAGTGCCTGCTCCTGGTGTGCCTGGAGACCCTGGGACACTCACACAGTTGGGAATGCCACAAATCCCAGGAGTACAAAGCACAGGAGCACACGGCAGTGTGGACCAGGAGCAGATCCCTGCTGCCCACATCAGTTTATATTTAATTACAGAAGAGCAGGAGCGAGGCAGGCCCGGCCCGAGGCCCGGCTGGGCCTCGCTCCCGCTTGGCAGGCCGGGACCTCATTTTCCTCTTTCCCTGATTACAAATAAATCCCCTTTTAAAAGACTGAGGGATCTGGTTTTGCTCTTGGTTTTTAATCATCTTTTTAATCTCCCTGAGTAGCTCGGGGACTCTTTGGTGGGGATGGAGGAGGAGGCCACAAAAGGCCCGGCTTAAGGCACAAAGGAGACGCAGCCCCCTGCAAATCCGGGGGCTCCATGAATGGCAGATTTGTGTCTGGATAAAGGACAGACCCCTGGATACAAACAGCACCCTGCTCTTCCACTGGATTTCCAGCATGGAACTGCAAGGACGCTCCTGCACAGCTCCCTGTGCCAGCCCTGGGGTCAGGGGAACAGGGCTGGGGGAATTCCTGCATCCCAGAGGAACACAGGGATCCCACATCCCCTGCCCGGAATCTGGGAGCCCATGCCAAGGCCAAGCCCAGCTGGGCAGCATTCCCAGCTCCACCTGCTCTGCAGGAGTCTGGGAGCAGCCCAGTGTCACTACAGGACACGAAACAACACGAGCACACACTGCTGCTCTCAAGGTGAAGAAAAGGGAAGTTTATTTCCTGACTTCAACATTTATAGACTTCCAAAAGTGACCCTGGATTGGAGGGTGACAGTGCCACCTCTGCAGTGACACTGGACAAACCAACAGCCCATCAGATTTCTCCTCCTCCATAAAAGAATGCAAAAGAATAAGTTATTTACAGAAAGTGTGTAAGAAAGTTCATTACAAGAATGTAAACATCAGAAAGCTTAGAAAATCTTAAAAAATCAGGGTGACAGCCCAATACCATCCTTAGAACAAGGGGATGGGGAAAGGGGACAAGGAAAGAGCACCAGAGCCACAGAGTGTGAATAAAAACACTTCCCAGCCCACACAAAGAAAGCCTTTGTGATAGATGAGTAATGGAATGGTTGGCTATCACAATTAAAAGGCAAATATCATGTCTATATGTTAAGAGAAGTTTTAGATTTAAGGAAGTGACTTCCATCACTGGACAGTGAAGAAGGAGTGGATGGACAGAACTTGGAGAGGAGCTAAAAGGTGCAACCTCCATTGTGTGGGCAAGCACAGGGTGGGGAAAATCCTCTGTTCCCAGCGCTGTAATATTTTCTCTATTCAGTCTTCTGTTGTATTTTGGTAAAGTTTTAATAAACCTTTTAATTTTTTTAGAAGTGAGTAGCATTTCTTGCACCTTTTTAGAGCTAGGAGAATCCAAGCAGGAGAGAGGCCAGGGCTGATACCAAGCTGCAAAACCAGGAGCTGGAAGGGAGAGACCTCGACCTCATGGGACAAAAAATTTGTCCCAATGCTGTCCCTGGCAGTGGCACTTGGCCACACGTGGCTCTGCAGCCAGCTGCTGCATGGGGAATGGTGCAGGGGCTGCTCAGGTAAGGAAGTGTCCCTAAAGTTTCCCAAATTCACCAGCAAAATCCATTTGAGGAGTTCCACATGGGCTGTGACTCCCAGTGCTGCCCACGATCTGACAGCGAGCTCTCCTCACTGTTCCTACTGCATTAATTTTGCAGGACTACATGGATTTGGGAAAATACTTCCTGTGATGCTGTCAGATCCTCTCTACTTGGAGTTTCTGAGAACAAAATCTTGTTTGCTTATAAATGTGTGATGGGATGGGATTCCAAAGCAGGTCAGCTGGAAGGCTGGAGGAGGATGCCTGACCTGTCCTTGCTCCCCAGCCTAATGGAGTGGATGAACCCCGCTGGGTCAGGGTGCTTCTCAATACCCTGGGAGGAGATGGGAGCATGACATGGGGCCTGGATGGGGCTGGGAGTCTGGGAGTGCTGTCCCAGGAAAGCCCTGGATGGAGTCAGGGATCCTCACCCTGCCTTGTGCTGCCCCTCAGCACGGACAGACCTCGCACATGCCTCACAAAACTCCTCTGCTGGACTGCAGGAACACAGGAACTCAGCAAACACAGCAGCTCAGGCTCTTGCAAGAGCCACATTTTCCAGGAGGGCAGAGCCTGATCCTGACTTTGTGCTAGGATTATCCCCCCTCACAGTCTGAGCAGCAAACAGGGGTGATGGAATTTGTGCATCCAAGTGAAAGCAGCCAAACGTGCTCTGCCTCCCTCAGCACAATCCCTGGAAGGGAAAGGGATGCTTCACTTGAGAAAAGCCATGGATAATCCCTGCTAGCCAGCCAGAAGCCCACAGACTTTTATTTTTATAAACCTGGGGGGGAAATGAAAGCCTTGCTAGAGCTGGAAGGAATTTAAAATCCAGGTGAGGCTTCCCTTTGCTCTAAAGCTACAATCAGAACTCTCCACACCAGGGCTGGCATTTGCAGGAATTTCACCATGCAGGCAGCTCTGAGAGCTCAAAGGGAATGATCAGTTTCTGGGCCACCTAACCCTAACCATGGAGCCCCAGAATCCCAGACTGTTTTGGGGTGGAAGCTTAAACCTCATCCTGTTCCACTGTTCCATGGGCAGGGACATCTTCCATGACCCCAGGGTACTCCCAGCCCCAGTGTCCAGCCTGGCCTTGGGCACTGCCAGGGATCCAGGGGCAGCCCCAGCTGCTCTGGGCACCTGTGCCAGGGCCTGCCCACCCTGCCAGGGAACAATTCCCAGTTCCCAATCCCTCATCCATCCCTGCCCTCTGGCAGTGGGAGCCATTCCCTGTGTCCTGTCCCTCCATCCCTTGTCCAAAGTTTGGCACCAATCACTACAGAAAGAGCAAAGGAATCTGTTCAAAAATAAACAAAATCAGAATTTCCTCTGAGCACCTGTCCATGGGAGATGTCTGGAGCTGAGCAACCCAACAGATTTCCCTGCAAACAGCCCAAAGTCCCCATAAGGCAAGTGGATCTTTGTCTCTTTTTTATTTCCTTCCGATTAAAGTGAGAAGTTTCCCCCATGGCAACACATTGCAGTCCAATGAATGCTTTCAGGAGGAAACTGGGACAGTTCCCCAATAAAACCCCAGCTCTGCCTGCTCTCTTGGACACACACGTGCTGCCGCTCCCCAGCAATCCGGATTGCTTCTTTTCCCAAGGCAAAACCTGCCACTTAGAGCCTCGCAGAAACAAATCTGGGTTTGGGCTCTGCCCCTGCTTGCTGTGCACAAGCTCTCCGGGGGCTGTGCTCCAGTGCCTGGGGCTGCTATTGCTGCTGGGCTCTTATTTCGGGGTGACACCGCTCCTGAGGCAGGAATAGCTGCAGGACCCGGAGCTGCAGCCTGAACTCCCTGCGCTCCGGGGCTTTCCTGCACTCCCAACAAAGCTGTCACCACGCCACTCCTGCCAACGACGGGGCTGCTGAAGGGGTGGAAGTGTGAAGAGAAATCTTGGGTTCTCAGCGCCGGGCTCAGACGCAGAGGGAGCTGCCAGGAAAACGGGCTGTGCTCCAAAGCGCTGGGATGGGGTGTGGAATCACTGAGGGGTAATCACAGCACCCCGGGATGTCACCTCTGCCACCACTCTGTGTCCAGCTGCAGCTGGAGTTTCCTGGTGTTCATGGATCTGAGCTGCATCCGTGGCACCTGGGGGCTCCACCTGCTGTGTCCATGGAGGACATCCCACTCCTTCATCCCTCCCCAGCACAGAGAGCCTGGATTGCACAGGGAACGTTCCAGCACCTTCATTTGTGGATCTGCTGCTGGTTTGGGACCTGCAGGTGGGGCTCTGAGCCTGGGGATAGGCCAGGACACCCTCCCAGGGCCTCCCTGTGGATTCACACCCTGCAATCCAACCACACCTTCCAGCACCAGCTCATCCCAGGGGCCTTTCCATGTGCACCCAGATCCCCTGGCTCTGCCAAATTCTGCCAAATGATGGGGACTATTAATGTAACAAATTCCTTAATTTGGTACATTACTAGTCCCCATCATTTTTAAAATACACCTTAGAAATACCAGCAATGCCAAAACCATGGAGGATCTCACGAGAGACAAATTTCTTGATAAAACTCATACCTCCCCAAAAAATGCCACCTCCTGTGCCCTTTGGTCAGGGCCAACCACCCCTTCCCTCCTTTTCCATCCCACACACCCCTGTCCTCATGGATGCTGAGGAGGAGGTTCACAGCTCTGCCAAACCCTGCTCCCATGGGATGTACTCCAATGAAATTATCAAAGAGATAAAACCCAGACCTTTAAAGGCAAAATTCTGAAGTTCTCTACAGGGGAGTTTTCAAAGTGAAGCCTCTTCCCTTCAAATTCCTTTTGTGTGGGAAATTTTGCAATGATTTTTTTTTCCCATCCAAACAAATGCTGCCCCAGATTTTAGGCCAGTTTCCTTTTGGGAAGTCCTAGAAAAAATGGCCACGTTCAGAGCAGACCCCGGCTGAAGGAGGTGGGGTCTCTTCTGGCCAGGATGCTCCAGGAGAACCCCCAGGAGAGCAGATATGGATCCCTCAGTGCTGGATCCAGGGAAGGAACCACATTTTCCCTGAGGAACTCCCAGTGCCCCACCTCGGGAAGCAAATTCAGGCCCCTCTCTAATATTCCCAGGCCTGTGCCCACAGCAGGGCACATTTGGGGTACACCTGGGGCTTTGTGCCACTTCCCCACTCCAGAAGTGTCCCAGCACCTCCCTGGGGAATGCCACATCCACTTTTCTCATGGATAACCTGGCCAAACCCGCCCCACTGACCCTGGGCTGAGGCATTGGCACAGTGCAGATTTTATTCCCAGCCCAGCAGATGGAAAATGGGAAGAATCCTTTAGCCTGAAATAAAAGCAGAGCCTCCTGCAAACCCCACAGATCCCCAGGGCTGGTTCCAGACTTTGGGAATGCAGAGAGCCCAGCACCAGCCTGGCACTAATTATCATCCTCCATGCTTAAATCATCAGCTTTGCTCATTTGGCTTCCAGAGAAATTGTTGTTTTAATGGGAACTGGAGGTGCTCAGCACATTCCAAACATAAATCCCAGACTGTTTTGCACCAAAGCGGGATGAGTGAGGTCTGTGGGGGCCTGTGCAGCTCCTCCTGCTCTGCAGCAGGTGATAAACATTGCTAATTAAAATAGTTTATAATTGTCTCCGAAAGGTTAAAAATGCTGGAGCACAAAATTTGGACTTTTCCTGACTAAACTGTACTTTTCTCCCCCGGCTCCCCGGGC
>VZSJ01001498.1:22419-36247 GCA_013398405.1 Pheucticus melanocephalus
CCCACTCTGCTCTGTGCTAATCAAATAAAACCACTCAGCTCTAACAGGGGGAAAATGACATTTTTTCACCTGCTGGTTGTCCCCCAGCCAGATAAACCCTCCAGATCTCTTGCTTGGGAGACAAGCAAAATAATAACAATAATCCAAAGCAACACTTCCATTCTTTCCATTTAATCAGCTCAGTTTTGCCCTCAGAGCCTCCCCAGACAAGCAGTGGGGCTTTTAATGGATGCTTAATATGTCAAAGCCGTGTATTTTTAATTAAAACACCGAGTTTGACATCCTGGGCGATCCACTACCCACACATCTGACTAATACACTGTCTCCAGACCAGCTGAAGAGATAAAACTCACCAAAATAACAAAAGCAGCTTTTTTTTTTTTTTTTTTTTTGTTTAAATCCAAGCACAAAAGAGCTTTTCATAAAGCTGGACAGTAAGCACCCATTACTGGTGTCTCCCACTGGGGCTTTTCTCGTTAGCAAGGTGCCCTTGCCCCAGCAGACGCCGTGGAATAAAGGGATTGCCAGGAACATCAGGAAAAGCGAGTTTGTGCCTCTCCCAGTGCCCTGGCAGCTGTGCAAAACACAACTTTGCTCAGGAAGGAAAAACCGAGCCTCAAATCCATGGATGAGCTGCCATGGCTAAGCCAGCATGCCCAGCTTCATCCTGAAATTCCTCCGGGGATCAGGGATGTCAGCATCCCAAGCAACCCCTGGCACTAATCCCCATCTCTGCAGAGCCTGGCAAGGGCATTCCCTCTGTGCACTCCCAAACCTTGGCCAAGCAGCCAAGGAAAGCTTTGCCCTTGGCAGGGACAGAGGGCAGAATTCCAGGGTCTGTAAGGAAAGCTGGGAGCCACAATCAGGAGATCAAAAGTCATGGATAAGTAGGAAAAGGAAATTTCCCCCATTAGGTGGAAAAATCCAGTTTGTTTCATCAGCAAAATATTTTTTATCTGGGGAAAAAAAAAATAAAAATCAGGGGCTACAATATGAGATGAAGTTCTGAGGGGAAGATGGAAAGCCTGGATATCATTTATGGATCCCAAGCCAAGTTAATTTAGTGTCACCTCACGGGCTCACACTCAGCTGCCACAGTGACACAGGGCTGAAGGTCTGAGGGGTGAAATCTTTACTGGTCACCCCAGGAAAAAACATCCCACAGACAAGGGGGGACCGAGGGGTCCTGAAATTTCCACAGCCAGAAGGCTCAAGGGTCAATTTTCCAGCAGCACTGTCAGGCCCACACCAGGGAATGCCCCTGGAGATGGGATTCATCTTCTGGAGGAGTTTCAGCTGAGAGCTGGGTTGGAAAGCTCCCTCCTGGGAGGATTGCAATGCCCATTCCAGCCAAGCATTCCCATTACAGCAGGGAAAATGGGAACACTGGATTCGTTTATCCTACTAAAGAGAATTCCTTTTGTTATTAATGTCCATAATTACTTCTATTTCTTTCTCACTGATAAATTGTCTAATAAGATTTTTTTACTCATGATTAAATCAAAGAAAAAAAAAAAGAGATTTGGACAACAGAGGAGCTGATTTTTCTGCTGAAAAGCATTTTAGGGCCATGGACATGCACCAGGGGCTGGAGCCCCCCTGGAGCCAGGCTGGGAGAGCTGGGGCTGCTCCCCTGGAGAGGAGAAGGATCCAGGGAGAGCTCAGAGCCCCTGGCAGGGCCTGAAGGGGCTCCAGGAGAGCTGCAGAGGGACTGGGGACAAGGATGGAGGGACAGGACCCAGGGAATGGCTCCCACTGCCAGAGTTGGTGTATTAAAGTAAATTCAATCTTTTGAGGTGCCACCATTGTCCACAGTAACTTGTCTGACCAGGAATGAGGAATTCACTCCACAAATATCTGCAGGGAACTGCTACCTGGGATGCACCACTCAGGGAAACAGGGGAAAAGAACTGGAGTTAATGTTACAGAGGAGTTGCCAAGTATTTAAAAGCCTCTTTTGCCTGAATTTGTGTCTTTATGTGGGCTTGAGAGACTGTCTAGGATGGCTTTGCTTGATTTGTTCCTTCTTTTATCCTTAAAATATCAGGAATGCCAATATTAGCCTGGTTTTCAACACAAGTCTTGAATCTTTTTAAGCCAAGCCTTAAGGAGAGATGTTGGATTTTTAGCAAAGCCTTCCTTCCTCTGAAATGTTAATTAGCATCTGAAGTGGAGAAATTAGGGAAAAAAGGCAAAAAGCAGCAAACCTTGATATTTCCCTCTCAACTTCCCTTTCAGTCCAGAGTTTTCACTCCCTTTCTTCTTGAAACTTTATCTGCACACATTTTCTCAGGTTTTTGTAGATCACACACCTCGGAAGTTTAAAATAAATACAGTTCAGCCCCTGAATGTCTCTTTTCAGATATCAATATCTCCCCCATTATCTGCTCTCACATAAGGGAGCTGACAGAACTCTCTCTGAGATATCTAGAAATTAAATAAGCCAGAGAACACAATTCTCAGTTCTCCCCTGATTTTTCTCCATGAACATTTTTTTTGGTTAGGGTTGGGATTGAAAGTATTTGAAGTGGTATTTTGTGTTGGGACTCAGGTATTTATTATTTTTAATTTATAATATAGTTTTACAAGTTGTGAGTTTTACAGTATTTTACTAATAAGTTATGAAATGGCTTCGTATTTATCTTTACAAGGTATTTTAAGGAAAAACTATTTAATTAAGAAGTGATACTTACATTATTTTTACTTTTAACTTAATAACTAATCACTCATGTCTTGTAATGTGGATTTTTCTGTTTAATTACAAAACACCACCCAAACCCATGAAGAAGAAGGTGAAGAAGAAGGACTAGCTTCTGCTTTAAAACTTTTATCTTGTTTTATATATATTATATATTTTATTTTATATATATAATATAATAATAAATTATATATAATTATATATACTAATTAAATTATATGTAATTTTATAATATATAATATATAACAAAATTATATTATTTTATAATATATATAATATGTAATAAAATTATATATATATCTTATTTTATATATATTACTACATTTTAAAACTTTAAGTTTTTTATTATATGATACTATACACTTTTAATTAAATGACACTTACAATCTCGTTGTTATGATTTAATTTTTGAAGTTTTTTCTATGGCCTTGGGTCAAATGTAGTGTTCTCTTGACGGTCTGTGTCTTTTAACACAGAAAGTTTAAAATTCTCACTATCCAGGATTCTAACACACCAGGACAGGATTTCTTTTCCAGGGAGAGGAGGCTGCTCTGGCCTAACCAATCCCAGCTCATCCAAACCCATCGCAGCTCTCAGAGGGGAAATGGCAAAGGGCAGCTGGGCAGGCAGGAGCAGCACGGAGCTGGAGCCTTCCCACGGACCCACACTTGCTGTAACGTAGAGAAATTACAAAGAAAGACCTCAAAAATCAGTCTGGCTCTTCTGGAATCAGTGGCTGGCCTTGTCAAGGTAGCCCTTTGCATGTTCCCATGTGAAAGCAACCCTGGTGTGAGCAGTTGGTTAACATAACCATCAATTCCTGGGTGAAAAACAACCAGCACCCATATAAACTGTTTTTAGATACAAAACTGAGAACTATCTCTCACAAACAACTTTCCCTGCATGTACACACTGAGAGTCTGAGTGAGCAATCAACCTAGGGTAACAACTTGTTATTAACCAACAGAGTGATTAGCAAGAGAGCTGCTCACCAATTGGAGCCACACACAAGGGCTGCAAAACTGTATAAAAGGAGTTGTGTGAATGAAGAAGGGGCTTTTCCCACCATGAAGAGAATGGAGCCTGAGTGATTTATTCCCTGAATTTATTCCAATCCAGACTCACTCCTGGGTGGATCTGGGACATTTGATTTCCCCCTGAGTTTGGGCCACAAACTCCCGGGGCTGGAGATCCCTGTGGGCATGGCTGGCATGGAAGTGCTCAGCTCACACTCCCAGGTGCCATCATCAACCACAACCCGACCCCAGGAGAGGCCCCTGGGCATTCCCAGAGCCTGGAAATGCTTATCCAGACTGATGGCACAGCCACCTGGACAGGGCTGGGATGTGTGGATGAGCCCTGGGGCTGCTGGAGGGGGCACAGCTTCCCCCAAATCCACTCTGCAGCCCACAGAGAGAATAATTCCATCTGGGATCTGTCCTCCCTCCTTCATCTGGAGGGGCAGGATGCAGGGATGGATGGGAGATTGGGAATTGTTCCCTGGCAGGGTGGGCAGGGGCTGGCATGGAATTCCCAGAGCAGCTGTGGCTGCCCCTGGATCCCTGGCAGTGCCCAAGGCCAGGCTGGACACTGGGACAGCAGGAGGTGTCCCTGCCATGGAACAGTGCAATGGGATCAGCTTCAAGGTCCCTTCCCACCAAACCATTCCAGGACTGCACAATCTCAGGGCCCTGCAGTAAATTCATCATTCCCTGCTTGCTGCACATCTCAGAATCCCTTTTCCCTTGGCTTTCTCTGGATGCACAGCCTGCATTCCCACAGCCCCTGGGGCAGCTCCAGCCCCACCAGCCTGCACTGCTCCCTCAGGACAGCACTGCCACCTCCCACCCCAAGCCTGTGATAAATGGCTTTTTCCCCTTGGACAAAGGGAAAATCCTGGCTCTGCTCTTTCACTCCTCATTTGCTGGGCCTGGATTAAGTGTGGAGATTATTGAACATGTGCTGGTGCTCAATTAATATTTCATTGCTGCTGGCTCCTGTGTGGGCTGCCTGTTCTCCTGGAGTGCTCCAGCACCATGGAAACGTTGGGAGAGATTTTCCCTTAATTGCATGAATGGTTGACAGACAACAGCACAGCACCATGGAATTAAGCCCTGATGGCTGAGGAATTCTCAAGAGCTGCTGCTGGTGGCTTAATTTTGTTTTTAAACCTGGCGACATCTGCTCTTGCCCAGGAGAATTTGTGAAGGTTTTCATGTGATCAGGTACAGAACCTGTGTGACAGGGAGCGTGTATCCACCAGAGCTTTGAGTCACACAGGTGAGCCCCTGAAACTCACAGAGAATTCCAGTCAGGAAAGTAAATAAAAACAAAGAAATTTTTAAAAGTGATCAAAAACTAACTAAATTCTCCTTTTCCTTTTAAATTGTACTTTTATGGCAAGTTTAAGTCCACAAATAACCACCCCTTGGCTTTAGGATTGCCAAGGAAAGAGTGGCTGAGCACCACTATCCAAACCCAGGCAGCTCTAAACCAGCTTTTTGTATTTCTCAGGTTAAAATTGTTCTGTGTCCTGTAGGACAGAGCCCTGGCAATCCCTGAGCATCATTATATAATGAAGCAGGTTTTTGTGAGCAGGGTTTGTGCTGCATGATTCACCTCACTGAGGCTCCTTGGGATGCAGATTATCCCTGTTCCCAGAGCCAGCAGGGATCACATCAGGAATCTCACTGAACTGCACCAAGGTTTTGCCATTTTATTAAAGCAGAGCTTGAAGTGTGACATCCCCAAAGCTGTGGCTGAGGCTTAGCCCCAAATTAAATATCAGTTTAAATCTAATTCAGACCCATTTACTGTTAAGGGCCCAGTGCTCCTCTAAAGTTTTTTTGGCAATTCAAACCTCACAAGCTCCAAACTCCTATCAAAATAACTCCCTGATGATTTTAAACAGCACAGATGATAAAGGGGAGGTTGGAGAGCTGGGAGATCACTTGGTCATGGGCCCGTTTGTCTCAGTCTCTGCCAGAACTCTCAAAGAGCCCTAATTTAAGAAAGCAAATTATATTAATTGCATTTATCATTATTATCATGAGTGTGCCATCAGAAACTCCCAGTGACATTTGTTTTGGTTTGTTTTTAATATGTTTAAATGAGCTGGATTTGAGCCCAATGCAAAGTCTGAACCGAGGTATTGCTGGAATCCCGAAAAATTCCAGTTCTGAGCTTAGATGGAATTGTCTCTGTGGCCACTTTTAAATACACAGCAGTAGAGCCTGGACCTACTCAGGAGCTCAAACTTGCAGTGTTCAAAATGCAGGTTTGAGCTCCAAGCCCCACCCAGGTTGGCCTTGAGCACTCCTGGGGCAGAGGGAGTCCAACCCTGGGGTACCCATCTCCTCCCCAGGACAGAGTCCTGATCCCAAGGATTCCAAAGCTGAACTGCCCACATTTCTCCTAGGAAGGCAACTTCAAAGCATTGCCCAGCCTTTAACTGAGATCAAGACTGAGTGAAGACAAGCCCAGCACTCAGTCCTGGAGCACAGGAGTGTTTAACACCCCGGGCAGCCTCATCCAGGCAGGATTCCCAGCTGGGATTCCAGGAGAACTTTCTCAGCTCCTTTGAACAGCCCCATTCACAGCCATGGTCATGCCCTGCCAACATCACAGAATCCCGGGATCCCTGGGGCTGGAAAAGCCCTCCCAGCCCATTGAGTCCCAGCTGTGCCCAATGCCCACCCTGTCCCCAGCCCAGAGCTCTGAGTGCCACCTGCAGGATGGGCACTGCAACCCTCCCTGGGCAATTCCGAGGCCTGAGCCCCTTTCCATGGGGAAATTCCTGCTGTGTCCACCCTGGGGCTGTTCCCTCTGCTCCTGTCCCTGTTCCCTGACTCTCCCCCGGCTGTGCCCTCCTGGCAGGAGCTGTGCAGAGCCACAAGGGCCCCCTGAGCCTCCTTTGCTCCAGGCTGAGCCCCTGCCCGGCTCCCTCAGGGATTCTCCAGCCCCTGCCCGGCTCCCTCAGGGATTCTCCAGCCCCTGCCCGGCTCCCTCAGGGATTCTCCAGCCCCTGCCCGGCTCCCTCAGGGATTCTCCAGCCCCTTCCCGGCTCCATTCCCTGCCCTGGACATGCTCCAGCCCCTCAGGGTCTCTCACAAAGGGCTGACTCAATCCAGTGGCCATCGGCCCCTTGCCCACCTGGGCACCCCTGGGCCCATGCCCAGCTGCTGTCACCAGCATCCCCAGGGCCTTCCCCAGTTTTCCAGCCCCTCTTTCCCAGCCTGGAGCATTCCAGGGGTTGTTATCACCCAAGTGCAGGACCCAGCCCTGGGCCCCACCTGGCCCTGCAGAGTTTCCTGCAGCTCCAGCAGTTCCACACTCCCACCCAAAACAGGGACAAACCCTGCTCGGGGTGGTGAGCAGCCCATGGACACCCCTGGCCGGGGTTTATTCCCCAAGCCCACACAAGTGGCCCTGCAAAGCCCCCTTCCCTGGGGTGAGCTCTGGTGGGGAGCTGGGCACGTTTCCCTCAGCCCAGTCACGCTCCCAGCAGCGCACTGCTCCACCCTCCTGGCACGGCTCGCTCCGAGAACGTAGAGCCAGGCTAAAATTAGAGGTGCTGCGAGTGCCTTATCAGGGAAAAAATAAAAATTGGCTGAAAAGAATGGATCTGAGCTAATTCTGGATGGGGCTGGCTGTATTTCCTGTCAGGAGATTGCTCAGCACCCAGCACTGGCTCTGCTGGAGGAGCCTCTCCTGAGACAACATTTGGTATTTCATCACTCTTCCCATTCTACCAGGTGCAGGAGAGATGTCTAACTCATAACTACAAGCCCAGCAGGAAGGGAGCCCTCCCTGTCCTGCAGCAGCTTTTGAGCCCAGCTCGGGCTGGGAGCAGAGCTGGGAGCTCCTGGGCAGGAACTCAGGCTGGGAGCAGAGCTGGGAGCTCCTGGGCAGGAGCACAGGCTGGGAGCAGAGCTGGGAGCTCCTGGGCAGGAACTGAGGCTGGGAGCAGAGCTGGGAGCCCCTGGGCAGGAATTGAGGCTGGGAGCAGAGCTGGGAGCTCCTGGGCAGGAGGTGAGGATGGGAGCAGAGCTGGGAGCTCCTGGGCAGGAGGTGAAGATGGGAGCAGAGCTGGGAGCTCCCGGGCAGGAGGACATGACCTCCACTCACCAGAGTCCCTCTGCCTCTAACAGTGTGGACAGGAGGTTTTACTGCTCGTAAATATTCAGCAGCCCAGAAGCTGGAGCTGGAGAAGAGCCAGGGCAGGAATCTCTCAGCCTGGCTGAGCACGGGCTGGAACAAGGGAGTTCTGGAGGGGGAAGGTGCACTGAGGGCATGGGCCTGAGTGAAAGCAGCCAGGCTCCAGGGATGCACACACATTTATTGGGAACACCAAGCAGGCCAATGTGAGCCTGTCCTGTGCTGCCCTCTGGGCCAGCTCCCACCTCCACCACATCACCTGCATGATTTCTCTTCCTTCCAAGGCTCTCTCACTATCCCAGCAGTCTCCCTATCCCGATTTTCCACACAAAGGCCCAAGCCCTTCTCCTCCTTATCAGCTGCCACTGGAACAGTCCTGCAATTCCTTCCTGCTCCCAGTTAATGGTCAGGCAAGTCTCTCAGTCCATCAAAATCTGCTCTGCTGAAATGAAGAAGTTTTTTAAAGTCTATTTAAGTCAAATAACCTCCTCTTGCATGAAGGTCATTTTTAACAACAAGCTCCAACAATTTTAGAACAGCATCTCCTCCTTTTCAGCCAGGGCATATTTATTTTAAAAATCTGTTGGCTAAAAACTGAATGGTTGAAATTGATAGGAAGGACACCAGCTGATAATAGTGTACAGTGACCTAGAAAAAATTCAAATTACTGCCATTTTTGTCCATAGCTTACAAGCAAATGAAGTACAAAAACTTGCCAAAGTTGAACTGTACACAATGAATTCAAAGCCCACTCAGAGTAACTGAGGCACTGGAGGGCTGCTGAGGATGCTGGAGCTGCACTGACAGGTGCCTGGTGGAGAGGAGCTGTCAGAGCCTGCTCTGCCCCCAAACACTGAACTTCCCCCGAATTGCCCTTTTTAAAATGCATTTGGAAATTAAATTCCACAGAACTGAACAGATCACACAGCTCCACCTGCACAAGGCTCCACTGCAGCTACACAAGAACCAGGAATATGCCAGGAAGATCATGGAATCTTGGGATGGGTTCAGAGAGAGCCTAAATCCCACCCAGAGCCACCCCTGCCCTGGCAGGGACACCTCCCACTGTCCCAGGTGCTCCAGCCCCAGTGTCCAGCCTGGCCTTGGGCACTGCCAGGGATCCAGGGGCAGCCACAGCAAATCTGGGAATTCCATCCCAGCCCCTCCCAGGGAACAATTCCCAGTTCCCAATCTCCCATCCATCCCTGCCCTCTGGCAGTGGGAGCCATTCCCTGGGTCCTGTCCCTCCATCCTTGTCCCCAGTCCCTCTGCAGCTCTCCTGGAGCCCCTTCAGGCCCTGGCAGGGCTCTGAGCTCTCCCTGGATCCTTCTCCTCTCCAGGGGAGCACCCCCAGCTCTCCCAACCCTCTGATCATCCTGGTGCCTCCTCTGGAGCTGCTCCAACAGCTCCACATCCTTCCTGTGCTGAGGAGCAGCATCATCAGGCAGTGCAATTAAATGTAATTAAATTGTACCTGATTTCCTTCCCTGGGGCCACGGGGTGAGGAAGAGGAGGCACCAAAGGCCTCCTGATCTCCTGGCCCAGCTGCTCTGACTCCTGCCTGGCTGCTCCTTCTCCTTGATGGGGGACCAGGAGGGACACCAGGGTGGCTCTGCATCCTCTGCCATCAGAGGTGAGCTCCATTTCCAAGCAGGACAGAGCCCAGGACATTTCCAGGTCAGGTTTTACCTGGAAAAGTGGCTCCTGCCCTAAAACTGACCCAGGGCACTCCTCAGCTTCCAGAGCCAGACCAACAGGGATGGAGGAGCCCATCCCACACCCCTCATCCTGTTTGGCTGGGTGTTCTTTTGGTTTGAGGTATTTGGGCTCAGCTTTGGGCTGGTTTTTGTTTAATTCCTGCTCGAGCTCCTGCTCTAATCCCAGCCTGTAAACACAGCCTGCCCAGGGCTCCTGGATCTCAAGGATGCTTCAATTCCCTTTTCCCACCTTCCAGGAAGGATTTCACAGCATTCCAGAGTCTGCAGGGTATTTGGCCAAGCAGATCTGGCCTGGATCAGGCGCTCAAGGGTCAGACACAGCAGCTCCAACCTCTGTCTGCTCCTGGGCATCACTGCATTGGCCCCCTCCCTGAGCAGGCTGGCTCCCAGACAAGATATTTTTGGGATTTAAACCTCTGCCAATGGGAATCTGGAATGATCCATTCCTTGTAACAGAGCCTAAACAACCTTTTCACAAACAACAGTTTTAACTTCATAAAATGATACCCAAGGACTCAGAGTTCCTGGAAAAAAGGCTCGCCTCATTTCACCCCATGGGGATAAAGTAGCACCAATCCACCAAACTCAGGGAAACTTTGGATTCCAAAGCCCGGGAAGCTGGAAAAGCAGCACTGCTACTCCACACCAATATTGGTGCCACGTTTCTGATGTCCTGACATGAACACTGCATGAACGTTTCTCAGGATCAGCTGTTGTCAGTCAGCTGCAGCCCACAAGCCCAGCCCTTCCCACTGCTCCAGCTGCTCCTGGGAAGAGCTTTTCGGGACTGGGAGAACAACACCACCACCGTGTGGCCGGGATCGAGGACAGAAGGCAGGGAAGGTGGCCTGGCTCCCCTCCCTCAGTCACACATCCCGCGGCAGATTCCCCAATCCACCTGTGGAAACCGAGGTAAATCCGGGCTGCTGCAGGTTGCTGCTGTGCAGGGCAGGATGCCCCGCTCCAAACTCAGGGCCGTGGGTCCTGTGCCTGCTCTCCCTTCCTGGGGTGCCCTGGAGCTGCTCCCAGTGCTCCTTTTCCAGGTGTTACTGGATTCAAACCCATGGATGTGCTGCAGAGGTGTCTGTGCCCTTGGGGCAGGGGGAACCTCTGCTGCCACACAAACCCGGTGGAACTGGAAGGCTGGAGCAGGGATGGGCTGCGCCCCTGGGGATGCAGAATTCCAGGCTGCTTTGGGCTGGGAGGGACCTGAAATCCCATTCCAGGGGCAGGGACACCTCCCACTGTCCCAGGCTGCTCCAAGCCCCAGTGTCCAGCCCGGCCTGGGACACTGCCAGGGATCCAGGGGCAGCCACACATTTTCCTCTGGGAATTCAATTCCAGGGCCTGCCCACCATCCCAGCCAGGAATTCCTTCCCCACATCCCACCTCTCCCTGCCCTCCGGCACTGGGAAGCCATTCCCACGTCCTGGCACTCTCTGCCCTCTCCCTCCTTTTCAAAGCCCCAGCCGGTTTGGATTTTGGTCCCCTTTTCCCAGGCAGCCAGGTGAAAAGCAGAATATTTCCAAAGCTTTCCCTCAAACTGCGTTCCATGGACAGGATGGGATGCACAGCTCACAGCCTGGGAATAAGGGAAGCAATTACAAAATTAAACTTCCCCGACACCTGCAGGAATCTGCAGCATTTGAAAAGACCATGGATTATTCCCACAAACAAAGTGCTTCGTTTTTCCATCCTCCTCCTGCTTTTCTAGGCTGTTTGGATCTTCCAAGCCTTTTGAGTAGCTCTAGAGAAAACTGAATTTCCATTTTTTTCCCCCAGCAATGCAGCCTCAGCCATGGAACAGCAGTAGGAGCATCCTAAAGGTTGTGTGAATGCAAAACATGCTCACTCCAGCTGGAGTCATTTGGGCACTGGAGGAAATCTAGGAAAATCCTGGAAAAAAAATCTCAGTAAATATTTAGTTGCATTTCCTAGTGAGCAAGCCAGCTTCTCCCTGGCAGCATTGCTGGTGTTTAACATTCCTGCCAGCTGCCACCTTCCACTCCAAGAACATCTGCATCCCAGAGACTTGCAAGGAACAAGCAAAGCCCCACACCCATCGGGATAAAAGCCTGGAGAGAGGGACAACATTCCCATTTCCTCCCTGCTCCCCAGGAGCAGCACCACCCAAGCCCTCCGAGCTCTCCCCTTCCAGCACCTCTTCCTGAGAGCCAGGAACCGAGAGCCCACCCTCCACATTCCAACCTGATCCCATCCTTTGAGCCAGGGGCTCCCAATTGCTGCCCTCTGGAGCATTTCAATGGATTCTGTCCGCGTGGTTGCCACAAATGAACGATTTAGTGACAAAATGTTTGGAGTGAACCAATTGAGAGGAGTGCAAGGGAAATGAGGCTGGAGTGGAGCAGCAGCTGCTGCACTTTTGGGGAAGAATGGAGCTGATGAACTCGTTTGTGAGGGAGCTGGGCACAGCTGCAGCTCCTGGGAAAAACAGCGGCACAAAAGGCTCATTCTGCAGCCCAGCTCCACTGAGCTGCTCAGAGCCGGGCTTGGGGGTTGTTGGGGGTTTCATTTTTATTTAACTACTTTGGGGGACAGGGAGAAAACTTCTCCATCTGAAGGAGCTGCCAGTCAAAGGCCTGGGGCAGAGGCAGAAAAGCAGTTTTTTTCTAAAAGTACAGGAGTAATCCCATTGAATCCTATAAAACCATGTCAAGCAGACACCTTAAAGGCAAATTTTCTAAAGAAGTACCACAGACCAAAACTCTCTATATCCTAAGTACAGCTATTAAATAATCAGAACAAACTTTCATTTGTTGTTGCTACAATTTGCACCTTCCCTTCTAGAAATTATCTCAAGAGTGGATGTCACACAATCCCAGGAGTGTGAGGGATAAAATAGGATTTATTTACCCCAGCTCCCAGGAAAAGTCTGATTGATACCCATGGAGCTGGCTGGTTTCCCTCTGTTTTATTTTTTTTTTTTTCCTTGAAAAGTCAAAAGATGCCTCAAACATCCTGGATGGATAATTGAGGCATTTCCAGCTTTTCATTCCATCCTGAACTTCCTAAGGCCAAAAACCTCAGCAAGAACAGTAACAGGCACTGAGAAGTCCAATAAAATATCTAAATAACAGCTTTTTAAATATAAAGATTGTAACTAAAACAATTTCTATATGTGAGTAAATATCCCTGGAATTTCCTCCTGTTTGATCCAGGTAGATCTGGGCAGCAGGATCCCACACCACAGAGGGAAGTGCTCCCAACACAGTGAATATTCAGCTTTAATATCCCTCCAAGCCAGCAAAAAGCAACCTCAGCTGAATCTCTTCACTACACCACACTTAACATCCACTATTTAATTAAATCTTAAGCCAAATGACTCGAGGGGGGGGAAGCACAAGTTAATTAACATATCATGACACAGTCCATAAAAACCCCGGGACAGGGACATAAATAATAAACCAGAGGCAAAGCAAAAGGGCTCTCATGTAGGATTGGCTCCAGGACCTGCATTAATGAGGAGTGTTTGAAGCCAGGACTGCTCATGTCTCTGCCTCCAGCCAGGGATTCAGACACTTAGCTCAGATCAATCTTAACCTCAGGCAGAGCAGCTCAAATCCATATTTTCTGTCATTTTTGTGCTCAGCACCTTTGGATCCCATGAAAAAGAATCCAGGTTTTCAGGTTTTCATCAAAGCCCCATCCACCGGGATGGTTGTGAGCTGGGGTTGTTAATTATAGATTAAACATTCCTTCCAGACTTTGAAACCAACCCAAATAAACCAAACTCAGGATTTCTGAGTATCCAAAGATCACACACACTTTAATTGTTGGGATAGATTGAACATCACATGAACTCTCTCTTGCAAAATGCTCTTTGTGCACATCACCCTATAGTAAATTAATGTTTGTGTCACACCTACTACAGCTCCATGTTTTGTTACACACAATCCTCTCGTCCCCTTGAAAGGATTTTTTTCTCTTATATTCAATAATACTAAATAGCAGGCTATGAATTGATTATTATTTCTAGGCTAAATGTCCCAAACATTCCTCCTCAACACAATTATTCAGTTCAAAATTTACACTCTAGTTAATAGGTATTTACATCCTTCAGGTAATAAAAGGCAGATAAATTCAATGCCTACAAGGTTAAGGGATTTACAGCCATAAAAACTGTCATATTATTCATGACTTCAAGGTTTTTCTTTACGATTTTACAAACCAGCAGCACATTCATGGGGTTTTATAAAACACTATGGAAGAGCTACTCGGAAATCTGTGTGAGAGG
>VZSJ01001499.1:0-51133 GCA_013398405.1 Pheucticus melanocephalus
AAAAACCCCTGGGGCAGGCAGGCAGGCAGCACAGCAGCGCCACAGCCCCAGCTGCTGGACCATCCCCATCTCCACCTTGACCTTACAGGGACGAGAGCTGGAATTCACAGCACAGGGGTGACCACCCCTGCCATGTGCTGGCACCCTGAAAGCCTGGATGAAGCTGAAAGCCTGCATGAACCCTCCAGGAGTACAGACCCACACTGCAGGAGGGAGGGAGCTCCCTCAGGAAATGGAGATCTCCCTAAATGCATGTAATTGTGCCCAGAAACTCCAGCGTGGTGTGCAGTTTCAAGGAGAATCACATGCACTAGATAGAGTAGCTACAAAGTAAATGGGCTGTAAAATCATAGCTGAAAGAGGGACAAAACAAGGCAAGTCAAGCATTTCACATTATTTAATTTATTCTACTTAGTGCTTCTGTGGCATTATAATAGCACACTAATAGGCCTGCAACCATCAACATTGGATCTGGGGCTCCATTTACTCTTTGCAGCCTTTGTTTTGGATCATTTGGGATAAAGCCTCATGTCTATCTCAGTGCAACCAAGGAGCTCCCATTCCAATAAGGAATGCCTGCCCTGCTAACGCAGCCCAACAGAAAAAACAAAAAGGATAAAGCACAAAAATTACCAGGAGAAAGCAAAAGCCTTCTAATTGGAGGAAAGACTGAAAATGAAATGCAGCCTCTCATCTGATGGAGGGCAGTCAAATGCAGGCAATGCATGTAAATAATGGGAGGCACAGAGGGTTTTTCTCTCTTCCTGCTGCTGCCCCAGGGAATCTTGTCCCAGTACCCTGCTGACTGCTGTCCATACAGAAGTGTCTTTCCAGGTCAGCTGTGGGCAGCCACACACATCCCTGAGCTGCTCCCAGTGCCTGTGCTTGCACTGCAGCCCCGCAGGAGGCACTCTGTGCTCACACATCCAGCAGGCACCAAAAAATCCAAAACCAGGAGAGCCCTGATGAAACCCCCAGCCACCCTCTCCTGACCCTCACTCTGCTCCACACAGCAGCCCACAGGGTGTCAGCTCCCTGTGGCAGTCTGGCAGGGAGCCCCCCCAGCCCTGCCCAGGGCTCTTGGTAGGATATCCCCCCTGTTAACCAGGGAATGCTGCAGGCTGAGGGACAGGACAGAGCAAGAGTCCTTTCATGTTTAACACACACACACACCTACGTGGGTTTCTGGGGGCCCCCCCAGGCTGTCCCCACTCCCTGACCACTGCTCCTGCCTCCACTGTGCCCCTTTGGTCACTCACGCCCAGCCCCACCAGCCCAGGTCACAGAACTGCCAGGGCATTCTCCATCAGCTGGGCTGGCCCAGCACCGTGCCAGGCTCAGCACCAGCCCAAGGGGGCAGCAGCCTGGGCACAGCAGCCTTTGGAACAGCTTTTGGCAAGGGCCAGAGCTGAATAAGCCCTGCAAGGCCATGCAAACCCTCCCTAAGAGAGCTCTGAAGGTGCCTCTGAGGGCTCTGCACACACTAATGGTTACGAAGAGATGAGACTCTTGTCACCCCTCATGCTCCCCCTGCTCTAGTTCAGAATGTGGGTGGGTTCCAGCTGCCCAGCTGTGCAGCAGTGGGGCAGTGGATGGGAAATGCAGCGGCCTCAGCCTGGAGAAGCTGCACTAGAGCAGACTCGGCTGGCAGCCTGGCGATTGCTGCTGCCCTCTGCCCCAGGTGCTGCCACGCTCCCTGCAAAGGCTGGGAGCACAAGCAGAGGCAGCAATCCTACCACAGGGAGCACTGAGACCCTTCTCCTGTGTTTGTGCAGCAGAGACTGAGCTGGGAGGGCCCTGGGCTGTTTTACCTTTCTTGAAAGCCAGGCCTGTGTCCTTGACGCCGTTGACGTAGAGCCGGCGAATCCCCTCCTCTTCCACCGAGGACAGAGAGAAACCTGCGGAGACACCAGGAGGGCTCAGAGGAGGCCAGCCCCTTCCAGGGAGTCCCAGCCCCTGCCTGGCAGCCAAGGCTGGGCTGTCCTTGCCACGGGCAGGCAGGAATCCCTCCCCTCTCCCCTCAAACCTTTATAAACACAATGGCAAAGCTCAGCAAGGAAAGAGGCTCTAACAAAAACCTGAGCTGCATTTCTGAGTGCATATCCCACTTATCTGCAGACATATCTGAGGACACCACAGCTGCAAAGCCTTGGAACAGACCCCCAGTTCTCTTGCCATCAAAGGCCAGTCCAGGAGGTTTTGCTGTTTGCAGCCCAAAGCTGCACAGAGCCCTGGTTTGGGACAAAGCTGGGAATCCGAGAGTCACTGCTGATGTGCCACCCCAAACTGAGGCAGGGCACAACAGCTCCTGCTACAACACAGTGCTGACCTCTGCTTTTGGAGACCCATGTCTGTAGAAATGCCCCTTTCCCTCTGCCAGAACACAGTGCTGAGCTCTGCTTTTGGAGATCCATGTCTGTAGAAATGCCCCTTTCCCTCTGCCCCTGCTGCTGGCACAGCCTGTCATGTGCCAAGTCTCGGCTTGGCACACATTTCATGCTCACCAGGGACCTGCAGGGCAGCCCTGGAGTGGAAGTGCTGACACAGCCTCATTCTAAACAGTGCAAATGGCACTGTGAGCTCTGGGCTGGGGGGGTTTTCCTGCCATTTGTGGGTGACACAGTAAGATAACAACTGTAAAGGAAATACAACTGCCAAGTTAAATGCAGGTTGTTTATTTACTGTGGAGAGTTATCTAAAGCAGAACATTTGCCTTTCTGAAACTTCATTACTCCCTAAATGAGTGCAGGCAACCATTTGCTCTCTCTTTTCCTAGAGACTAGAAAAACATTTACAAACCTCTGGGGGGAGTCATTTGTTTTGACATGGAATCAGCCACCAGCCAAGCCGTGCAGATGTGCTGGGAGCCTATCCCGACTACAGGACTCCTTTCAAGCTGATCCTTATGGCTGAGAGCTCTTTTTTCATCCAGGATTTAAAAATAAAATACAATTTAAAAAGAAGAAGAAGGAAAGAGGGGGAAGAACGTGGCAGCTCAGAAGTGAGAAGCATATGGCCTTTCATGACTTACTGAGCTACTTGGAACCTGCCTGCGAGCTCCTGGGGCTGAATCAAGTGAAATTTGTGCAGCTCACTCAACACACCAGCCTTGGCAGAGAGAAGAACCCTCCACCAAAAGAGCAGCTGTAAAACAGAGTAGTTCTTGGCTGTCATCACCACCAAGCCTACCTGGAAAACCCTGGGAAAACAGCAGAGTGTGCCCAAGGCTGCAGTTTGAGTCAGCACAAAGCACCAGCTCCTAAGAGCACTTTTAAACTGAAATGCTGTTTTACTCCACACATTAAAGCCAGGCTGAGGGGCAGCTCAGGCTCTCACTGGGAGGAGATCAGCATGTCCAAGCAGCCCCAAGCTCCATCTCTCCTGCAAGGAAAGGCTGAGAGAATTGGGACTGTTCATCCTAGAAAAGAGAAGCTTTGAGAATGCAGCTTTCCTGAAGGGAGCCCACAGGAAATATGGAGAGAGACTCATGACAGGGACCTGGAGTGACAGGACGAGGGGGAATGGCTGCAAACTGAAAGAGAGCAGGTTTAGATGGGATTTTGGGAAGGAATTCCCTGTGAGGTTGGGCAGGCCCTGGCACAGGGTGCCCAGAGAAGCTGTGGCTGCCCCTGGATCCCTGGAATGTCCAAGGCCAGCCTGGGACAGTGCAAGGTGTCCCTGCCCATGGCAGGGAGGAGCTTTAAGGTCCCCTCCAACCCACAGAACTCTGGGATTCTGTGATTCCTCCATGAGAAGATCTCTGCCTCCTTCAATCCATCAGGCCTGAATGCACACATGGTTACTTCTGAATTCATCCTTCAGCCATAGCCATAAATCCTGCAGTTATTCCTGGCAGGAAGGGCATAAGGAGCAATTACACAGGTTGTCATCAGCTGTAAGAGATGGGAGATGGGCAGCTGGCAAGAGCCTGGAAGTGGTTATCTCACACTCCCAGTTAGCCCTGCACAGACAGAATGTCACCCTGTCCTGCTGTGACAGTGGCTGGGCTGCAGTGCCAGAGCTTCCCCTGCCATGCACCCAGGTGACAAACACCTCAGGCCAGTGCTGTGCAGGCTGCACACACGTGGGGACAGCAGGGATGTGCAGCTCCATCCCCTGTGCCTTCCACAGGGGCTCCACACACGAGAGCAAGGGCAGGAGTGGGTGGAAGCCACAGTGCTTGCATAAGCTGGCACTGCTGCCAAAAACATTAAAAACCATTACCATCAAACTGTGCATGGGCTCTGAAGCACAGGTGGGAAGAGATGGGTGCTGACCCTGGCAGAGCCTTCTCTCTGCACTGCAAACTTCTGATGGCAGGAGAACAAAAATATCCGAGCGCACGTGGCCTTGAACGAATCCACCTGCAGATAATCTCCTCAGCCCCCTGCCACAACCAGCTGCTGGGGGGCATGCCAGCATTCCACAAGCTGGAAGCCAAGGATTCTCACTGATTCCTGCCCTCACAGGCAAAGAGAAAAGAGTGCCAGCCAAAGAGGGGAGAGCATCTGTGCTCAGGCCATCAGCAGAGCATCCCATGGGAGATCCAGCACTGGCAGACCCTCCAGGAGTGCCTCCCACTGCCACAGACACTGCTGGGAGCAGAAACACCACAGAGGGTTCCCAGGTGAGCTCCCCCTGGGATGTGGTGTTGCAATGAGGTGATCTTTAAAGCCCTGTCCAGCCCAAACTGCTCCAGGACTCTGATTTCAGCACACACTCCCCACTGGATGGACACACAGGGAGACACACACAGACCACAGAAATCCTTCTGCCAATCAGAGGCAAACCACATTTGGCTATTTTCCCTCCATGAAAGAAAAGGTAGCTTTTCTGGGGTGCTTTGAGCATTCCCTGCTGCAGGGTCAGAGCACTGCACAGCTCCATCCCACACCTCACAAGCTGATCTCATCTCACAGGACACCACAGTGCATTTCACTTTTTTTTTTTTCCATTTATCCCTTAGAAAAAAAAAAAAAGAAGAAAAAACAAATGAACAGGAAATGCTAGGAGAGCCCCAACTCTCCATAAATATAAATATGACCCCTGAACCATCACTGGGCTGGTGAATATTTCCTTCTTAGGCCTGCAATATTCAAGCCCCAGTCAGTCCCACTGCTTTGCAGCACAGCTCTATATTCCAATGGCCTGCAGCTGTGTAATAAGCAGTTTGGGGATTCAGAATCATTCTAGTCATTAAAGCAGAATACTTAGATAAACAGCAAGAAGATGCAGATTGGCTTCCCGTGAGGGAGGCTGTAACTCTAAAATACACTCCAGAATTGGAACTGCCAGGCCAAAGGGCAAACTCACCAGGCTGGAGGGCTGCAACCTGAAATACCTGAAAGCTGGCAAGTGTGAGCTGCACAGAGAGGGGAGATTCTGCTGCAATTACACAGGGGGACCTCCTCCTGCTCTGTGTTTCACACAGCTCTGCCTGGCTCAGGTGCCCCTGGGACACCCTGGAGCCTGGCATGCCCAGCCTCAGGAAGGATGGGGCAGGCAGGAACCCACCTTGGGTGCCCCTGGCAGGTGAGAAGAAGCCCAAGAGCCTCTCTGGAGCTGCCTGGCCACAGGACTCAGATGCCTTGTGCCCCTCCAAGGAGGGAGGGAGGAGTGGGATGAGGAGGAAGGAGTGGTGAATGCTGCCGTGGGTGGCTCAGCACTCACAGGTGCTTCTCTCACTGTGCTCAAGAGACCTTCCAGGTACACCAGTAAACAGCAGGCAAGAACCTGCTAGAAATGACTGGGGAGGAACAGCAAAACAAGGCAGGAAAACAGGCAAAACAAAACTCACCATAAATATCAGAGGATGCATCAGACTTCTCCATCTGAATGTGCTGGGTAATTTTCTGACAGATTTCTATTTCCTTGTACAGCTGAATAGAGGGGGGAAAAAAACAAACACAGAAATATGTTACCGTGGGAGGACACATCAATTGTAATGGTTGGGAACAGATTTTTGGTTTTTAATTACAGGCAGAAGAGAGGGACTGTGGTCATTATTTATCAAACAGTTTCTCTCCACCTGGGTGAGAGGCATTAGCAGTGCCACTCAGCTCTGCTGTTGGAACACAGTTAGAGAGGAGGAAGCAGTGTTTTCCCACCCCCACCACAAAACAGAGCACCCATCCATTTCCCTCAGTCAATACCATCTTGAGTGCACGAGAAACACAGCTTCTGTTCCTGTTTTCCTAATTTACAGGTAGCAATAGCTCAATGTTTTATCTTATTTTAATGAAGATATTGCAGGAATTCAGTTATTCAACAGCATTAAAACCACAAGGAGTGATGTTGTTTCTTAAACACATTTCTTCATTATCAGACTATCAGATTTGCTGTAGCTCAGCCTGACATGTCACCTTTAACACCCTGATGTTTATTTGTACCAAGGAAAGCCCCCAAGTGTTTGAAATGGTCATTAACATCCTTCCTGGGAGACCAGCACCAATTCACACCCAGGCAATAGCCCAAAAGTCCCTCCATGCAGCCTCAAATCCCTCTGCCTTTCAGCACTGAAGCAACAAACCAGCCTTTGTCTTCAGAAAAAATCACAGCCCCAGGTGAACAGAAGCCACAGGTGAATATTAATTCTGTTTACACGCTGCTGTGAGCGTGTGAAAACGCAATCTGCAATAATTAACATTTTGAAACTCAGTCTTTGGACTGCAGTACTCAACTATTCCTTTAGAAAAGAAGAGGACCTCGTTTGCAAAAGGTTTCCCTGATAAAAATGTAATTTTATATCCTGCTTCTATCAGCATTACAGAATAGTTACAGCCCCATGGAAGTAACTCCATGTTCTCCCCAAACAAGCCCACATGAGAAGCAAATATACAAAGTGTTTTGGTTTAATATCCCCACATCAGACACTATCCTGCAGCAGCCATCTCTACCATTCCCTGCCCACTCCCACTGACAGAGTTTTGGGTTAATTACAGCTTTTCAGAATAAGCAGTAAGTGATGATGACTCTGTCAATCCTACACCCTCTCAACACAAGACAAGTCCCCAAAGTCCTTCCAGACAACAACAGCTAAAAGCTGTCTCCTCTGAGCTTTAGTTTTCCCCAACTGTATCACACTTCCCAGTCCTAGCACTTTCTCACTATTTGTTGTTGTTGTTGACAGCATTAATGGAAAATCCCAGAAGTCCTTTGCTAAACGAGCAAAACCTCCATAAGTAGCAAAGTTATACTTCTTATAAGTAAACCAGCCACCAATGGAAAGGACCTTACAAAGGTTTACAGCATGCCTGCGTAGAATCACAGAGTTAAAGCATGACATTAATCCTGTTTGGTCTTTTTTTTAATCTCTCATGGCAGAATTCCTTTGAAGTCTGCTTTTGAGATGAACGAGATGAGAACAGCCAGCTGAGGCAGTTAAGGAAGTACATTCTCACATATAACTCCAGACCTTCCTGACCTCAATCCTTACCTTGCCATCAGGAAAAAAACCCAAGAAACACCCAACAACTTGTGTATTTTCCCCCTCTTTAAAACTCAGACAGTGTGCTGCCTGTAGAACCTCCATGTGTCTGTAAAACCTCCACGGACAACATGAACATGGGAAAAGACAACTTGGAGGGAAGTTAAGCTTCAATGTACCTCGGAGTGACTTTCACACTGCCTGTGGCTGTCCCTCCTCTCTCCTCAGCCACATCCACACACAATGTGAGCTAAACACCAACACAGGATGAAAGGTTTGGAGATATCCCTTTGCTGAAGGCCAATTTGCTATGGTCTGCAAAGCACCGCAATTGCCAAGTGAGAAGCAGAACCCTGCGCGCTCCAGAACTCAGATGAACACTGATTAACAGCAGTGTCATCTCAGCAGCCCAGTGGGCAGCATTACCAGCTCATAGATCTCCTCCTCTGCCTTTGGCACGTAGAACTGGATCTGGTTCTCCAGCAGGAACTTGAGGCGCAGGTAGTGAGCAGAGCAGTCCAGCTGGTGCGTCTGCAAGAGAAGGGAGCCTTTAGAAAAGCAGCATTCCCCTCTCCTCTGACCCTCACAGCAGCACCACCTCCTGCCTGAAAGCTGAACAAACCTGCTGCTCCTGCTCTCCCCAGGAACAGGATCCATGTACCCACCCAGGGCACTCTGCTGGCCTGGCATTCTGCTCCCTCCCAAGCCATTCCAATAAGCTGGAACAGAAACCTCAGAGCATGCCTCTGGATAAAAGGGTATCTAACTAAATGTTCTGCTAACAGAGCAAAATAGAGCAGGAGAGGTGTTCTCTGTTTGGTTTGGGGTTTTTTTTTAGCATCTTCATAATTTAGCACACAAATATGATGTGGCAGATTTCAAGCAAGGTTAATAAGCACAAAAAATCTGTCTGTCCTCTAAATTCCAAGCAGCTCAGGTTACACTGGCTGGAAGCAGCCAAGAGTTGCATCCTGGATTGCATCCCAGTGGAAACAGGTCACACCATTTTAATGAATTAGTTATAATTAGCTGAGGATAGAGCATTTGGTCTGGGAGATGTTAACGACCTTTTCTCAGCATGATTAATAAGGTTGATTTAAGCAGAGGTTAATGCAGTGTGTAATCAAAACACATTACAAGTATGATAAACACAAAGGATATCATCCAGGAGTTACTTTCAAAGTTCCTAAACGGAATCTAATGAGAAACCCCAAAGTGATTCACAGATACAGGAGGTAAATTCTCCTCACTGTCACTTCTGAAATCTCACTAAAGGCTTTGATACCTTTGATACCTTTTCATTTCACCCCAGCAAATTACCAAGGTTTCTCAGGCTGTGCTGAGAACAATGGCTTATCTCAAAACTCATGCAAGAGCAGCATTACTGCCTGTTTGTCCTGTTTTTAAAGCCTGGCTTTTCCAGTTCCAGTGTGATCCAGCAGCACTGAGGTGATGAGCAATGGACCTGTGGAGAACATCCCACCCTGACCCTCCAGCAAACACCCAGAGAACAGGAAACACTTTGGAAAGCCTGGATTAGCCCAGGAGTAAAAAAAGCTACCAGTAATAAGAAGGAAAACCAAAAGAAATCTATTGTTGCACTCTGCACAGTGCTCTGCTCAAATATGTCCAACCCAAAAAATCAAATTATCCTTGAATGAAATGGAGTACCTGAAATGGAACAACCTCTGTAATCTAGGCAAATTCCTAGTTAATTAACTAATGACTGAAATCTATCCAGAGCCAAAAGAAAAACAGCTGAACGTTGGAGATATCCTTGCTCCCCCACTTTTCTTTTTTTGGAAAAAAGCTTCTTGCTTGCTTTTCCCACTGATCACTGCTGGTTTCAGTAATTCTCTATTTACAGACACACAATTCCAAACACCTCAGAAACCAAAGGGAAGCAGAATTGGCATTAAAGGTTCAGAAATGACACAGAGGAGTCCTGGGTTACCTTCTGGTCAGCTTAGTTAACTGTCCCTAGACACAGAGGTGCCTTAAACAAACAGGAGGAGACCTAAAGTCTCCTGAGTGCATCCCCCAGGTCTCCTGAGTGCACCCCCCAAGGGATGCTTTCCAGAAATCACCACTCGTGATGAATTCATCCAGTCTGGGGCCTCCAGGCTCCGGGCAGAGCATCAGCTGAAGACAAAACTGGGTCAAACACTCCTATTCAGAGCCATGCATTTCTTCCCAAATGTATTTTCTTCCAACAAACCCCACCAGCCCAAGCGGATGCCATCAATCCAGTGCACTGTGATCCCATCCAGGTCAGGAATGAGAGTCCCGACCATGAGCCACCCCATTTAGCTAATGAACATCCTGGGGCTGTGTCTACCTCAAAATCTGACACTGGTTAAAGTGTCTCAAACAGGGCCATGACATTCTACTGAAGTGAAAGGAAAAGGGCCCTGGAATGTGGACACAGCCAGGCTGCCCTAAAAGCCAAAGCATTAACCCACTTTTTGTTGCTGGGAGCTGCATCCACATGTGGGGAGGTGGGAGCAGAAACAGGGCAGCTTGAATGATATGAGTATCCTTTCAGGACCACCCAAAATACCTTTCAGCCGTCCAAATCAGCTTCTTGGTTTATTTATTTCTCTCCTAATAACTCTGGCTAGGTCTGGACTAAATTAAGCAGCTAACCCTGTTTAAAGCACAGCCTGACAGCTCAACTGAGGTGCTCCAGAAGAAGAATTTACAGCCGGGCTGGGATCCCATTCAAGAGGCTCCAAGTGCCACGGTGGGCTGGCACACAAGCCCAGCTCCTTTTGGCCAAGGAGAGGGCCTGGCACATTCTCCAGCAGCACAGGAACGTGGCCATCCCTCTGCTCCTGTGTGGCCCCAGCTCTCCCAGCAGGAAAACACCAGCCCAAAAGCAAAGAAAGCCCCCAGAGCATCAGGCTCAACTTCTCAGAGGCTCTGAGCACAAACCCTGAGACCTTGGGCTCTCTGCTTCTTGCCCCTCATGCAGGTCCCTTAAAAAAATGTAAATGGTGAGGGGAAAAAAAACCAAAACCCAACCTTCCTTGCTTTACTTTTTATGCAGTCAAAAGACAAAATGCCATGTATTCATCTGGGCTTGTTTTTCACTGCTATTATCTCCATATTGGGTTTTGGTGTTATTATCTCCACGCTGGCTCTGCCTAAATGCATATACAGAGTGTGATTTCCTCCTCCATTTTAAGACATACCATTATGCAAATGCTACTAATGCATATACATTCCTTCACACTGAGCAGTGCCATCACAGAATCACAGGATGGTTAAGATTGGAAGGGACCAACTATTTCCTATCAGCCAGAGAAAGCAATTTAATGCATATACACTGAGTTTTCCTGCCTTCCAAGTGATGCTGCTAGCTACATCTGAGGAGAAATCTTTCAGAAACCACTTTAAAAATGCTTTAAACACTCCTCCCACCAATCTTGAGTCATAAAAGTGTCACAAAGCATTCTCCAAAGCCTAACTGGCTGTATAATAACAAGCAGCAATGTTAGCATAAGAACACATTTTCCACAATGACTTTAGTGCATTGAATGCTCTCCAACAGAAGAATCAAGCTCAGTTTAGCAGCACAGATTTAACCACATCTACAAACATGAGGAGGTTTATATGAAATGTAGAGCTTGAAATGTTTACTGTACCAGAACTTGACTGGTTCTCAGATGGCAGATGGCAAACTGATGTGAAATGATGTGGATCGGATATTAAAGGGGGGAAAATGAGCTGAATGCAAGAGACAGAAGAAAGAGATTGATTATTAAATGCTACAGAAAAAAAAAAGGCATCTTGACAGTGCTTTTGAGGCTGAAAACTCTCACAGAAAGGAAAGAAACAGATAGTAGCTCTTGAAAAAACAGTCACCACCCTCCCCTTCTCCTTCAACACCCCCACCCACCGCAGCAAAAGCACAGGGAGAGACCAGACCCCAGCAGGCACCTGCTGAAACCACGGAGCCACACCAGCAAGGATCCAGTGCACTGAGTTACCCATCCTCACCCAAGGCAGAACATAAACCCTAAAAATATATCATTACTAATCATGTGTCATCCAGCCTCCCTGCTATGCCTCTCTCCAAAAATGTCATCTTTTGCTGAAGACAAAGCAGAGCTTTCACAAGCTGCAGCGCACCTGGCAGAGAGACGAGCGCACCGTGCAATTACTGGAAACAAACGCCTTTCTCTCACCTTCCCTCTCTTCAGAGGCACATGCAACAGGCTCTGAAAGTCCCCAAAGTTAAGCTCTCAATAGTAATAAATGTTTTCTTTTCTCCTGCTGTTGTTGTTGTACAAAGCAGACTCGCTTTTCAGAGCGGCACGTGACAGGTCTCGCTCGCTCCGAAAACACACATTATGCAGCTGCCAGAGCTGAAAGCCTGTGTTTAATTTGTCAAAGTTTCCAACTCTTTAGAGATGGAACTCTTTTTAATGGCCCAACGTCTCTGATACTTCATCTGGCAAAGAAATCCAGGTGGTTTTTCTCCCCCTCCCCACCCCACTCCAAATGCAGATAAAAGCTTCCCCCTGTCCCCTCCTGCCACCCACACCAGGCTGGGTCTGGCTCTGCACTGCAAACACAGAAAGTCTGGATTGCACCTTCCCCACTCCTGGGGCTGCTACTGTCCCAGGGCCAGCCTGAGGGCAGGGAAGGCTCCTGGGCACAGGGATCCTGGCTCCTGGGAAGGGCTGGGTGAGGTCACCTCACCTGCCTGGCAGGGGGGAAGGGGCTGTGGGAGGGATGCAGAGCTGGGGGCACCAGGGTGGCTGCACCACCACAGTGTGGGGCACCCACGGGCTGGGACAGGGGTCCCACCCCCAGCTCGGTGCCACTGCAGGCACAGGGCAAGGGCAGCAGCAGGGGCAGAGCCAGCAGGTAAAGGCACTTCCAGGCTCGTGCACAGCAGCCAGAGTGGGGAGGGCAAAGCCCAGCCTGTTGCCTGCTGTCCCTGCAGCCACACCAGGTCAGCTCCAGCTGCAGGGAATTCTCTGCTGTGCTCCTGGCCCCAACACTGCAGTGTGATCTGTGTTTGTCACCCAGGACAGACCTGGTGTCCCAGTGCAGAGCAGTCCAAGCATTGGCACACACTGATTTCCAGCTGCCCCAGGGCAGGTTTACCTTGCAGATCATTTCCAGCACGTCCCTGGAGGTGTCCCCAGGCCGGATGACTGTCAGGGCAGGCTGGTTGTTGGGCAGGCAGAACCACGAGGGCGTGAAGTACTCGTGCACCCAGATATCACAGTCGGGGTTGTGCTGGTGGACGCTGCTCAGGGCCACTTCTTTGTCCCTCTAAACAGACAAAATCCATCATGACAACCCCAGCCCAGCACAGCTCCCTCTCCATCAGTAACTAGTGCATTATGTGCTGCACCAGAGCTCCCTCAGAGAGAAGGTATTTTGCTCCTAAGCCCAGGCTGAAGGCTTGTCTGGACAGGAACCTGCAGCTTTCCCTGAGCAGGGTAGAGTGTGCCTCCTGTGCCACCCACACACTGCTGCAGTGTGCCTCTCCTGGGGTTTCACCCTATGCCTGCTGGGAATGCCAGGACTGCAACAACAAAATGGCAGGGATGAAAGCAGATTTGAATTTAAAACCGAAATGTGCAGTGTTTCTGGGCAAACCACAACAAAACTGTTGTGGGTACTGCAGCTCCAATGCTAAGAAATGGCAAAACAGCAAATCTTATTTACTCTGAATTCACTGGCTGCAAACGTGGGGGGAGGAGGCAGCTGGAGAGCTGGGGTTTTACCTTGCCATCCGGGACTGTGTCATCAAAGATCCCCTCAAGAGATTTCTTCACTGAATCCACTCCTTCTCCAAACACCTGAGGAACAAGAGAGGAGATCTGCTTTAAACACAAACGTGACTCCCTGTGCACAGCACGTGCCACGGGCAGAACAGCCTGTCTCACATCCAGCCCAGGATTCCAACTGAGAAATACAAACAGCCATCTCCAAACACACTGCTTGCAGGAATGCTTCACTCTTGTGGAAATCTGGGATGGGGAAAACCTTCTTCAGGGTGGGTGAGTCACATCCAGCAGCCCCTCTAAGCTCTTTCTGCTTGAGCCTGTCATCCAAAAGGGAACAGCACAAGAACAAGGAGGTGTTTTCAGCAGAGAGGGGACCCCAAACACCAGGCCAGCTCACTCCAGGTGCCATTCCTTAAATACAGAAGTGCTGTCCTGTGTCCCCCACCCCAGCTCCTCACCAGGACCACTCCTCCTGAGCCCAGCTGTGGCTTTACTGACACAGGCACACCTTTGCACCAGTCTCTGTCCAGACCTGCACCCTCCACTGAGGTTTGCAGGGCAGTGACCTGGGGACCTCTCCAACAGTCCCTGCCTCTCTGCTGCAGCTGCACTGGAGAAAAGGAGAACAGCAGCCTGATGGAAGAGAAAGTGAGGTGAAAAACAAGCTGCTGATGGGGTGGCACAGGAAGATTAGAGGCCACTTCTGCTTGCAGGTCTGTCCTGACTTCCTTGGTAGAGCTGCACTATTTTTATCTCTCTTAGTGCTGCGTTTCTCCACCAGTAAAAGTGGGAAATGAACATTTCCCCACCTCTGCTGAGGACTCAGAAGGGCTCTGCTTCTGGCTGGGTCTGTAATGAGCCAGCTGCCAAAACGTACTCAGCAAACATTCAAGCACAAGGCAGTGTAACCCTCCTCTAATGAAACAGGAGCTGGTAACCCAGCACGAGCCAGACACCCAAAACCAACAGGATCCTGTGCAGGAGGAATGATCAGACAGGAATATGTGCAGCATCCAGCCCAACTCAGCACAGGGCTGCAGCAGAAGGGCAGGCAGGGCTGGTGCTGCAGCAGAACCCTACAGTGAGAACTGAAAAGTCCAGTTTTGTAGTTCCACATCAGCACAGTCCTAGGATCAAGTTGCTGGGCTGATAATTATTACCTGGCTAAAATGAAGCAGGGACCAGGCAGGACGGGAAAAGGTCTCTGCCCTTTGGGGATTTACAGCTGGCTGCTTCCAATAGGCAACACTTTGCCCAAGCAAGGGAAATGTGTTCAGGCACTGCATTCAGACACTGCTACTTCCTCAAAACCTCACACTTTTTACAGCTCTGCACAATGGATTTCCTTTAACCTGGAACAGAATCCCTCTCCATGCCTGAGCTGTGGAGGAGCGAGGGGGGCAGGAGCAGGGGAGGCAGCGTGAAGAATGCAATTATCTCCACTGAAAGGAAAACAAAAGGGAGGAGCCCGGGTGGGGGGGAAAAAACAGATTTGAAACACAGCACAGGCAGGATCCCAGCTCAGGACAAAGGATTTGGGGCAAGTAAATACAAAGCAACAGAGATGCTGCAGCATCAGCACAAGGAACTGAGAATGTGCTCATGGAGCTGCATCCCAGCCAAGCCCTGGGCTTTTGCTCAGCCTCTAAATATCAGGTGAACTTTCAGTGTCTCGCTCCAAACAGGCTCATCATCCTCTGCTGAACAAAACAAACACCCACTGCTGCTTGAACAGAGAGCACCAGAAATCACAGAGCACAGAACAGCGTGTGTCCCCAGCCTTTCTCCCCACAAGAAGTGAGGGAACAGAAAGAAAGGCAGAGCCGACATTTCCTGCAATTAGATGAGGTATGGCTCTCAGAAAGCGAAAGCTGTAATTAGGGATGTTTGCAAAGAATAACAGGGAAGCACCTACCACACTAGAACACATTTTCTAGAGAAAAATCTGGGCACTGACTGGGTGGAAACTGCACAACTTCTGCTTTTTTATAAATCTGAAGCAAAACAGGGAGTGTCCCAACCAAATGCAAAGCTTCTTGTCACTTCAGGAAGTTTTCACCAAACTCAGCTACATTTAAATCATTGTACAAACTCATCATTTTAAATTAAAAATAACCAAACAAGTCTGGATTGTTTTGGGGCTTTTTCTTTCCAAAGCTGTGTCTGTTTTACACTGCTGCTTTGTTTCTCCTGAGATTAGGGAGGTCACCTGCAGGAAAAGCAGAAGGAGCAGAAATGCAATGACAGAATTCAGCTAAAGAAAAGGGCAAATTCCAACCCTTTGGTAGGAGCTGCTGTGCCCTGATGTGCAGCTGCAGCCCCTGATTTTGGAAGGGGATGAGGAATGCCGTGACTGTGCGAGCCGTGTTCTGCCCACCAACAAACCACCCCTGCAATAACACCACCCCAAACTCCCACCTCTTACCTGGTTAATGCTGGGCCTCCCCTGCTTCTTCTTGGAGGTAGTGTCCAGCCCCCAGAGAGAAGAAAACCTGCTCCTCCTCTTGCTGGCAGACCTGGACATGGCCTGTGTCCTTCTCCTCACTCCCGACTCCCCCGTGCGAGCCGCCACCTGTCAACGCCACGTGGCTTCAGCATCAGAGCTGCAGCACCCCAGCACAAACCCCCCAAACTGGGGGGTCTGGGGGGAAAAAAAGGCAAATCCCATGGGAACACAGGGTTCTCACTGCTGCGGCAGTGGGGCTGCTGCCAGGCTGCTGCCTTCTCACTGCAAATTAACTCCTGCCAGCATCCAATAGCAAATATTGAAATGGACAGTACACACACCTAATCATCATTGAGCAAAACCTCAGGAGCAATGAAGGGTTTGAGTTTTTTCTTTTATTTTCTTTTCCTAGCAAGGTTTCAAAGCTGGACATGTGAAACCTGAGATTTCCAAACGTATCAGTTGCTTCCCAAAAACCCAGTCTTCCTCTTTGCTCTTTTCCTGTGGAAACACTCTGGGCATCCTGGTGCTGACTCAGAAGTGCAGCAAGGCCAGATAAAGGCTTGCAGGCAGCTCATGGCATTTAAGCCTGCACTTCCTTAAAGATAAGTGACATCTGAAGGATTGAGCAAGGCACAGGAAGGGGAAAAGTGATCTGAAATGACCCTTCCCATCAGAGCAGTGTCAGGTGCCCTACAGCACAATGCCCTGTGGCAACAAGAGACACTGCCTTGACTGAGCCCAGCTACCTGGGGAGCTCTGCAGGAGATCAGTGGGACATCACTCAGAGCTGAAGAGTTCAGGCCCAAAACCAAGTCTGTTTAATCAGATTTCCCAGGTGGAGGTGGCCTGAGGAGAGGAGCTCCTCTCCTGCCAAAAAGGGAGAGGCAGGGAAGGGCAGGAGGCAGGGCACAGACAGACAGACAGACCGACCCACCCTGCTGACTGCACCTCCTGGAGCACCTCAGTGCTGCATTCCCACAGCCCAGAGCAGCAGAGTGGCCCTGGGAACACTGAGGGATGTCCCCAGCTGAGGAACGGGCTGGATGCAGCACATCCAAAATTACAGCTGGGATGGACAGAGGGCTGGCTGCTGGAACTGGGTGAGGAATGGGGGCTCTCCTTGGGAAATGGGAAAATCCAGCAAAAGGAGAACTTGAGCACCACAGCAACACCTCCATTTCCACAGCGAGAGGCTCCACAGCTGTGCCTGGGACATTTACACAGAGCCACCTGAGGGAACTCAGCACATCCTTGGATGAATGTATTTGGAACACCTTCAGGAGACTGGGGGCATGGAGTCACAGAATCATTTGGGATGGAGGAGACCTTAAAGCCCATCCCATGCTATTCCACCCCTGCCATGGGCAGGGACACCTTCACTGTCCCAGGCTGCTCCAAGCCCCATCCACCCTGGCCTGGGACACTTCCAGGGGCAGCCACAGCTGCTCTGGGTAAACTCCCTTCCTGAAACTTGAGTTAGGGCTCCTCACATGAGGCTGCATTTCCCCACGTTCCTGGGGGCAAAGGAGGACATGAGAGTTTGCTGAGAGGAGAAGAAAACACGTGTCTCTTCCAACACAACATTTTTCCAAACATATTTTTTCCCTTGGCTCTCCAGAGACACCAGCATGAAGAGGCAGACTGTTTTTCAGGCTAGAGCTCAGTGCTTTGCTGGATGTGAAAAAAAAAAAAATAAGCATAAATGCAAATTACAGCCCGCCACTTAAAAAATATAATAAATCCAGCAGCAATTAGCAGGATGATGACGCTAATCTTTTCATATAGGAAAGAATAAAAACGCCCCTGACTGAATTACAGCTCTGCATTCAACTGAAGGCTACAGCTGACACCTACAAGACAACAGTGGAGCTCAGCTATTTCTGTGAACCTCCAGGAGTCCAAGCTGAAACTACAAGAACTTGACTCAAATTCATTTTGTAAAACATTCCCCTGTACTTTTAAGAGCTGGGCTGTTACAGTATTTAAATTTAAACAGCCATTATTTGCCACACCATAGGGAACACACCTCCCCTCCCTTGTGGCACATCAGGTGCTGATAACCAGAGTATCGGAATAATTGGTTGGAATAATTGGAATAAAGTCAGACAGCCCAAGAAGGTCTCAGCCACCACATGCTGAGTGCTTCAGAATGGCTTCCAGTGACTTTATGGGATGCGTGGATCACACCCAAAGCTGTGAACACTTGAGATGACCCTGGAAGACCTGAAGACACTTGAGGTGAACAGGAAGATCTGTTTCTGGTGGAAATTCCAAACGACACCTCTAGGACTGAGACAGCTCTTCCCCAAGTGCTCCTGCAGCCCAGCTGAGCCCAGCTGAGCCCAGCTGAGCCCAGCCCACTCACCAGTGCGTGGAAGGAGGAGACGGAGAAGATGCCCAGGCGGCCCATGGCCACCTTGGTGGGGCGGCTGGCGAAGGCCAGCAGGCGCTTGGGGTTGGGCAGCTCCCCGCCCTGCAGGCTGGCCAGGTAACAGCGGTACCGGAACAGGTCCATCTGGAACTGCTCCAGGTTCTGCTCCCACACGAAGATCTGCCAGGGGACACAGGGAACAACAGCCTGGTAAATGCCTTGGAACAATTCCCAGTGACACCCTCTCAGAACCTCTGTAGGTCAGAGGGACTCTGAGATACGTACAAGTCTCTTTTCCCAGCTTGGTGGTGGAAGAAGGAGTCAGAATTCTTCTGATCTCATTCTCAAGGTTGTTTATTATTTCTATGTACAACATTCTTTCTCCAACCTGCTGAGGTCTGTCTGGCAGGTCAGACAGAGAAACACTGCCCACCTCAGAGGTGATGTTATCTTTTTACGCTAAAAACTACGTGTACATTATTTACAATAACTTCCCAATGCCTATCACCTATGTTGGACATTGAGTTTCTACTCTAAACCAACCTAAAAGTGCCCTATTTACAGTAACTTCCCAATACCTATCGCCTATGTTAGACAGTGAGTTTCTACTCCAAACCAATCTAAAAATGCCAACATCACCCAGAAGATGCAGGCCAAGAAGAAGAAGAAGGAAAAAGAACAAGGCACACCCAGATTCCTCCATCTTGGGATCCTGAGCCCTCATTCTAAAAACCTCAAAAATCTATTTCTCACCCTGTGACAAACTATTATTCTACTTAAACTTTCTTGACTTGTAATTCTTCATATAAAGGTTGGGAATTGTTTTTTCCAAGGGCTAAATCAATGGCATGGGGGTCTTGGGCTCTGTGCCAAGGTCTCTGAGCCCCCTGGGCAGGGGTTTGAGCCCTCCAGGGCAGCCAGAGGCATTTCCTGGGTTCCAAGAACACACCTGTCACTATGACATTTTCTGAAAAATCCCTCTGTCAGGATATTTTCTCCTGAGAAACTGAGAAGCTTCAGAAGATAAATGTAAACAATAATTATTTGATTGCTTTGGAGATTGTTTACTAACAGGTGTATCTTTAATTAGTTTTATGTGAATTGTGTTAACTTTATGACTAATTTTAGTTTAGTTGTGTTGGGATTCTGGTCAGTCATGGGTTTTTATTATTCATTCTTCTCTAGCCTTCTGATATATCTTTATTCTTTTTAGTATAGTTTTAGTATAGCATTTTTAATATAATATCAGAAAATAATAAATCAGCCTTCTAAGAACATGGAGTCAAATTCTCATCTCTCACCTCGTCCTGGGAACCCTCACACCACCACATGCACCCTTGTCACCAGGGCTGATCTCACCCAACAAACCCTGATTGCTGATTTCCCCACATTCCCCTGCCCTCCCAACGCCCCAAAGGATGCAAATAGTTAAAGAGTTTTGATTAGACGGAAAACAACTTTCTACATTTGTGGCAAAAGTCTCCTCCTGGGACAACGGCTCCTTTGATACAACGCTAATTAACAGGATTAAATTTTCATTTTTAATTTTCTTTGTATTTCCAGGATTCTCTGCTCAGCAGTCCCTTAAGAGGCTTCTTTCATGCATCAAGAGCATCTGAAGAATCAGAAGAGCAAAGCCCACCAAACTCCAGGCACAGGGCAACCCAAATCAGCAGCCACAGCAGCAGCTTTGCTGCGAGCAACAACAGAGCTTGAAAAAGTGCCATACACTGGGGATAATTAATCTGATCAGCAGAAGAGTGCTGCAATCAGCCTATGGAAGGACTTATTTAAATAATTCAAATAGCTTACAGGAAACACTTTCAAAGCATCCAGACAAACTCAGTTACATAAAGAGAGACTGCTCTGCCCTCTCACTGCGACTGACAGCTTTGAGTAGGATTCTTTAGCATCTCCCTCCTCTTTCTTCCCTATTTCCCCTCCTCACGGGCTTCAATGGGGGTACAAATCCCTTTAGCTCAGCCCCAGCCACTTCCCCCCGTGCTCTGCATTACAGGCACACTTGGCAGCCGTGGTAGGAGAGCTCCAAACGAGGGAAGCAGCAGCCATATGTCAAATTTCCCAAAATAAGGTGCTGCTGCAGCAGTGGGAGAGACATCTGCTCGAGGCTCTCTGCTCCTGAAAGCCAGCCAGCCACACTGTCCACTTGAAGGCAACAGGAGAGGGCCCAGGGCAGCCAGGGATGCAGCCACAAGGTCAAGGCAGGCCCCTGTGACAAGCAGAAACCAGGCATGGCTTCCTCAGCCCAGCTGCCAGCAGCAGCAGCCTCTGGCACACTCAAGGCAGCAGCAGCAGCAGAGTCTGTTGGTGTGTGAACAGCTGCTCCCCAAGGCATCCCCCAGCCATGGCCTGGCAGCCTCCTGCTATCCAAATCTCCTGGAGGCCAGCAGAGAGCCCATGCTGGACCTTAGTGGAGCAATGGTGCAGCTAAGGCAGCCAGCACAGCTCTCCTGCTCCCACCTGCTCCATGGAGCTCCCAACAACCTCTAAAAGGCCTTAAACCCTCGCTAGGGACTTTTTGTCAGAATTCAGGACATCCCTCTGGCTGTCCTGGATTGCCCAAACCCCTGCCAGGGGGCTCAGAGACCCTGGCACAGAGCCCAAGACACCTGTGACTTCGATTATGACCCATGGAAAAAAATGACCAACCTTACATGAGGATCTGCAAGCCACAAAAGTCTAAGCAGAACAATAGTTAGTTTGTCACAGGGTGAAAAATAGATTTTTGGGGTTTTTAGAATGGGGGTTCAGGCGGCAAGATGGAGGAATCTGGGCATGCCCAGCCTTTCTCCTTCTTCTTCTTGGCCTCCATCTTCTGCTGTGATGTTGGCACTTTTGGATTGGTTTAAGGTAGAAACTCACTGTCTACCATAGGTGATAGGTATTGGGAAGCTATTGTAAATAATGTACACGTAGCCTTTAGTATAAAAAGATACCACCACCCCAGGGCAGGCAGAGTGCCTCTGTCTGACCTGCTGAATGGACCTCGGCAGGCCAGAGAAAGAATTTTATAGATAAGGTACACTAAACAACCTTGAGAATGAGAATGGAAGAGTTCTGACTCCTTCTTCCACCACCAGGCTGGGAAAAGAGACTTTCTAACACATCTCGGGGTCACTGCGACCAGCAGAAGCCCCGAGAACTTTTTGAGTTTACCTGATCCAGAATGGTCTTCTTCTTCTTGGAGTCTGTGACGGAGGACAGCTGCATTTCCCCCATCTTCTTCATCTTCTCGTCCATGTCGATCTTCTGCTCGAGCTTCTTGATCTCAGTCTTGAGCAGCTTGAGGGTGTCCTCCTTGTGGTGCTGCCGCGCCACGGCGGTGGCGCAGGCCGAGTGGATGGCCGTGATCCAGTTCTCCAGCTCCGTCTGGCTGCACGTCTGCCCGGGCCAAAGGGGGAAAGAGCTCAGCACCCTCCTCCAAACTGATGGCAGATTAACACATGCAACTCCCAGCAGGTCCCTCTGCCTTTGATCTCCACATTCAAAGCCTTAAATCCACTTATGTACCCCCATCATCCCAAAGCAGGCCATTTCTAACTCTTGGAATTACACCTCTATCTGAGCTTTGCAGCTGGGGGGGCTTCCCAGCAAGGCCTCAGCAATCACCTCCCTGGCCATCACTTCTACCTTGAAATTTAACCAAGATTTCTAAACTCCAGCTCCTTAAGGCAGAGAATGCACCACTGCTGTGCCCTTCCCGGGATGGAGAGCTTTTCTGCCATGCAGCAGTTAATAATCAATTAATGGCAGAAAATGTGACCATGAAAAGTATGAGTAGCTTTATGGTGCTGCACAGACAAACAGCTTTCTGTTTCTGAAGGTCCCAAAGCACTCTGAAGACATCCCTGTTACCATCAAAGGCAGGCTCACCCTCATTTCACAGCTCTATCCCTTCCCAAGCACGGCTATGGCAGTTTGGAAAAAGGGGACATTTCTCCTTGCTGGAAGTGCCCAAGGCCAGGTTGGACAGGCTTTGGAGCAACCTGGAAGAGTGGAAGGTGTTCCAACCCATGGCAGGGCATGGAACTGGATAATCTTTAGTGTCCCTTCCAGGCCAAACCACTCCATGAGACACCAGGCTGGAGCATGGGACACCAGCACTTCTTTCTGGAGGAGAACTATTCTGATTAGAGGCTTCTGACACACAACGAAGAATCTTTCCAGATTTTCAAAATAAAAAGTCAATCTAAGGCCTTGTACTAAACTCCATTCCTTTTTACAGCAGGTCATAACACAAACCTTGCAGGCAGCTCAGGGTTGCAGAGGACTTTGTGTGAGTGTCAGCCTGTGGCAATAATCACACTGGTATTTGGCTGGAAAAGCAGCAAGGTGCCAAACCACCTTGTTCTAATTAAACCTTCTGATGATGCCTGATCTATTAATAGACAGCCCAGCATGACTTCTCCATTTGCTGGGGAAGATGAGGAAGGTCATCCTCGCTGAGGTGACAACCAACAGCCAAGGATGAAGCTGAGGAGAGCTTCCCAGAGGGGCCCAGCTGGGCCTCACACTGATGGTCCCATACTTTGGTGGCACAGGTGTGTCCCAGAATGACACCACTTCCCTCACTCAGGCTGTAAGCCCTAAGCAGAAGCAGGATCTGCTGCAGAAGGACTGACCTCCTCCTTCCTGTCACCATCATGTTTTCTCAAAAATCCCTTCCCCAGGATTTCTCTCCTGGGAAGCTGAGAAGTCTCAGAGAAAAATGAAAACAATAATGATCTGATTTGCTTCTCCTGTGTTTTGCTGCTTTGGAATGTGGTTTGGACATTGGTTACCAACTGGTCATTGTTTCAGGGGAATTGTTTTAACTTAAGGACCAATCATGGTCAGGCTGTGTCAAGACTCTGGAAAGAGTCACGAGTTTTCCATTATTATCTTTTAGCCTTCTGTCTGTATCCTTTCACTATTCTTTAGTATAGTTTAGTACAGTATTCTTTAATATAAGTACATAAAATAATAAATTAGCCTTCTAAGAACATGGAGTCAGATTCAACCATTCCTCCCAACAACAGGGGACTCAGAAAATGCCAAAAATACCAAATGCCCTGCCTTCAGCTGGCAGTGCCCACAGGCTGTGGCTGAAGGTGGCCAGGCTCTCTGCCTGTAGCACTAGCAAGCTCCCATTGCACTGCTGAGGACACTGGGAGCCCCCCTTGCTGAGGAATGTCTGCTGGAATTACTTGCCATAATGGGACTCATTTTGCCCACAGTCAGGTGCTGAAACCTCATCCCCAGCACAGAAGAGATCAGCATTGGACTTAGAATGAGCTTTGTTAACTCCTAGCAAAATCCCAACTGCCTTTGTTATCTCATAAAATTTCAAAGTATTACCTGCATACCATCAGATTCATCTTTCTTTTTGGTTTCCTGGGGAGAGGGAGGGAAAAAGGGTCTGGAGTGATTTTACCCCTCTGGCAGATGAGTAGGGATGGGAATCGCTGCCCTTCCCAAGGGGAAGGACCACACCAGCAAGCTGCAATCATCTCGTGGTGTCACAAGCTGCTGTGAGCTGCTGGCACACACGTGTGTGCCATGTGCCAGGGTTTGTGTGGGCACAGCCAGAGCTGCCTGAGCCACGGGGATGGGATGGGATGCTTCTGGGTGCACTGCAGTGGGCAGGCTCCTCACAAGGTGCCCAGGGTGTGTGGGATCACCACCAGCCCTGTTTTCCCTTGCACAGCACAGAAAGAGCCTCCTCAGGGCTGTGCCTCTCCCTGCCAAGCCCTGCTACAGCCCTGTGCTGGCACACACAGCCAAGGGCCACTGCTCTGAGGGCACCCCCTCCTTCTCCCCTGCTTCCCTGGCAGAAGGGACACATCACAGAGCATTTCTGGCAACATAAATGACTGGGTTTTGCTTGAAAAGGCTCAGTTTTGCTTCCTCCTTGCTCAAAACCCTACCTGTGGCATAATGACACCAGGCTCTGGGGGAATAAGCTTTGGGGTGAGTCTGGGAGCCCACAAGAAAAATACAGAGGGGATTCTTTGTAAGGACATGGAAGACAGGGGACAGGGAATGGCTTCCCACTGCCAGAGGGATATTGGGAAGGAATTCCTCCCTGTGAGGGTGCCCAGAGCAGCGGTGGCTGCCCCTGGATCCCTGGCAGTGCCCAAGGCCAGGCTGGACAAGTCTTGGAACAGCCTGGGACAGTGGAAGGTGCCCCTGCCATGGCAGGGAGTGGCACTGGGTGATCTTTAAGGTCCCCTCCAACCCAGGCCATTCGGTGGCTCTGTGATCCCCTCTCACCTGGAGGAAGATCTCCAGGTGCAAAAATACTCATCATCCCCTTCCCAGGGAAAATGTGAAGGATAGAGGGGCAGGGCAGTACTACAGAAGGAAAAAACCCATTGAGGTGGCAAGAGAAGTTAATCCAAAAAATATGTGTTTTTTCAGACAGATACTCAGTCCCTCCAAGAATCAGAAAGGCTTCTTTTGCACCAGTTTGAGATTCCAGCCCTTTGCAAGTACAGCTGCAAGGACCTACAACACAGAATAAATTCATTTTTTTGCTCTGGAATACAAGAGAGTGATGATGTGGGGACACATCCTACCCCAGAGTAGCTTCTGGCTTAAGAAGGGAAGAAACTCCATTGTCATTGGAAAGAGAAATAAAGGGATTCCTCCAGAAGAAAACACAAGTGGAGGAAATGCACCCACCTCAGCAGTGCTGCCAAGTGCAAACAACAGAATGTCACACCCTGCTTACTGCCAACTTGACATAAGAAAGGGGATGACAACCTAAACATCACTCAGGGAAGCAGCAGTTACCAAATGACAGAAATCTTTTCAAGTGAAACACATCAACTAATCTATGGTCTTTGATGTAAGTCCTGGGATTTTTTTTCTTTAAAGTAGCCAGTGAAATGGAGACATTTCTGTTTCCTGACTGAAGAACCAAAGCCTGCACTTGCAGTCTGCTCTGGGGCAGCAGCAAGGTGTGTGAGCAAGGGGCAGCTGGACTCTGCAGCCCCTCTGGGAGAGCACTGCAGATCCAGACATCCCCCTGCACTTCCAGCTGCTCCTGGTGCCCCTCGAGCACTCTCCTTTGACACAGAGAGTGGCACAGCACTTCTAGTGCCCAGCTGGGTGCCCTGTGGGGTGACTGGCTTGGTCTGTGTGCTCTAAACATGCTGCCCACCCACTTTTTACAGGGATGCAAGAGCATTTCTTCATTCTTTGCTCCAGCCATCTACACATGGAGGGTCCAACCAATTATTAAAAAGAAGATTTGACACTGATCACATTCACATCACGTTCCTCCTCTAGTGCTGCCAAAGGAAAACCCCAAACCTCCTGCAGTGTTTGGTTTTTCCAGGATTTTCCACCCTCCTCAACCAGAGCTAGATGCCCTCCTTGCTGGGAAACACAAAAAAACTTTGCAGAAGCCAACCTGGAAGAGGAAAGCGTCGCCAAGGGAGTTGCTGAGGCAGAAGACAAAGTCCTTCTTGGGGTGCTCAGGCACAGCCTGCACGATGCTGTTCTCCACCCAGACGGCGTGCTTGGGGATGCTGTTGTGGTCAATGCCAGACCTGCCGTCCGTCTCGTAGAAGAACAACGTGCAGCCTGCAGGAGACAACGAGCAGCACCTTCAAATATTCTGCAGGTTCCAGTGCCAGGCAGGCACACCACGAGCTGTAGGGCACAGTGAGCCCTGACCCCTGACTGTTTTGCTCACCCTGAGCTTTGTTCTCCCGAGGATGGCCAAAACACAAAGTCACGGGCAGTGAAATACATTCCCAGATGAGAAACAGCATAAGGAATCACAAATTTGGGGTTGTCCATGGCCACCCTGTGGCACAGGGGTGAGATGCTGGTCCCCTGAGGGTGACAGCCAGCTGGGAGCCAGCCCTGGGAGCAGACAGACCCCTGGGCATGGCCCAGCCTCAGCCCCTGCAGCTGCTGCTGCAGTCCCCCCAAGGCAAAGACCAAGCCATTTAATTACTGCATGCAGACAGGAACTGGAATTCAAATGGGCCGGGATGAGCTGTGCTTGCTGAAAGACTGACGGACAAAAAAACTTAGCTGGGGCCAGCTAATAACCTGCTCGGTGTTACAAAATAATCTTTACAGTTCTCCCGGGGAAGAAGGAAAACAAAGCGCAGAGCAAGGGGGCAATCTGGGAGACTCCAAAAAGAAAAGGGTCTCCTCCTCCTCTCCCACCTTCCCACACTATCTCCAGCTGCTTCCAGGCTGGAACATAGCTGCTGTGTCACTAGAAAGGGATGCTCTGGTCACTGGAAAAGGGTGCTCCAGCCTCCCAGAAAACAATTTGCAGCCAAACAATGGCAGCTGTTGACTTCAAAGGCCCGGTTAAACCCTGCCAGTATCAAGGCACAGCAACCCGAGGAGTTAACACTCCACTTGAGCCAAAGCACTTCAAAACAACAGCACTCCCCTGCTCATCCTTCCCCTTTCTTCTCCCAGATGGCCCTTTGTTTGCAGCTCCTCACAGCAAGACCTTCCTGCCCCCTCCCAGGAGATCAGGGCTGCCCCTCACCTCCCCTCTCCTCTCCCCCTTCCCCAGCTCTCCAGCCACCCCAAGGAAGAGCTGGCTCCAAACTTTGCTGTTGGCTTTAAAATAGCGCTGCAAGTAAAAAATAAACATAGAATAAAAATAAATAAAAGTGCTCTAGGAAGAGCTGTCTGTGGGGAGGGCAGGGTTTGATCACACTGAGCCCTCTGGGTGACCCCACCTAGAGCAGGAGACACGGCTCTGCCTCTGCTGGCTCTGCCACAGCACAGGAGAGGGAGGCCAAAGCTGTGGCTTCCCATTTCCCCGCTGATGAAGCACATGGAGATGAGTTTATGAGTTCCTGCAACAATCCAGAGAGAAGAAGGTCTGTGGCCCGGGCAGCTGAGGAGGGAGGAGGGCAGCTGGGTGCCCACCACGGCATAGGTGACACAGCCAGAGCCACATGCCAGCCTTGGTGACCAACCACAGCTTCCTGTCCACCCTGCCAAGGTGCTGCAACCCTGAGTATTTACACTCATGAGGCACCTCCTGGGGAAGGAGAGGTACAGGAGGGGTGCAGAGCGTGGCAGAGCCCCTGTGTGAGCACCAGCAGCCACTGTCACCACCAAGACCCCCTCACCCTGCAGGGGTACACAGGTATTCACTCAGCTGTCAGCAAGCCATGGACACCAAGGGAACACCCAGGGCCCAGGGTGGTGCCAGCAGGGCTCCAAGCAAGGTACGAACCCCACTGCTGTGCCTGGGGGTGCCTACACGCGTGCCATCGCTGAGCACATCAGCAACCACCACGGAAAACCTCTGCTGTGCCTGGGGGTGCCTACACGTGTGCCATCACTGAGCACATCAGCAACCACCACGTAAAACCTCCGGAGAGCAGCAGGGCCGCTTCCCCACACCTCATGTCAACTGAAGTTCACAGCAGCTCTCTCAGGAGTCCAGGCCCCTGGTTTGGCCACCCCATAGGACACATCCCTGCTGCTTCTCCCTGTACCTCTCGGTGACATCCAGAGTGGCAGCAGCTCTCTGGCCACAGAGAGCAGGAACAGGCCTTCCCAGGCATTTTCCCTGGGAAAGGCTGAGAGCAGCTGTGAGAAAGCTCAGAGAAAAAATTAAAACAATTCTTAGCCCCACTTGCTGCACCTCTTGCTAGGAAAATGTGGAATGTGTTACGGAAATTTGTTTACCAAAGGGTGGTGGTATTTTGGTTGGCTGATCAATGGCGACCCCGACGCGATGTATTTATCACTCCTTCATGGAGTCACTCGTCAACCAGAGCACCCACCTGGGCACACCCTTGCCCCTCTCAGTGACACCCATTGTCCCCACCTGGGCACACCCCTGTCCCTCTCAGTGACACCCAGAGCACCCACCTGGGCACACCCCTGCCCCTCTCAGTGACATCCATTGTCCCCACCTGGGCACACCCCTGCCCCTCTCAGTGACACCCAGAGTGCCCACTGGGCACACCCCTGCCCGCCACCCCCGTACCTTTCAGTGACACCCAGTAGTGCTTCCACTTCCTGCGCGTGGCCGACTCCACCTTCTTGTTCTTCTTGTGCACCAGGAAGTTTTTGACGGCCAGGGCCCCGGCCTTGCGCACGGTGCCCTGCGCGGCGCTCAGCAGGATGTCGGACTGCCCCGGCGAGCTGAGCGTGCCGCTGCTCTGCTCGTCGCTCAGCGCCGAGCCCGCCTCCTCCAGCTGCTCGCTGTTGGCCGTGCTCATCTCCAGCTCGCGGCGGAAGTTCTCGTAGACGCCCTGGCGCAGCCCGTCACCGCCCGCCGAGCTGCTGCCGCTGTCGCTGCCCACGAAGGCGCGCCCGGCGGGCGGCGAGTAGCTGGCCGTGGTGGCGTTGGAGCGCCGCGACAGCAGCTCCGTGTCCGTGGCTGCGCCCTCGATGCCGCTGTCCGTGAACTCGCTGCCCTCGCCCGCGTTGACGTCCTGCTCGGGAGAGAGACACGGGGTCAGGGGAGAGCTCGGCCAAAAGCCCAGCCCTGTGACCGTGCTCACAGGGGTCTGAGGATGAGGGAAGAGACAAGGCTCTGACTCCTTGTTTCAGAAGGCCTGATTTATTATTTTATGATATATATTACATTAAAACTATACTAGAAGAATAGGAGAAAGGATTTCATCAGAAGGCCAGCTAAGAATAGAAAAAGAAGGAATGATAGCAAAGGCTTGTGTCTGGGACAGAGAGTCTGAGCCAGCTGACTGTGATTGGCCATTGATTAGAAACAACCACATGAGACCAATCCCAGATGCACCTGTTGCATCCACAGCAGCAGATAACCACTGGTTACATTTTGTTCCTGAGGCCTCTCAGCTTCTCAGGAGGAAAAATCCTATGGAAAGGATTTTTCAAAAAACAGCATGGCTACACCTGGGTGCACCACTGTTTTCACACCTCCATTTTTGCTAGCGATGGAAATCCCTTGTCTCCTCTCGTCCCTAGGGCCAACAACTGGAGGAAAAAGTGACAAACAGGCGCTGTCCTTGGAGAGAAGGGTGAAGCTGCCCCATGCATTTCCCTCCAGCCTCACTGTGTTTTCAACATTTACCATCTCCCAGCTCCGGGGCTGTACTGTATTGGTGGGGCTGTACACCAGTAAATATACTAAGATACTGCAATGCAGTTAATCACTTAACATCATGCTTTGTTAAAAACATATAAACTAAAAAACACACAAAATAAAAAACTTTTATCTTCTTAGACCCTAAGCACGTGTGTATGTCCCGTCCAGCCTAACAATGACACCTGGCTGCTGCAGGAGTCCCTGTGGGTCCACACTTTGCCCTTGGGGCATCCAAGGCAAGATTCCTCCCTTCTAGAAACAAACAGCTGGAGGAAAAGGTGGGGTGGAGGCAGAGCTTCCAGCACAGGTTAGCAAAGACCAGTCCCACGTGCACCGCTCCAGGTGGTGCCTCCACAGCCTCGGCAATTTGGAATATGAGATGCAGCATCATCTGTTTACATTAAGCCAAGTTAACAGTGCTAAAGGTTTTGCAAAGGGAGAACATATGGTAGTAAAAACTGGCAGTGTCGAGAAAAGCAGCGCCCAACCTACGCGTTTTGAGGAGAAAACATTGATATTGTGCATTCACACCTACAGCTGAAGATACATTTCAGATACCCCAAGGCCGACCTTTGAGAATTATGTAACCAAAAAGGCTCTTGTTGTTTTTTCCTTCCTCACAGGCTAATGTGGCTGAGATTATTTCTGTTCTCATCACAATCTGTAATGATGGGCCATGTGATATTCCCCACCAAATCCCACAGACCCCTCCTGGTCCCCAAGAACTTGCAGTGCAAGGATCAGAAGAGACATGAATACAGCCAACTTGAGCAAGACAGGAGAAAACTCCACTGAATTGGGGTTTTGAAGGCTGTGATCAGCTGGCCCCTGCTACAAGGCTAATCCCCCCAGGGGGATGCCCACCACCACCTTGGTATCTACAGGCATCTGTGGCAGAGTTTAGAGGACAAACAAAGGCCAAACTCTGTAAATAGAAACAAATATTTTAGCTACTTGAACAAAGAAGATGCAAAGAAGCAAAAAATATGGCCAAAACCAACAGGGATTTCATCCTCTACCTCTCCTGCAAGAGCAGCTAGTTCTTGATTCACAAGTTAAAAAAAATTTTAAAAGGATGAGTCTCTGAGAAGAGGTAGCAGAATGGAGTATTTATTTTGAGAGAAAACAAGCTTCCAGATGCTGGTTCAAGCACCAGTTTTCTTTGTATCCAAGAGCAGCTTTGTGGAAACAAAGAACCCCTCCAGCAGCTCTGTGTGAATCCATCCTCCTGTGGAGCCAGGAGAGCTGAGGGGCAGGGCAAGGGCTGACTGAGTTTCCAGGCATTAATTTGCAATGGATGGGCCCGTTCTCTATAAACACCAATTCCCAAGGGACACTTGGAGTCCAGCTGGAAGAACAAGCACTTCCTTCCCTGGTGAATGAGCACAGCTCTGCTGGTCCAGCTGGTTACTGAATGCAGACAGGCTGCTCTGGCCAGGCCAGGCCTGCTCTGCTCCTCCAGTGTGAATGAGCTGAGCAGGCTTTCCTGGAAGCACAGCCCTGTCCCCACCCAGAGCAGCTTCCACAGCCACACGTGCATCCTGCTGCTCCACTGCTCTTGGTTTTGGGAAGCCAGTTACCTCCACACTGACAGGCAACAGGTTCAGAATGGATATTGGGAAGGGATTGTTCCCTGGGAGGGTGCCCAGAGAAGCTGTGGCTGCCCCTGGATCCCTGGAAGTGCCCAAGGCCAGGCTGGACGGAGCTTGGACCACCCTGGCATAGTGGCAACTGTACCTGCCATGGCAGGGGTTGGCACTGGATGGGCTTTAAAAGTCCCTTTCACCCAAATAATCCTGTGATTCCATCATTCCATGCTCTACAAAAGTTCCAAAATCTTAGCTCATGTAACTGTTAGGAAGCATATCTCATCCTCTAGTTAAAATGAGTTGATTCAAGAAAACAAAGAACTACTAGAATAGACCACCAACTTGAGGGAGATAGGATTTGTAAGGCTACAGCCTGTTCAGATGACCTTGGGGAGACACTGTTTTAACTGCCTCAGTTTCCCTGTCAATAAATGGGGCTTTAACTAATGTATGAGCATATCAGCCTTTATAGATTACTTGTTTTTATAAAAACCTCAACGCTGGAGCACTCACAGTAAATATATTTGTTGTACTTGCTCATAAGGTTAAACTGTAGCACATTTTGCAAAGATCTCCACAATCTTTACCACAATGCAAATGACAGGCTGGACTACTCAAAAGATCTCTTCAGTGTAATGCTACAGCCCTGCTCCTAAGCTCCCTCTGCTCTCTCCTTTCCACTCCTCAACACCCCTTACCAAAGCCTTGTGGGCAGCCCACTGAAGGCACTGGCAGGAGGAGGGTCTGAGCAGATAATGGTGGGAGCAGCTCAGAGCCTGGAGCTGCCAGCACGGCTCTGCTCTGAGTTATCAAATGTGGCCTGGAGGGAGCCTCGTGTGCTCCAAGAGGAGATCAGGGCTGGGCTTAGGAGGGTTCAGGGCATTCTCAGAGGTCTCTGCCTCTGAGCTCCTGCTGCAATGGCAGCTCACTCCCCTCCTGGGGAGGGAAAGCCGGGGAGCCTCGCAGTGCTGCACTGAACACACTCAGCTCAGGGTTCTGCACAAAGCACAGAGCTTTAATGCTGGGAACCCACAGAAATCTGCTGGGAATGAGGGAGGAACAGTGCCAGGCCAGGAACAAACCATAGCAGCACAGGCTCGACTGAAGGTCACCCTGTGGACAGCGGGGAGAAAGGCACGTGCAGGGCAGGGGCTGAGGAAGGGAACTGAAGGGGCTCTGGGACTCTGCTGGGGTGGGGAGATGTGGGAAGCAGCAGCAGAGCTCCCACTGGATCCCTGGCACGGCCCAAGGGCTTGGGGGAACAGCACCATTGGTGTCCCTGAGGTGCCCAGGGGCTGTGAAAGGAGGCTGAGCACACAGTGCTGAAGGGAAAGAGGAGGGAGAGGTGCCCAGTGCCACAGAGATCAGCCCTGGAATGAGGACCACAGCGGGGCTGAATGGGGCCATTGTCACCAACAAGGCCACGTGCCAGGGCAGCCCCAGGAGCATCCCAGTGCAGCCAAGTGGAATGAGTTACCACAGCCCCATCGAGTGCAGGGAGCAGCTGAACTGCTGAACCAAGTGGGTAAATAAAGTGCTGCTGCAAGCATTAGCTACCCACTTAAACACGGGGCTGTTCTTCACATCAACACGGGGATTCAGGCAAAACAAGCACAACAAGGCAGTGGGGAATAGAGCTGTAATGCAAAAAGCTACATCAGGCTGATGTACCTGGTGCTGTAGCTCTGGCACATGCTCACGTGGTACTCATACCTCTGCACGTCTGCTGCAGCCAGATCTGGTAAATAACTCAAGCTAAATTTAAAAGATAAACAGAAAAAAGCCTCTTTGCTTTAGGAAAAATGTCTGCATTCAGCTAGCAGAAATCAGGGGAGGCGCTTTGGGACAGGTTCCAAGTGTCCCCATGCTGAACATACCTGGTACTGGCCTCTGCTGGAAGAAAGCACGGGATGGGACAAGCCTTGCCCAGCTCTGGCTCATTACTGGGCACACTCTGAGTGCCTGCAGGAGCTGCACTTCATGACTGGGCACACTCTGAGTGTCTGCAGGAGCTGCACTTCATGACTGGGCACACTCTGAGTGCCTGCAGGAGCTGCACTTCCCACCACCAGCCCTGCCACAGACACTGTGACAGACCCTGGTGAATCACCTCCTCCTGCCCCACCAGCAGCACTGATTCATGGGCACTTGGGGCTGCTTTAGTAGGAAAAAAAAAAAATCTTACTTCCATAAATATAAGCAGTTCCTCATGGTTAAAACTGCTTTCTGAATGAAGCATTACATTAAAAGTCCAGCTGAGTGGGGTTTTCCTGGGAAGGGGCTCCCTCCAAGCCAGTGCATGTCCTTTGTTCCCTGTGCTGTTGAGCAAGAGAGCAATCAGATGCTCACACTCAGCAAGAGTGATTGCACACAACCTGTCTGGCTGCTCCTGAGGCAAGCACCATGGAATACATTTCAAATGGGCCAGCAGCCTGATGGTTTGCATGCTTTTATCTGACTGCTGTCCCTTTGAAGCTCCTCTGTGGAGAAAGATTGGCCTGATAAGTGTTTTTCCCTTCTTTTCACTACGGACTCTGCCATCATTTGATGGCCAAGGTACGGCTTGCTGCAAATCCAAATTGAATCCTTTCTCCACAGTCACTCGAGAAGCAAAGATAAACCATAAATCATGAAACCTGAGTGGGAGAAATGGTTTGATTCCTACTTCTGTGCACTCACTGCACTGGGGCAGCAGCTCTTGAGATGCCTGAAAGAATCAAAATTTGTAAAAAGTTAAATTTAAAAAAAACAAAATAAACAAACCCTTGCATGTGTCATTAAAAGCTCCTCAGGGCAATTTAAGAAGCAAGCAGGTTTGGGTCATGGTTCTCTGAAACCAAATTTGCTCCTGACAAAAAGGGACTAGCCCAGACCTCCAGATACCCCTCCTGGCAATGCACTGCCTGCTTATGATGAAAGGATGAGTCACAGCCACAGGTGTCTGGGCAGTAATCCCTGGGAAAGTCTCAGGGCTGAGCTGTCACCTCAGCTCCAGGCACCAGGCCTGGCAGCACTGCTGGCTCACTGACTCCCCAGGTATCTCCAGCCAATATGTGGCACAAAGATCATCCCTGTGCTTCCCCAAGGAACCTGCCTTTCTTACCTTGGCTGCCCTAAAGGCAAATCCTGGACACACAGGGACTCCTGCAGCCCTGGAGCTGTCAGACAGGAAAGGTGGCAAATTAAACCTCCCCACCAGCTCCTCCCTTGCTTTTGAGGAGTGCTAAATCCGTAATTCCATGAAGGAGAATCCAGCCCTCATCCCCTCTTGCAGTGTGGTCCCTGCCTGCAGCTCCTGACACCTGCACAGAGCTGAGGTGAGCTCCCACCTTCCATGCCCTCAGTTCTCAGGTGCTGCAGTGTTCAACGCCTCTGTCCCCAAAGGATACAGTGAGGAACCCCAAATTCACCCTGCTCTCATCCCAGGACCACCCAGCTGAAGAAGTTTCCAGAGGAGCTGAGTTAGCCATGAACTAATAAAAGCAGCCAAACTGTGCTCGTGTTAAACCAAGGGCAGCGTGCCATCAAAATCCTCCCAGTTAAATTAAAACACAGGGTTGGGTTACTTTGTGTTTGCTGAAGCCAAGAAGAGGCAACTCCTCCTGAGAAATGCAACAGAGAGGGTAGAAATGGGGGACAGCCGCTAGAAAGGCAGCTGGAAACCCAAACACATCACCTGGGAGGAGCTCACCTGAACAAGCACAGGCTGCAGAAAGCAGGGAAATAAAGCCTGGCAGCAGGGAGGAGAACCAGGCACCCCATCACACGCTGCAGCTCTCTGAAAAGGAGCATTGCAACGGAGCACTCCTGCAAATTGCACCCGTGGAAGTGAGCACAGCCCAGCAAACAAGCAGCTGGGGCAACCTGGCTGTGATTTTTAAGTGCAAAACACTTGGAAGTGAAACCATGCAGGCTGTAGAGCTTCCCAGAGAATACAACTACTGCCAATGTTGTTATATACACTTCAGATGTATGAATGACAAAGTCCTACTGTTTGAAAAAACATGCCTGAGTGGAGCTAGATCAAATATCAGCGCTGGTGATTTGATTTCCCTTGGCCTCCGGCCGAGAGAGAGGAAAGGAAAACAAATTAAGGTCTTTGAAAAAGTATCAAAATATTTGCCAGTGAAGACCAAACCACCAATTTTCACATGCTCCTTTCCCTGACAACACCGGGGCAGCGCTGTGTGCTCTGAAGGGAGTGACTGTTTGCTTTTAACTATCCCGACTAGGAAATACCTGATCTAATCTCCTCCATCTGGGTGACAGGGCAGGAAAGACCTCTCGGAGTCTGGCTCCGAAGCTCTCTGATCCAGCCTTCCTCACCGAATGCGCTTCCAGTCAGGCAGGCTATAAACAGCTCGTTTGGTCCGGGCACTCCAGGGCTGTGGCCATTCTGAGCTGCCACACCAGGACCCAAGGTGGGACTCCCGAGCAGTTTGCCCTCCTGCAAGCCTGGGCTGCCCAAAAACCAGTGGTTTCTGTTTCCCCCAGCCCTTCCTTGCCCTGGGGCCTGGGCTGAAGGCAGAGATATTTGGTTTTTCAGGGTGGTTTGCCTGGAGACTCAGCAGGTGACCAGCTGAGCCCTGCTCCTCAGTGGGATCCAGCCGAGCCACACAGTCCCAGTCCCAGCTTTTGGGGATTGGGAACGTGGCTTGGGCTACACTGAGACCTTGGGAACAATCTCTGAAAGGGACAGGAATCTGTGAGCCCCAGAGTGCAGCTGCCAACCGGCAGCACCCTGCTCTTAGCTACTCACTAACCTGTGTGCCAGCAATCATCACTGAATTGGTGCAACTCTGTCTTTAGTTCCTTCCTCTATTCCATCTGCAGTCACACAGCTCAGATTAAAGGTCCATCTGATTGGGAATCACACCTGGGCTGGAAACAGCCATGTTTTCCAGGCTACAAGCAGCATTCCTTCAGGGGAGCAGAGCTCCAGCTGCTGGAGATGCTCTGCTGGGAAAGCCATGGCTGAGGAGGGCTGGAAGAGCAGGCTGGAAGGCCACAAGTGCTCTGCAGAGAGTGAACAGGATGCAGGGGAAGCCAGAAGCAGAAAATGATTTCAGAGAAGAGAATCCATGGGGGACAGGTCAGCCTGAGAGCCTTGGATGAGTTCCTTGCACAGGAAGGCTCCAATCTCTAACCTGCTGGATTTGGGAAAAATGCCCTGAGGGAAAACTCACCCCATACTCCATCTCTTTCTTTTCCTCAGCAGTTTTGGGGAGCAAGATACTGGGCTGGATGGTGCTTCCATGGGACTGACCCAGTGTAGTCTTTTTCTATTTTGGGGTTATATTCTCAAAGCCACAAAATGATTTTATGAAAAAGTTTTTTTACACAACTTAAAAGCAAGTGTCAGCTCTCTGGAGTTTAGCCATCCTACAGAACATAATGGAACATTGTAACAGTTACAAAATTCCCTGAGACAGTAAAAAAATAATATCAACTGGAAAGATTGTCTCATTTTAGACTGGTTTCCCTGTACATCCTGATCTAATTCCCACAAACCCCCTTGGTTTCATCTCCTGCATATTCTGCAAAAATTTTAATGCAGGATTTTTTTTTAAGGTTTGAGATCCCAAATTCCTGCAGGCTACCTAGAGAGGCCTAAAAATAGTAATAAATGTGAAAACATTTAACACGCCAAGGACACGGCCTGGGGCTGGCGCTGAAGCTGCCAAGTGAGTCAGGCAGGAGGTTTGTTCCTTCCCCCCCACTCAGCTTCACAAGGAATATGGAATAAGGAGGTGGCAAGACAGGCTTGGAAGGGGCACCAAACCACACCTCAAGGTTTTCATCCCTTAATTCACACAATCACAGAAGGGCTGGGTTGGGAGGAGCCCTAAATCCAATCTCATTCCAGCCCCTGCCATGGCAGGGACACCTTCCACTGTCCCAGGCTGCTCCAAGCTCTGTCCAACCTGGCCTTGAACAATTCAGGGATCCACCTTCCACTGCCCCAGGATCTCCAAGCCCTGTCCAACCTGGCCTTGGACAATTCAGGGATCCACCTTCCACTGTCCCAGGCTGCTCCAAGCCCTGTCCAACCTGGCCTTGAACAATTTAGGGATCCACCTTCCACTGTCCCAGGCTGCTCCAAGCCCTGTCCAACCTGGCCTTGAACAATTCAGGGATCCACCTTCCACTGTGCCAGGCTGCTTCAAGCTCTGTCCAACCTGGCCTTGAACAATTCAGGGATCCACCTTCCACTGCCCCACGCTGCTCCAAGCTCTGTCCAACCTGGCCTTGAACAATTCAGGGATCCACCTTCCACTGTCCCAGGCTGCTCCAAGCTCTATCCAACCTGGCCTTGGACACTGTCAGGGATTCAGGGACAGCCACAGCTCTCTGGGAAATTCCTTCTTTGAAATGTCATGGCTCATAACAGCAGGCAAGCATGGGGTACATTTGTCCCTGAATGTCTACCAGGAGAAGGAGGAGGAGGAGGGAGTCTCCTGCAAGCAGATGTTTAGCTGCCCCAGGACACAACAGGGCTGCTAAATAAAATCTGGATCCCACAAAACAGGCTGCAGGATCCTGGGGATCTCACAACCCACAGTCAGAACAAGCTGTATCCAAGCTTGTATTCCAGGAGAAAAGGGTGCAAATGGCAGCCAATGAAGGCCTTTCCACCTACACCACCTCAGCTCCAAAAGCCAAAGGGATGCCAGCAGAGCTCCCCGGGAAGCCTGGCTCGGCAGAGCTGAGCCCTTAATGGCACAGTGCTGGGGAAAGCAGAACTGCTGCGTGGGAGCCCCAGAGCCACCCTGGGAGCACTAATCACTTGTGCATATTGAACAGAACTGGCTCTCCATGGGGAAAAGCTCCCTCCATTACTGCAGAGGAACTCCCACCGTTCAACTGAACGTTTAAATTTGGATGGGGAGGGATTTTCCTTCCTGTTTTTGGTGTGCTGTGTTTTTCACGTTAATGTAAACCACATATTTGCAAAGAACCCATGGACAAGGCATTGGAACAAAACATGTGCAGCCATGACTCTGGCACCTTCCTTCTGGGATGCACTTTTCCAGGACAGCTAGTGAGAACCTGCAGCAAATTTAACTTACAGAAACCATGATAGTGCTCATGAGCATGCAATGGAACGATGGCTGGATTTGGGAACCAAACACCAGGGCACAAGGCTGTGCTCTCAGACTCATCCTTCTTCAGGAGCTAAACCAGTCCAAAGTCACCAACCAGTGATCTTGAGGCCCTTCCAGCACTTCAGGGCAGCTGAGCTAAAGAAACAAGCAGATATCCCAGCTACAGCTTTCCAAAAAGTGGGGAAAAAACCCCAAACCACTGGCAAACACAGCCCCAAAATCTTGTGAGGACTGACAGCAGGGATCTGGGCAGAAACTTCACTCCTGGCTAGGAGAACCCATGAGGTGACTCCAAGGAGCAGCAACACCTCACTGGCCTGGAGGCCAGGAGGGAAAACTGTGTCCAACACCCCATTACACTTGGCCCTGGGGCACCTTTGTGTGGTGGCCTCATGGCCCTAAGATGCAACAACCATTTTGTGGGATTGGGATGGGGGAAGCAGTTTAAAAGGCTGCTCAAAACACACATTTACAGCAGGAAGTGCTCTCCAGCATGAGGACACACACTGCAGGCTCTGGAGCAATGGAGTTATCAAGGGTGTAAAGGTAAAAGAGCTGAAAGACTGGGAGGGCAGAGGGAAACAAAACTGCCCCAAAGGTGCCCAGTGCCAGCTGGCAGAGGCCAGCACAGTGCCAAGGAGCACAGGAAGAGCAGGACAGTGACACAGCCTCAGCCCCCCAGCACACTCCACACCAGCAGTGTCAAGGAAAGAGGAGCAAAGTGTGAGACTCTGCTGCCAGGGGACCTGGTGCAGACACAGACTGGTCACTTCCCTCCCCTCACACCATCCAAAGCCACCTCACCAGGCTCACCAAGGACTCCTTTCACTTTATGTGCAAATCTGGACTTGCTTTCTGCCTTTTCAAACACATAATGGCAGTCATTTCCCTAAGCTTGCTCAGCCTAGGCTGGGGCTGCCATGACTTCATTTCTGACAACTATCTTATACTTACAGGATGCTGCTGGGATTAAAGACTTGGGAGGAGGAATTCTGACCTTTGCAAAGCTTTAATTTTGTTGAATTTATCCATGGTAATAATCACTGCTAAGACTCCTTACAGCCATCATCTCCTGTCTCGGGAGATCCATCCAGTGAAACCAGCCCCACGAAATAATTTCCCTGGGTATGGCTGAGGCCTCACAAAATACTACTTAAATTCCAGACTTTCACTACATGCCTCAGAGGAATCTTCTGAATGCCAGCATAGGCACCAAGAAGAAAAACAAATGCTTGGCTGTTCATCACTGACTCTATTCTCTTTTTCCTTAAATACCCTCGAAAGCAGGCTGCACCCAACAATCTTCAGGAAAGCTGTTAGCTCCAAGGCTGCCAAAACCCTTTTTTTCCTTCTTCTTGTTCTCTAGGTTTTTATCCTGCCCTGGCACACCAAAGGCTTTTCACCTGCGAGAGCAAAGAGCTGATTTTGAAGAACAAAGCTGCTGTTGTGGGACGCTGCAGCATCTGTCTCAGCATGCCAGTTTTATATTTAGCAGCAGCCCATCTCCCCAGATCAAGCACGGCCAGGGAGTCCCTGAGCAGCCCCATCCTAGCACGAGTCTGGGCAGGGTATGGAACTCCTTTCTGCCCCTCTCTACAACTGAACTGCCAGCAGAACCACTGCCTGCAGCCTGAGGCAGGAACTCCATCAGGCAGGACAGGGAAAAGCATGGAAAAACATAAGAAAGCCCCAAAACCACAGGCCTGGTGTTTGGAGTGCAGGAGGGGCACCTGACAGCCAAGCTTCTCTTGACTCTCTGCTGTCCCTGGCTCGGAGAAGCAGCATCTTCTCCACACTTCTCCATGCCCCATCATTTCTCAGTTTACAGCAGGCCTGGCAGTGCCAGTGCTGTTCTGGGGAGATGTTTTGCACAGACACTAACATCAGCTAATTAGAAGAGTGAAATTTCAGCCCAGGGAGTGTCTAGCACGGAGGGGAAACACTGACAGGTTTTTTCTTTGCCTCCAGCCACGAGTGCAGGCAGGGGAGGGCAACAAGGCAGGGAGGGCAGAAAGGGGGACACAGCTCTGCAGAGGAGTGATCAGTTTTGGCAGCTACCCTGGAAAAAAAGGAACCGTCAGCACTGCAAAACACGCAGGGAAATCTTCTGCTGGCAAATGCAGATTTCCCCTTCTCGGAGGCAGTGAAGAGTGCAAAAGGTCCAAGGAGAGCTGCAGATGAAGAAGGGACAGTGATGGAATTGAGCCAGCTCTGGAGACTGGCTAGTTCAGCCCTCTTCTGGAAACAGCTCTCTGCTCAGAAAGGGAGTGTTGATGGAAACCCAGAAAACCTTCATCTATAGACCCAGCCCAGCAAATGCCAAAGCACAGGAGAAAATGGCCTCACCTGCGTGGTTTTCGCCCTTCTGCCTTGCATGCTGCTGCTATGGCTCATCTGGGGGTTGGAGGCCCCTTCGGAGAGGCAGTGGGACTTCCTGCAGGGCAGCGTGTTGTAGTTGCTGTAGGAGGAGGGCGCGTCCTCGGCGCCCACCGAGGCCACCTTATGGCTGCCCAGCTCGGGGATGTCGGACACCAGGCTCCGGCAGTACCCTCCAAAGGCGTTTCGGGGCCCGCCGTTGATGGTGGCGCCGGGGGTTTTGGGGGAGTACAGGTCACTCATGGAGTTGGCCCGCTGGCAGGCCACCAGGGGCTGGGGGCTGCCGCCCGCCTCGGGGCCCCGCGCCGCCTCGGCCTCCTTCTCCTCGGCCAGGCCCAGGATCTCCTCGTTGCTGGTCAGGTGCTCCTGGCTGAGGTCGGAGAGCGAGAACTCCAGGCTGTCCTCGCGCCAGATGTCGGCTGACTTGGAGCGCTTCTTCTTGAAGGCGGCGGCGTCGGCGAAGGCGGCGCCGTTGGCGGCGTAGCGCAGCGCCCGCGCGTCGGCCTCGGCCAGGAAGGGCGGCTCGTCGCCGTAGAGCCGGCTCTCCTCCGAGTCGGGCACGCTGTGCACGGAGGCGGCCGTCAGCGCCGTGCTGCTGTCCACGCTGGGCGTCACCGACGAGTCCGTGTGGTAGGAGACGGGCCGCAGTGCCATGTCCACGCGCTCGGCCCACGTGGCGCTGCCGAAGTCCTCCAGGCGGGCCTCGGCGGCGGCGAAGGGCTCCAGGCCGTTCTCGGCCAGCGACTGCGGGATGCTGGGCGTGCTGCTGGAGCGCGTGCTCACCTCGGAGCCGCGGTGGTGCGCGGCCTTGCCCGACGAGGCGTGGCGGGCCCGGCGCGAGGCCTTGCCCGAGAGGCGCAGCGAGCGCGACGTGTGCTTGCGGCCCAGCGCCGGCTGCTTGTCCCCGTACAGGGCCTGCTCCACGCTCTGGCTCTCCGCGTTGCCCATGGCGTCACGGTCTGCAAGGGACACAGCGGGCACCGTTAGGGGAGGCAGGCACGCAGACACCCCAATGCATCAACAACTCATTTTTTAATTTCATGAATCACCCAGCCCATCCCAAAAGCTACACCGCAGATTCTCGCAGGGACTGCCGTAACTGCGGCAATAATCCCACAGATTAATTAATGACAGGAGCCAGCGGCTGCACCAGCAAACCTAGAAATGCAGTTAAATCAGCAGGTAGCAAACAGCCACACAAACTTGTGCAAACCAAGAGTGCAGGACAGCGAAGGACTGAACCCTGCCAGCTCGGTGGGAATCGGTTTAGCACCACAGCGCCATCTCAGCTCTGTGCACATTCACCTGACCCTCAGCATCAGCGTCGCCATTCCAGCCAACAGACTCAAAAAATCAACAGCTCTTGTTTATCTGCAGGTAACAGATGCTGAAAAGGAGAGGGATGTACACCTTTAGCTGAGATTTCACCTTTTTTTTGGGCTAGGAGCTGCAAAGCGAAGCACCAAACAGCAAAGTACAAACCCACTGGTTTGGCAGCGAGCTAATGACAGGTTTGATTTCTGGAACAAAAAAACTGTGCAACATTAGGCAGGTACGGAGAGTCCCCCACAAGAAAGCCATATTATGAAAAATAAATTAGCATGAGTGACTCAGACTAGACAAAAATAACCTCTCCTTCCCACTCCCTCAGAAGCAGATAAGCAGATCTGAGCTCTTTGATCTGAGCTGGAACGCAGGGACGGGGTTGGTGTCCCCAGCCCCAGCCTCCTGCATTATTCAGCTGTGCACGTCCCGCCGTGGAACAGGTTTCCCATCCAGGAGGTGGGAGTGATGATCTGATTCAACCTTGGGAAACACTTTGAGGTCTGTGATCTCACTCAACAAATGTCAGAAATATTTTATCAGTAGTATTGGGTCCTTCCCCTCTGGCCCGATGGCAAGAAGAAGAAGAAAAGTAAATGCCCAAGTTCAAAATTAAATCCTGAGTTACACACGAGACAACTACATAGAGAAAAATAGTCCATCAGTCTTGAAAAGAAATTCCAAGACAGAACTTCTTTGTTTTGAGGCATTCCATCAGTTTTGGTTGAAAATAAAAAAGCTTGCCGGACAGTAAAATAATCTGGAGTTTTTAATTTCTTGGGGCAATTTCCTCTCCTTTGCCAGGATGCTGGTGGGTACTGAACCAGATGCTGGCAGAATGAATGCAACCAGGTATTTTCCCTCACTATCTACATACACACAACTGCTGCTGCACAGAACCGAATCAGCCCTACATAAACACATGGAAAGTGAGGAACTGATGGCACTAAACACCAGGACAGCACGGCAGAACTGAGCTCTGCACTGACACTTCTGACCACAGCAAGAGGACTCTGTCTCTGCTCCTCTGCCCAGCAAAGCTCCTCATGGCTGAGGCTAGAAGTCTGTTCAGTGCTGGAGCAACAGACAACACCATAAATATCTGGGCATTTCTGCATTGAACATAAATACAGTTGCAGGTGAAATAAACTACAGCAGGAAATGCCTACATCTACTGAAATGAATGGCAGAACTCCCTTTGGCTGCCATGACTTGTTTAGAAAAATACAAGCACTGAATAAAGGGCAGGTTTAAATCTTAAAACAAAAAAGAAAAAGACAGCTTTATCAATCCCTAGACAAGGGTTCATTATCTCCCAAGAGCTACAGCTCTTTGATACAGACTGAAAAACCATCAGCCAGCTTTTGGCTATTCAACATTTTAAAGCACAAAGCCTGCATCTTTTCTTGTGCAGATATCTAAAACAAGCCCTCAATGCTTCCATCCTGCAGAGGAAACCCTCTCAGGGCAATGCTTTCCCTGCTTTGGCTCCTGCTGACCACACTTCCATCTGGGGGGATTTTCCACCCTTTATCCCCAGCCTCCAGCCATCCATCCCATCTCCAGCCATCCCTTCTCACCCTAAGGAGAACGAGCAGTTTGAAAAGTCCTCTTGAAACCTGCAATGGTTCTTTACCTTCCAACCACACCAGGCAAGATTTCCCCAAGCCAGAAAAGCAACAGGAGCACAAGTGGGCTCGGCGAGGAAAGGAGCAGCAGCTCAGGCTGCATCCCGAGAGGAAATAACACTCTCCTGGAAGGAGGGAAGTCTTCTCTCCACAGAAGGAATGCTCAGGGAGTGATTTCACACAATGAAGTATCTGCTAGAGACTGGCAAGAAGTGTCAGACTTCAAAGCAAAGAGCCGACCCTTTTTAATTCCGTGGATTGGCGCTTTGGGTGAGGAGTTTGCAAATCCACAAACGGCTGTCAGTGAGCCCACAGCTCAGCCCTGCACCCTGGCAAGGCCCTGCCCGATCCCACTGAATTCCCAAACGCTGCCCAGTGGCTGCAGGAGGGCTGCAGCCATGCAAGACAGTGCCATCCCCAAGCTTGTCACCATCCTCTGGCTGAGCCCATCTCCCTGGGACAGGCAGGACACAGCTTGGGTGGGACAGTCAACCCCAGCAGGTCAGGCTGAGGGGGGTCCTCTGAAAGGGACCCCCAAATCCTGCCTTTTCACCCCATTTCTGCCTCCCTCCTGCACGGCTGGCTGAGCATTCCCACCAGCTACCCTGCACCAAATCAAGTGCTCGTGCAGCAGAAAATAAATCTGGGGGGGGAAGAAAAAACAACAAAAAGAAAAGCTTGTTCTTTTTTGCTGAGCTAGCGAGTTGGCCTGGCACGTGCCAGAGGCAGCACAAGGGTGCCTGTCTGGGGACACAGAGGGGACAATGCCTGTGGAGAGTGACACTTCCTCGTTTTTTGGGAGCAGGGAGCGAGAGGTGAGCTCGGGCAGATGTGGAAAGGCAGCCCTGAGAGGGGAATTGGCCCTGCTACAGACTCCAGCATCCCCAGCGAGCGAGCGGGAGCTGGGCAGGGGAGGGGAGCCCCAGCCTCCCCCTCCCACGGGCCACAGCAGACACCCTGGGGCAACAGCGGCTCAGAGTGCTCGGCTACGACTGCCAGATGCTGCCTGTCTGTGGGTTAACTGCATTTAGCACACTCCGTGAAAAAAATCTGTATCAAATTAAGAAAATGAGTAATGTTAATGGGAGCTGCACGCAAGTGCTGGTAGGACAAAGGCTCCCCTTGTTAGCCCGGCAGCCAAACGCAAAGGCCACCATTAAAGCCCCATCAAGGTACCACCAGGATGTGACACAGATCCAGTGTGACACATCTGCATGCTTTAGACAGGTCTGGGGTGGTGGGAGCAATCTGCTGTGAGCGACCCTGAACCGCGCAGGGGCTGCGAGCACGACTGGCTGGGCGTTTTTGAGCAGAAAATGTTGATTCATCAGAACCCAAACTTTTTGTGGGAACAGAGGGCCTCTGACGAAATCTCTCTCTCTCTGGGAGGGAGAGGCTTGAGAAGCAAAGCAGGGAGACAGGCACGTCTCCTGAAGAGGCACCAGCACCCTGCCCTGACTCAGACGCTGGCCCAAGATGCAGATTTGTATCTGCAACCCAGGCCAGGCAAAGGAGGGGTGGCAGCTTCTGCCTCCACATCCCCAAAGAGGTGGCCTGACCATCCATGCTGGGAAAGGGCTCTCTCTCCCAGAAATCCTGGTTCAGTGCAGGGAGAATGTCAGAAATGTGGTGACTTCAACAAAGCCACCTCTAAGCCAGCTTGCACATCAAAAGACAGGACAGAGGGCTGGGATACGTTCTTTGAAAGCTCAAACTTCAGACTGACATCAAGACTAGGCTGCCAGCAAGGAGAGCATGAATTCTGCAGGAAAAGCAGTGTTCCCTACACTGGGTATGTGGGAAAAGCAGCCTGACCTCCAGCTGAACTGCTGAGGTTTTGCTGGATGACTCTTACATGAAACGGTTACACATCAATTATATCACATTCTAGATGACCACTGATGATGGCCCACTCAGAGAACACAATTTCCTTTAAAAACAGTCATTTTCCTTCCTCTTCCCCTGCCCCGATATTAAATTATTTCTTAAAATAATTACAAAACCAGAATACTCATTTCAATTAAACCCATGTTACTAACTCCTGAACCCGCAAAAGGTTGGACCACTGGACTCCAGGAGCATATGTGAAAAATACTAATTTTCCAACCAAATTTGAAGCACCTCACAAGACAACAGATTGCAAATTTAAAATTAGATTCTAGTGGGAGGCCCTGGTGACAAATCTGTATTTTTCTCCTGGAGCGTAGCTCGAAGGCTGTGAGAACCAGAACAATGATCAAATCCACAGCGGGCAGTGAGCCTACAGAAATAAACTTCTGCTAAAATCTGCCAGCCAACAACAAAGATTTTCACTGAACTCACCAGAACCACATAGAAAAATGTACAAGACTAATAACCGAGTGTGAACACACACATTTTCTTGTAATTAAAATGTGCTTTTCCAAAAGGGCAAGAGAGAGGCTGAAATTCCACAGAAAGCCTTGGAGTTTCTCAGAAACTCCAGCGGCGTATTTCATTGTTTTCACATCAGAACCTTTTACCCAGCCACATCTTTTTTGTGAGCCGCTCTCACATGTGCCAAAGCACGGGACGGACTCCAGAAAGACCCCGCAGGCAGCTCGAGTAAGAGGAGGAGGGAGGGAGGAAGGGATGGCACCCTTGAGAAGCCCAGCCCAGCAGCCAGCCATGCAGCTCATCCCTCGCCCTCCCAGCAGCCCAGAGCACAGCAGAGCCCTGCAGAAACACGAGGGAGGCACATGTACCTTCCGAGGCAGTCCCGGTATCCAGCGCAACCTTCCCCCAGAGAGCTGTGGCATTTAGAGGCACAGAATTGCAAATGACCCCCAAGTGAGCAGTTACTGGGGCTGCAGAAGCTGTCAGCACCTGCCACTCAGCGACTCCATGACTCCCGCCTCAGAGTCTATGACTACATGCCAAAAACCTGGGGAGAAAGGGGAGAAAAACAAATCAGACAGAGCAGGGTTAGCAGGGAGGGCTGGACAGGAGCATCTTCTGCAGGGACCTGTCATCAGCACTTACCTAAGGAGCACTGGGTGCTCAAATTCAGATGCTGAGAGCTGATGGTGGCAGAATAAATGAAAAACCCAGGCAAGCACTACCAGCCACGGGACGTGGAGAGTTCCTCTTCCCAACCAAAATCCCCCCAGACTCGAACACTGCCTTGCTGAGGCCGGTCTGTCTGAGCTCAGGGCCAAAACCACACGTGCATGTGAGGATGACCACCAAGAGAGGCACCTTCCAGCAGAGCAGGGCTGAATTCTGGCAGCAAGAGGAGCCCAGACACCCAGGAGGTTTCCCTGCAGGCTGTCTCACTCATGGAAAGGGAGGTTTTCCAGGCAGGGATTTCATTGCCATTTTCCAGGGGCGAATCACACATTGGGACAGAGCATTTACATCTGCTTTTGTGAGCAAGGATTCTAGGGTTAATTGTGCTCACAAAAGTGCAGATACAAGAGATCAGTCTGTGCTTACCTAGACCTGAGACAAGTCCTTAGGACAGTCCTTGAGTCAGACACTGAGCTCATGTGGACACCAAATCCCAGCTCTTTCCAGGCCTGGTACCACTGGTGAGCATCCTTGCAAGGAGCCCAGTTCTAGTCCAGGCTTGGGAGAGGCTGAGTGCATTCTCAATCCAGCTCTCACCCAACTCCCCTCCTCCCAGCCAGGCACCAGCACTAAAACATCACCTCAACACTGCACACAAACTTGGGAGAGTTATAAACTTCTCCACAGGTCTCAAGGAGCAAAACCCTGGGGAGGGATTACTGCTGCCCTTCATGTTCTTGGAGCTGCTTGGTGAGGAAAGTGTGATCCTCACTCTTGGCTGGATTCTCAAAAGAGATGAGAGTCACTGGCTCTTTTTAAAATGAAAAATGTTCTCGTTTTCTTTCTCTTCCTTCATGTTCCCTTCTTTGCTCCCTACCTCCCCCTCTTCCCCCAAGCTGTTGGTAGAGATCTGAAAAGCAGTTCATGAATTGCTCAGGAGCTGGCAGAAATTAATAAAATGAAGCTCATTTATATTGAAATGGACTCATTATCATGCCAGCTGCCAATAACTTCCAAGAGGGGAATCTTGCTGACAAAAAAGGTCCTACAGGCAAGAGGCTCCCCACCTGCACCCACCGCACAGGGAGCAGCCCTGCCACGAGCACTCCTCACCTCCCAGGAAAGGGAATTGTGACCATCTCTGCTCAGATCTGCCTGCTACTACTGCCCCAAAAAAACCTGCCCAAAAGAAGAGCAAAACAAACACAGCCCAGCATTCTGTCAGATCTTCCACCCTGACATGGCTTTTGAGGAGTTTGTCACTAAAGTCTGCTCTGGGGTGACACAAACTCTGAGAAACCAGCTCCAAGGCAGCCTGTTCCACACACCACCTGTGCTCCTCCAGCAAAACCCCTTCTCTCTCTCCAGGCAGTCCTTTGTTCAAAAGGGGATGTTTCCACCTGGATCCTGTGTTATCCAAATCCTTACACTGCTCCAGTGCATCTGAAGGGCTGGCAACATCCTTTGCCATGGACAGGTGAGTTCTGGGCACCGCAGCTCCTCCAGAAAACAAGGATTTATCATTGCAAAACTTTCCTGAAAAGTTTTGCTCCCATTAACTTCTACAACTTGGACATCTTTCCTAAATTAAACCAATTCATACTTTTCAAGAAGAACATTTGCTTTTCATACTTTGACATTAATATGGACTGGAACAGTCCTCAGTGTCCTGGCTCATTCCAACAGCCCAGGCTCTGCTGCAGCAGAACTTCTCGAGTTCTGAAGCAGCCTCCCGCAAATCCTTCCTTCCAGCAAGGTCTTGGAAGGTCCAGCAGGGCAAAAAGTGATTCCCCTGGAGGAAGGGCTGAAGCACACATGAGCACAGCCCCATCACTTCCTTTCCAGCACAGAGCCCTTTTTGGACACGTTTGCTCCCATAGATGCTGGCCAAGGGAAAAGCTGACCAGTGACCCCCTGCTCTCAGGGGAGATGGACAGTTGTAAATATCAACATGTGAAACAACTGATCTGATTAAAAAAAAAAATCAAATAAAGCTTTTCAAACTTCCACACTGGAGACAGAACATCCCTGTCAGCATTGAGTGCTCCCACAGAGCTCCCCGTGCTGCCAGTCCTGGCTGGGGAGCGCAGGAAACCTCCACGCATGGACTGAACACAGAGCAGGGGAGCAGAGCACATTAAAGGAGCACCTCGTTGTTCCTCACATCTGTTACCTGAGATTGCAGGTACAGCACAGAGCTCTGGCTACCACAGCTCTGGCTGCAGCAGTTTGCAGTGCCAAGAGTCTGGAGAAAAATCCAGCACACCTGTTTTCTGTTTGCTTGCAGACACTCGACAGTGTGGACAGTTTTTCATTAATGGATGAAAAATATGGAAACTGGAGCTTTCTGAGAGCCTCCTTTCCAAAGCACAACCCTTCCTTTCCAGAATGAAAAAAATCACTATGCAAATACATCTCCTTGTCCAGTGAACAGGAAAAGTTGGCGAGAAGGATGACAGCTCTCTTTCAGTTCTATTTTTACTTCTTCATTTTATGAGGCATTGTTTTTGTCAGATTTCAAATGCAATCAGTTGGTTGTTCAGTAAATCTTTATCCCATTTGGAGAAGCCCTCTGTAATGCTACCATCAAGCAAGATGTACATACAGAGACAGGAGCAGTAGGCATTCCATACAGAAACCATTCAATATCCATCAGCAGCTCTGGGCTGTATTCCCCACCCATGATCCCAGTTCCACGCCACTGTAACTCCAGGGCTCAATCCCATCTCCTGAAATGGACAGTCAGGCCCTTGCTTTGTGACTGGAGGCCACATTTTGTTAGCTAATAGTCAGTTAGCTAATATGAATTGCTGCTGAGATCAGCCCAGCCAGTGCCCTGCCCTGAGACCACGGTAAAGGCTCTCCTGTGCTCCAGGGCTCTGCTGGCCTAGCAGCTCTGCCTCTCCCCACCCCATGTCCCTGGGCTGCCCTCTGCAAAACAGAACCCACAGGAGAGGGAGCATAAAATATCCTGAGCTGGAAAGGACCCACAGGGATCAGAGTCCAGCTCCTGGCCCTGCACAGACACCCTGAGAAGCCTCCAGACCCTTCACCATCCTCGTGTCCCTCCTCTGGATGCTCTTCAGTACCTTCAGATCCTTCTCAAACTGTGGTGCCCAAAGCTGCTCCTGTGCCCTGAAGTGAGGCTGCACCAGTGCTGGACCCAGGGATGGATGGATGATGGATGGATGGAGAAGAGACTGCCCTATGCCCAGATCTTTGCTCACAAATGCAATTCCAAAATGCTCCGAGCTTCCCCACTCTCCGGGGGAGACACTGAGCCCCGCGACCAACTTCAGAGGATTGCAGAAGCTGGCTGACTTTTAAAGCAGCAAAAATAAATGACAAACGTGCTCCTCTCTGTGTTTTCTTTCTGTGACATTTAAAATGCCATAGAAGCCTTTTGTTTGTGAGAAAAATTAATTTCAAACCGAGCGCTGCTCGTGAGAAAAATGCATTTCAAGCCAAGCACGGCTTATAGTACCTGTTGAGTACCTGTTGAGGAGAGTGGCTGCTCCTGAAGCTGGAGTGTGATGACAATGACCATGCAGGAGGGTCAGGGATCCATGCATCCATCCATCCATCCCCAGGAGCGGGCAGGTGGAGCTGCAGTTGCAAAACCTCTCTGCAAGTGTCTCGCTAGCACGCACCCTCCATGTCTGTCACGGCCGCGAGAACAACGCTGGTGATCCTCCAGATGAAGAGGAGGGCAAAGAAAAATAAACCCACACTCCCTTTGAGCTGAGCTCCTGAAGGGGAAGGTGTGGGAAGCCCTGCTCCTCCAGCTGCAGCACCACCCCTACGACAATTCCCAAGGGAGGGAAGAAAAGGCAAGAAGGGAGGGAGGGAGGAAGGTTTGTTGTTGAGAGACCTTAAACCTCCACAGAGGCAACAGTCAGCCATCCCCAAATCCCTGCTAAAGGAAACACAACCAGGAGCACAGCACTGAGAAAGCACCGTGGCAATAAATTAATGAAAGAGCAGAGCAGGTAGCCCAAGGGAAAGCCCCCTCTCCAGGGTTTCTCTATTTATAGAGGGGATGTGAATAATTGACACCCTTGTGGGTTTGTTTGTTTTTCAGTCATTTTTACAGCTATCTGAGCATGTTTTAACTCTTTCTCCTTCCCTTCCCTTTTATTTTTAATGGTGGGAAAATCCCCCTTTCTAGCCTGGAGGGGAATCTGCAAGGTTTTACACGTTTCCAGCAAAGGGCAGAGCAGGGGAAGGATTCTAATTTCAGATCATCAGACATAAGCAAATCTATGGGAAGCCACGAGGGCAACTCCCTGGAGCCTGTGGGGCAGACTAAGCCCCGCCAGGAGGGAACTGCAGAGATGGAGGAGCCCACTTGGCCTCCATGGAGGCTCTGAGGACTGTGTGCACATTTATATGATACTTGAAAAACAAAAAGAATTCCCAAAACGCAGCTGCAATAAAAAATAAGGTGGGGCTTGTTTATTTACCTTTAGGTTCAGTGTTATTGTTATTACACTTAGCTTAAAAAGGGCTTTCTGCTTGTGCCAAATGAGCTGATACACAGCAAGGGTGGGACGTGCCAAATGCACTCCAAAGACTGAGAAGGAACAAGAAAATGTTCAGGCCAGGAGACAGAGCTCCAAATGGATCTGGGGGAGCTCTCCCTGTACGGCCAAGGAGTGGGACCTTGCACAGAAGAACCAGGAGCACCACAGGCTCCAGCAATAAAACCTGAAACCCTTGGCTCGAGTGGCCGATGAGACAGGATGTGAAGGATTCAAATGCTGCGGGGGGGAAAACATTCAGGGCAATAATTGTGGTAGGGGGAATTGCAGAGGAAGTGCTTGGTGTATCTCCTCATTTAAGCACTGAGGTAAGTAATCTGATTTTCAAGCAATGCCAAAGACCTCACACAGATCATTAAGATGGTGCCTGAGATATGAAGTATCTAATTTTAGATACCCTGACTTAAGTACTAGGGAGGGATTCCAGAGGAAAAACCGGTGTGAAACACAACTCAGGCAGACCAGCAGAGCTTTTT
>VZSJ01001501.1:0-62878 GCA_013398405.1 Pheucticus melanocephalus
TTGGGAATGACATGGGCAGAGACCATACTTTTTGTAGACCAAACCTGAGCAGAGATTGGGTTTTGTTTCTTTTCTGTAAAAAGACAAAACAAGTATTTCAAGGTAGAGCTGAAGTGGTTTCAAAATAGCAATGACCCAGGTCATAATCAGAATTTTGTATATACAATTTGTATTAACTTAAAAAAATAAAGAAGCTCAAAATACCTCCAGAGAACATTCTAGGTTAGCAAAATGTCCTGTACAAAAGTAGGCCACATTTGTTGGTTTAAAAGAAGTCCACAGCAGTTGGTCTCTTCTTAGCTGACATAGTAAATGGTCTCTTCATTTGGGGTTCTTTTGCTGGGGTCACTGTGGGTGACTTCAGCACCCCATGACGAGGTTTCTGTTCAGGATTGAAAGCCACACGGGAGGGTCCTTCTGGGCTCACCAATATACTTTTGTCAGTCTTTTTGAATTCTGTTGAAAAACAAGCCAACAAGTTACAAAGAAATGCAACCCCTGGAATAACTGGGCCTGTCAGTCAACTGTGGAATTTCCCACCCCTAGAAAACTGAGTTAGATCCTCAAGCCCAGCAGGGCTCAGAAGCCTTGGCAGAGAAAAGAGATGGTGGCAAAGCACATCTCTCAGCACAGCCCCTCTGTGGTATTCTCGGGGTCCCCAGGACAAAGGAGGAATTGATGAATCTGACTCCATATTCTTAGAAGGCTAATTTATTATTTTATGGTATTATATTATATGAAAGAATGCTATACTAAAGCTATACTAAAGAATAGAGAAAGGATACAGACAGAAGGCTACAAAGAATGATAATGAAAACTTGTGACTGCTTCCAGAGTCCCGACACAGCTGGAGGTGATTGGTCATTAAGTCAAAACAATTCACATGAAACCAATCAAACAACCACCTGTTAGATAAACAATCTGCAACCACATTCCAAAGCAGCAAAACACAGGAGAAGCAATCAGATAATTATTATTTTCATTTTTCTCTGACGCTTCTCAGCTTCCCAGGAGAAAAATCCTGAGCAAAGGGATTTTTCAGAAAATATGACAGTAACACCCCTTGGGGAATAGGGTCTCCTGCAATCCACTGTGAACCCTCCCCATGGTTCCACAGAGCACAGAGACCCTGGGCCTTTTCCTCAGACACAAGAGTTCCAGTTATCCTGAAAAACACCCCACTGGACTTTAAAAGATGAGAGTGGGTAAGCAGTGTCTCTACTCTGACTGCTGAACAGCTCTAGAGATTCTTGGCCATCCCTTCAGCCTGCAGGGAGGCACTTATTTTTCATTTTGTTCAGCTGTGTTATATTAACATGAAGACATTTACCTAAATACACTGTTCTCAATTTTAACTTGACCTTTTGCACACTTCAGGGAGTTAAAAAGTAGCTAAATGAATACATGGAATATAATTGTACGCTATGGAGCAAGACATTTATTTAACAAGTAAAACACCACCTGCTTACAGAAGGGAAGTGACCTTTATCTACTCATGACCATTCATAAGCCACAAGCAGCCAAAATAAAAAGCAAACTTTGCTACTACAAAGTCAGATTTTATCAGCATGTCAGCATCTTTGCCTTGGGAAACAGAAGTGAGCAATGAAGACTGTGAAGTGCAGGTGCTTCCAGAGGAGCTCTGCACACAGGCAGCTCAAGAAGGTAAGTTCAGCACCCTGCTGCAGTTTGCCACCCATGAGGCTCCTTCTGCAGGTCACTAATGCAGCACGCTGGAATTGCTCAGGTCTAGCTGCAGGGATGAATGTGCTAAACTTCACCATCTCCTCTGGGAAGGAACTTGGGGAGGGTTTGTAAACTAAACACAAATATTGAGACAGGAACAGAACCATCCTGTTTTAGACGTGTCCCACAGGTGTGTGGGTGTGTACAGCTTCCCCATTCCTCAGTTACCAGAGAGACTGTGGACACACACACACACACACACACACACACACATTTCAGACTCACCTGCAGTCATGTTTTTATTCAAGCCAAACGTGACTCTTTTGGAGCTGGGTGTCTGCAGTTTGTTCAGCTATAAAGCAAAACAAAGACATAAAATAAAATAAGATTTTTGAGGCAATGCTTAGAGTTCTTTATCTGCACCAACTGATGTAAAACAGCCTACTTCTTCCTTCATTTTACTTAGAATTGCCCCAATCCTCTGGCACTGGCTGCTGCTAAGACAGCAATGTTTTCCTAGCCAAAAGCAAACATATTCCATTTGTGCAGAAATCACATACTCTCCTTAATGCCATTATGTAAGTCAACAACAAACAAGAAGATATTTGTGTGTTAAACAGACTGGCCCCACTGCACTCAGGCCTCAGACTGCTAAGAGGACTTGAAAAGCTTTAAATGTTAAAAAGGCTTAGAGAAGAGGGCAGACTTTTGAAGCTCTGCACTGTTGCCATTTTCCACAAACAAGAAATGGAGGCTCAAAGTCCCTTTGTGAGACTGAAATCAGTTTGTTTTTGCTTTCTTGTGAAATGAGGAGCTACAGAATGGTGTGTGTTCAACAAGAAGGCTGAAAGCAGAGGGAAGGGAAGAAGAGATTTCAGAGACATTTCTAACTCATTTTCTGAAACTCTGGAGCCATGTGTAAGTCCAGCATCAGCATTTCCAGTTATATCTGCTCATGTTAGGAGACTAACAGGGAGTGGAAAAGACATTTTGCTTGGGAAGACATTTGTTCCCAGACTCAGCTGCCCTTTGTGAGATGACCTCACCTGCATGGGTGTCCTGGGGGAAGAGATGGTGCTTCTGGCTTTCCTGAAGAACACTGCCTTTGGTAGAGTTGATTTTTCAAATTTTACAAAATCACTTCCTGGTTTTGCTTTCTTTTTCTTTAATGGTGACAGAGCAGCAGTGCTTTCCTGTCAAGGAGGGAAAAGGAAAATGAACTTTGTAGAAAGTTCTGTATTAACTAATACCTGGTGCTGTGATCAGTGCTGACCACACACTCACATCAGTTAAATCACCATGTTTAGCTCCCAGCAGGTAATTTTGCAATTAGCATGACTGAAAGCAGAAGTTGAAGGCAAGCTCTGTGCAGAAACAGGAAAGTCATTGCAAAGCACAAAAGGAAGAATTTGTAATAGATCTGCCAAGCCCAGCAGAGTGCAAACAAACACATTTTCTCCATGTGCATGAGGATACTTTGCAACTGATCCTTCTCTCCTGCACACAAGTGATCATTCTGTGGTATCCCTGGATGAATAAGATAAATAACTAATGAACAAACACAGCTTTGGGCTAAGATGAAGACTTTGAAGGAAAAAATGGAGTATGAAATCTGACTACACTTTCAGAAATTCAGCTATTGTGCAGTGCTACTGGTTTGCTGACTAAAATTCATACTTTTATGGTATTGAAAGCAATTCTTGTCTCCAGTACCAGGCAATTCTTAGGACTTGCACTGGCAGAGCTTTCTAACCTGCTGTCTGTGGACTGTGGTGAGGGGAAGTTCAGTTATGCTTCTCATCAACCTACAGACAGGGAATTCCAAAGGTATTCACTGACAAACTGTGGAAAATGTACAGCAGATATGGCCTCTTGATCTGAAAATCACTTCTGCTTCAAATAAAAGGAAAAACCACAAGATTTCTCCTTTTCTGAATTGTGGAGAAAACTCTGAAATAATGCTGATCTCATCTGTTTTTTTTCCCCTTCTCCTCCTCTTTCCTCCGAATATTTGAAGCTAATTCTCTGGAGGTGTGTTGTTCTTGAAATCAAGAATCAAAACATGCCCCTCATTTCTGGGCACAAGGCCAGGATTGCATAACTAAAACAAGGAAAGAAAACAACATGTTATTTCTCAAGCAATGAGAACAAAATTAGCAAAGCTTAATTTCCTCTGCATTTGTACATTTTAAGCTCTACCCTGACCTCTTCTTTCTTCCATCAGTATTCTCCCTCTCCTCCTGACTCAACTTCCAAGTACCTTTCCTTGTCTCCATCCCTTTTAACACACACACTCACACACCATGTGGACTGAGCAAGAAAAAGCAAATTCCATAATTTCTTTGGAATTCCACATGAAGAGTGACCCAGCAGCCCATGCCCTGCCAGCCAACAGGCCAGTGCTGGGTTGTGCTGCTGCCTTTCCCTCCATGCCTACACTAAGCTGTGCCAACAACTCCCTGCCATGAAGTCTGCAGGAACTTCTTATCTTGAATCTATCACAGGTCTTGGAATCTGCTGGTCACCTGCAGCAAACTCTCACAGAAAGAGATGGGGGTGTCATAATCATATCTTCTTACAAATTAAACTTTTATAGGCAAAGAAAAATCAGGTGTGAAACATGGAATACTGAGGTAGGAGACAAAGCCAATGGTTCCTACTTTGGAAGCCCCACAGTGAGAGACATGCAGTTTGAATAGTGGGGAGAGAGAAACCTTTTGGCTCCTCCCTCTCAGCACTTCATCATCAAAAAACAGAAAATGCCAGTTATTTTATTACTATTTAAGCAAAGTTTCAATATCAATTTTTTCTCCTGTGAAGGACTGAGTAGTTCTATCTCCATATACAAGGCTGCACTACTTAACTAATCCTACAGGTTTAAACATTGGTCAAACAGAAGTGAGCTCATAGGCTCAAAACATGAAGCTTTAACTCTTTTTTGTACTCATAATCTCATCTATGCTTTATGAATTTTTTTCCACCGAAGTGAGACTGTCAGCAAGACTTCCAAGAATGTAACTAAACTCCTGAATGTGTTTGGGTGAATATGCACATGGGAAACGAGCAGTTAAAAAGAACTTCAGTAGCAGGAGAGGGAAGAACACCTGCACTCTCTTTCTTAGCCACTCTATCAAAACCATACAGTGCAAAATGCTTTCTGACTCTCGAAACACTGAGAAAAATCAACACTGTTCTACCTATTACAAAGAAGAAAATGGGGGTGCAAGGTAGAGAGGTCAAAAAATTTGGTTGTTCCCAAACTGCAAGGCATACGTTTTTGAAGAAGATGTCAGACCTTCCTAGTGAACAAGCATAGTGTTGTGTTTATAAAAACTGGACCATTCAAACATGTGATCACACAGCCATTAAAGGTCACAGTGTCATATTCTCTATTCCAATGTTCCAGTGCCTATTCTCTTTCCCAAATCCTTTCCCCAGACAGTCCTATCAGTTTTTTTAAGATGGAGCAGTGAGCAAGCAGAAGAAGCCACTCCTGGAATTGCTGTGGGCAGTTTCACAAGGAGCTGATGCCAATCTTGTGTGCTGCTGCTGCTGCTGCAGAAGGGATGTTCCATCTTCCCATTTCTCACTGTTTTGCCAAAATATGATGCCCTTTGTGAGCATGCTGTAAAGCTCAAACAGAGACCCAATGCAAAAGAATCATTAACCCAGGGACCAAAGAAAAAAAAACATAAAAAAAGACAGCCCCATCTTGCCCCTAACAACCCATTTTTCAGCTAGATGGGTTCTTCCAGCTGAGTGGCTGGCACAGGATTTAGTGTCACTGCACAGGAGGGTGTGACACTGTAGCAGTGTGTGGATTTCTGGGGAATCAAGTTCTTTTTTGGTGACAATGCATGACATCAGCAAGCAGCCCATGCAGCCCCATGCTCAGAAAGCCAAAGCCAGAGATCAGAAAATGAGCCTGTCAGTTCCTGAAGCAGGCAGAGAAAAGAACGAGATGTACATACCACCCTCCTGTTTTTCTTGCATACAGTCTCCAGAACTCCATTGGCTTCGACAGAGTTTAGCACCTCTTTCACTTTTCTCTTCTTTGTCAGAGTTGCACCATTCTGACTGGAGACTTTCATCCCTTCCAAACCAACTAACTTTGTCTTTGTCTTCAGTGTGACCTTTCTGGAGGGTGCAGATTCAGCCCCTGTCTTTCTTGGCAGGGTCCCCAGCAAGCCCTCCTTGCTGGGTTTCAGGTCAGTTTGCTGCACAGGGGGATCCCCATTCACCAGGACAGCCCCTGCTTTCTGCTTCTTTTTCACAGCCTTGGGAGGTAACAGAGTGACAGAAGGGCTGACATCCTCTGCTGCACTGGCAGTGGCTGGCCCATTCTGACACGCTGGTTTTGCAGGAACATTCTGCACTTTTGGATTCATTTTCTTCAGCTGACTCTTTTTACTCTGTTCTGTGTCAGTCAGGCTGTTCTGCACACAGATATTGTGATTTTCTCTGGTATCAGTTGCTACATCTGTGGTCTCACTGGCCTCATTTACTAGCAATTTTTTTCTCTTCCTCTCCTTTTTATTTTCTGGCACCTTTTCCTGGCTAGAAGCATTGGATCCAGATGTTTCAGCTTTTCCCTCCTCACAATTTCCATCGGCTCTTCCAGAATCAGCACTTGTGCTGTCCCTCTTCTTCCTTTTTTTCCTCTTCCTCTGGAGAACTGATGGCACCTTCCCACTTGACAGGTCTTCTTTATCCTCTAAATCCATCCCAAAAAGAATGCCATAACACACATGTGAAACACAAAGGTACTTAAAACAACTGAATTCTATTCTATTTTTGCTCTTTTCTTTTAAAATAGGTGCACCATTTTCCTGCTATCAGCCTGCACAGTTTTACTGTTACAGCTGCTCAGGACACGGCAGCCTGATGACGTCTGGCCTAATTAATATTATGCTAATTTTGCCTTGTGGCAACCCTATTTTTCATAGCAACATCCCTAAAAAGAGTTATTATTACCCACCTGTTAAACCCATCAGAAGGGCAACTCAGGAGTTAAGTATTTCAATATCCCCAAATTCCTATATTCTAACACTCATCCTGTTTTAAGACATGTTTCTGCTTTCCTACAGGGGCAATGCAAACAGCTGCTTTCAGTTCTGCTTTTGACTGAAATTTTTGAGGTGATGCTTGCCTCAGAATTAGGAAGAGAAATCCTCCCACTTTCAAAGAGAACTTAATTTCACATTTAACCTTCATCACAACAGGATACAAATCAGCACATCCTGAACAATAGTGTTGCCTTCCTCAGAACAGCTTTTATCTGACACTTTGCCAAACTGCACAAGTCACTGCAGATTGTCTCTCTCCCAAATATTGATCTTGCCTTACCTTCTACTTTTTCCAGCTCATTATGCTGCCAAGGCTTGACAGCTTTTTTCTTTCTCTTTCGCCTGCCAGATTCATCATCATCATCATCTTCATCTGTAGAAACTTCTTCAGGAATGTCTTGGGGGAAGATTCCTGTTGAGGAAGGATAAGGTATCAGAAAACTGAGAGTCCTACTTCTATGAACAGTTATGCTGTTCATAAACAGGAAGAAAAAATAACTCTTTCTCCACTCAACCTTAAAGCAACGCATACAACTCATTCCTATTTGTTTAAGCAAAAATAATCATCTTTCATTTAAGGAAAAAGTACAGGGTTGCTCAAATTGTGAAAGGAATTTGGCCATCTCCAAAATATGTGTATTGTGTCTTAATGAGATTTTTAAAAACCCACAAACCCTCCAATATAATATTCTTGAAATGCACCTTAAAAAAAAAGAAGAGAAAAATAATTCCAATACACATTGTATGGGAACATTATATGTAATTTAATGGAAAATAAAGACAGTGACCACTATCTCTGTCTGCTGCTTAGTCCTTACCTTCTGCTAAGTCCTGGAGCCTGCAGGTGAGAGGAAGGGAGAAAAGAAAAACAAAAACATTGTTACTCATTCAGTACCAATAATAACACTAGCAGAACAGCATCACTGCACTTACTATGGTTTTGTCAAAACAGAAACAACATATTTTTGCATAGGAAGTTACAAACTCCAGAAGAGATCTGCCTCAGCAACCCCCCCTACTCAAACCAAATCACTGAAAATATTGAGAAAACAACAATTCAACACTTTTCCTGCATCTGTTCTTTGCATCACACCCAAGCTGGTGTCACATCCTGCAGTTCAAACCCACACTGTGCAGATAAACCCCAGCTGGCTGCAGCTGGCTGCTACCAGTGAGGAACAGCATGACAATGGTGTCAGGACAGGACAGGTTGGGCACAAAGAAAATCAAAGTAGCTTGGGACAAGGTGTATTTCAGCAGAACTCACTTTTTGACCAGCTTGTACAGCCGCTTTCTGTTCAGGGAAGGTGTATTTTTCTTGCTGGCAAATTCGAAGATTTTGTCAGCAACAGCCTTGTAATCAAACTGTTGGAGGGAAGTACAACACAGCTGTTCTTAGTTTATCCATGCAAGATAACCCAGTGCAACTCGTGTTACAAATATATCAAGTATTAAGTTCAATAGGTAACTCGTAAAAGATACACATCTTGAAACAGACACCTCCTTTAAACCCAAATGTTTTCCTCTGTTGAAATTTACGCCCCCTTCACACACTGACTTGTACAGATGGCTGCTTCATTAACAGAACAGCTGAACTTCTCAAACACTCCTAACCTGATTTCTTACTCAAGAGAGAAGCCAACCCACTTCAAAACTCCCATAAATATTTAGCTAAATAACAGATTTAAAGTGTGCCATGTCCTAATTCTTGTTTAAAAGCCACAGATACATGAAGTGTATCCACCTGCAAGTGTGTTGATGGGAGGATCTGTCAGAATCACTACACTGCACTAGCCCTGGGTTTACAAAACCCAAATTCTAACATATTACCCTCTCTCCTATGTATCCCATCATCCCATTCATGTTCAATGAAAATTAGGCTGATTGCTTCTCCACCCTCACTGACTTGGCTTTTAGCACACACATTTTTTAACTCTTGAAACAGGAAGGGAGGAGCAGAAAACAGAAGGTATGGGAGAGAGGAAAAAGGAATTTAAACATGGATTTTTTTTACTACCACTGACAGAATACACATTACATAAATATCACCTTACAATAAATCAGGAGATTAAAATTTTTTAACATGTTTATCCATTAACACCTTTACTTCTTCACCTCTTGAAAGGGATGGGGAAAAAAAGAGAGCAGAAATATCAGTAACAGAGCAAAAGAGCCACAAACCTGAAGAACAGCCCCGATCCCATCATCAGCGTTTTCACTGATATCCTCTGTGTTTTCAGCATTCTGTGCTGATTTTCTTGACAGAGATTTGCCTGCTATTATAGAAAACACTGAATATTAATATTTAGTCTGAGATAAGTGACTCCAAAACAACAAGCTTTATTAAGCACATCTGAAGGGAAGACAGGAAAACACAGTTACCCTTACAACACGCTGAACACGTGTTTGATTGGTTCTGAGCAGAAACGTATTTTCAGGAAACAGGTTTCCTGGAACCTGTTTCCTAGCAACTCTTACCAGGGCAATTTAGAGTTTCCTCCTTACCTTTGGTTTTAAGCATCTCTTCATTTTCCTGTTTGCCTTCTTCAGAAACATTCTCCTCGTCACCGTTGGTACCCAGCTCTTTCATCAGGTCCTCGATGGCGAAGGGGGACTGGTCCACGATCATCTCAAAGACACCGGTGGCCACAGCGTGGAGCACACGCCGACTGTCACAGAGAGCAGGGTGAGCCCACAGGCAGACCATAAACACCCTCCCTCCCAGGCTAAAAAAGGGGGAATTTGAGGGAAAATGGATGAGAAAGAATGTGGAAGAACACAAAGCTCTTCAGATGATGAAAGTCAACCAGCTACTCCCTAAGCAGAAATCCTTTAATCCAAGCAGTGTCCTGCTAATGTGCCCCTCTTAAATCTCACTCTTTATATGCTGATCTATATTACACTGCAAAGAAGCAGTTTGGCTGCTCTACGCATTAAAAAAATTAAAATAACTAGACAAATTAACCAACAAAGCTTGATATAGTTCTCATAAATCCATGGAGGCTATCTATGGCTTTGATAAACACAAGTTATCTTCATTTGACCATGCACCTTGCTGGTAAAATACCATTCTTTCTCCATATTCTGAAATCATGATTCTTTGATCCATTTATTACCATATTCAGAGTTTCTTAATTCTTAAAAAATATTTATTATTTCATCAAACTTACTCCTTTGATTTGGCAGCAATTTTGCAGAAAGGTTCGATGAACTTGAGATTCTGGTCTGCTGTGAGCTGTTTGATTGGAAAGAAAAAAAATGTGAGTACAGAAAATACTGTATGTGTACAGTGAAATTCCTTGAATATTGGTGTTTGTAAAGGAACTGGTGTTGGGGGATCTTCTTTAACAGTCCTTCAGCATATTATCTAATTCCAACTGGCAGAGGTATCCAGGGCCTTTTTGTTACCACTAACTTCCAGATATTCCCTGGAAGTATTATCAAAACACTGACTGCCTTGCAGACTTTATTCTGCTGAGTACAGAAGTACAACAAAGCTTCTTACTTTTGATAAGGAACCCTGAGGCAGAGAAAGCTTAAATGTTTTTTGTGTACTTTCCCAAAGGTCTGTAGCAGACAAGAATAGGACTTGGGTTTCTCTTAACTGGGCTGCTTGCACCAAACCCTCTCAGCTACAGTAGAGCTAAAGACAAAGACCCTTCCCTTCAAAATCCAATTTATGAGCATCATCTGTGATTTCATATAGTCTGGGGGACTCGCTCCCCTCCCCAGGCTTCCAGTGAGTGGCTTAGCTACAGTTGTGTGACTGTGGAGCTGCAGAAATGATTTGGGCTCCAATTCTCTGGTGCAGACCTCATCTCTCTCTTGATCCACAATCCAGAACCTCAAAACCTGCAGGCAGGATTGGTTTGAATACTGACTGCAAGGAACAGGAATGGAAAAGTGCTGACAGCTTTATCCATTGCAAGGAGAAGTAACAGAGGCCAGAGACAAGGGGAGGGAACTGAGGAGGAGCCTGGGATGAACGTGGGGCAGCAGGAAGGGTGCAGGGACAGGAGAGATGCTCCTTGGCTTTGCTGCTGCAAAACTCTGCCCCACTGGAACAGCAGCCAAAATTAAGGGCCATCAATTAACTGTCACAGCAACACACAGCAGAACAAGACAGATGTCACCAGCAAAACAAACATCTGGATGTGGGGGGTGAACTGCACAATGCACAGACAACAATAAGCAAATATGAGACAACTGTGAAAGCTCAATTTCCTCCTCTATTTAGGTGCCACATAAAGAGCCAAGAGCAGGCTTTATGTCAGCCTTTGCAAAAGCAAAGACTGGAAAACATGCTCACACAAGGAAATTACACTGTGTCCCCTCTGAAACAAAGAAATGAGAACAGTCTAACTATTTTATAACTATTTTTCCAACCTCAATTTGGAGCAGCATAGCAGTACTCAGGAACTTGAGAGAAACTACCATATTCCCACTGTCAAAGACATGAACAAAAGCAAAAGCATAACTTGTAGTAAGTCACTTTCTTCATGCTTACTCAGTGTTGTCATATTTAAAACCATTAAAAATTAAGTAACCTAAAAATTACATTTCCTCTAAGATGTTTCATGCCACAGTTCACATAAATCAGGAATAAAATGACAAAGTATTTTCTAACCTCCTTTGCACCAACTTTAGCCAATTCATCCAGATAGATATCAATGAAATGGAACTTTATCCCAGTGGGAGAATTACTGTCTGGGTCCATAACTTCTTTCATTAATAGCTGCAGCAATGGTTCAACTAGACTGAAAAAAAAAAAATAAAGAGGAAAAAAATTATTATTCAATTGCTCACGTCTTATTTGCCTTGAAAGCAAACTCTTGTCTTGAAAACAAACTCCACTTCTTTACAGTTATGGACAGCTACCCAATCTGATTTTTTTCCCTTCTTTTTTTACCCTGAGGCCTATCATTGCTATCTTTCAGGAAAATGAAGTTTTGTATATTCCAAGCTTTTTCCCCTGGCATTTTTTGACACCTGCTGCAATTTTGCCCAGAACAAACATTTCCAGTCCCAAAGAGAATTCAAAACACTGAAAAACCAAAATCATTCTTTCAGTTTTACTGTAATACATATTTCTTCCAAAGCATTTTAAAAGACAAGAGGGAAGAAAGTCATGCTAGGCAGCTTCTTGGCTCCACTCGGGAGGGAAAGGCAGTTCTTGAGCTCCCTCACTCTGCAAAGAAAGGAATCAGGATCCTCTCTTCCCACACTGCCTCCTTCCAGTGAGAGATGGAGGCCAAAGCCATAAGAAACCTTGTCAGAAATCAGTTTGGGTGACCATGTGTGTGGGAAGAAGGGCTTCAGCTTTATCAAACCTCCTCCCACACCTTCTGCTCCTGTCAAGGAACATTTTCATCTCTTCAACCTGAGGGCATTTACCCAGTGCAAAACTGAGGTGGACCAGCAGGGATGGGGTGTCCTTTAGCTCTGCATTCCTTTCTGTTTCCACAAAAACATGCCTGTGTGCATCCCACATTTCAGATGGTGAGAGAAAAGATACCTTAACACTGGGTGATGTTCAATTAAAAGATTTTAATCTCTTCTAACCTTGTTGTCTTTAAATTGATGAAGTGGCACAAGAGCTCAAGGCAGAGCAAATGACTGCAATTATTTGCCTTTTAGTAGAATATAGAAGAAATACAACCAAAACCACTGAAATTTACAACAAACAGGAGGCTAGTTTACAATTAAGGGATTCTGTCTTATCAGAGAAGTCACCATGATTAACCACAATAAAATAAATACTTACAAAAAAAGTCAGAGCCATTCAGAAAACCATAAACAAAATTCCTTTTCTGTATTTTCTGGGATTCAGGTTCCCTGTCTAGTCTCTCTGTAGCTGATATTTCATGGATAGCTCTTCTGGCCACATCAGAAAATGAACTACATTAAACACTGTATTTAATTTAATGACATGGAACACATTACTATGTTACTAAACAAAGTGATATGAAGAACAAATAAGCCTTAATGTTAAGACTTCATGACAGTGGCATCTATGGAAAAGAAGAATCTATTAAATGAAAATATATTCGAATACAGGTATGTTGGGTGACTTGTTTATGATGCAACAACATGCAGAAATCTGCTTACCCCTCATCCCATTCATTTCTTTTCAGCACTTCAAAGGATTGCCTCAAAATCAGACGCATCAGCTGCAAAGCACAAAATCTGTTAAGCATGTTGTTTATAAAATCAGCTAAAGGAGCCACTGTGGCTGTAATATGAACAGATTTCTTGGTCAACCCCTATAGCACAAAGTGGAAGCTGCCTCACATGAATGTTTTGACAGATTGTCTATCATGTAATGCAACAGAAGGGTGCTGTGAAGCAAAAAGGACAACAAACTATTTTCATATGCTACCACAAAAAATTCATTAGCATTTCTATACAGCTTCCTCTTGATTCACACCCCTGATTTCTTCATTAAGTACTGCCTTAATCTAAGAAAAGTCACAGCTTAAACTGGACACAATATGGGACAGATGATAACAATAATAATTTAATTTACTTGAAAATTGCACTAAGGGACAGTCACATGTAAAACAGCCACATCCAACTGGCTCAAAACATTTCACTTACTGAAATAACTTCTATCTGCTAATATTGGAAAAGAAAAACCACCAGTGAATGTGCCTGCAATTAACTTCTTTCAGAGAAGAAGATAATGGGATTTTGTTCTTTACAAAGGTATACTTTTTAAGATTTTAGTTCCTGTTTTAATATTCTGTTTCCTATAGAAAGAATTCTGACTACTGAATGTGCTACAGTGGATGCTTTACTGGTGGAAAGTTGGGGTTCTAGTGCAGAGTCATTAAAGAGTTTTTAAACAGTCTGATCTAAACTGATGTTGATACTGTGTCATTTGAGACAGTATTTACATTCCAGTATAGAAATCAATGAGAAGAATCACAATGATAGAAGGGAAAGCACTTGAGCATGATATAAACTGTGCTGGCTTTTAGGTTCATGCAGTGGTGAGTGCAAACCCTTAAAACAAACATCTCTTGCAATTGCAATATGTGTCAAGAAGATGATACCTTGTCTTCTCTTACAATACACACCAATGCATGTGCAGACAGAGCTGCCTTCCAACATATCAGCACCACACATTTTCTAGGAGAAAACACCATCCAGAGAGGTATAATTACCTATTATTAATTACACCACCAGAGAGATATAATTACCATGTAGTACTTGTCCAGCCGCAGATTGTCAATCCCGTTCCACTCCCGGTTCATCGTCTGCCAGAATGTCTGGATGAACAGGTGTCCTGCAAGGGAGCAAGGACAAACACCTGCATGGCTGGCACAGTGGGCTGCTCTGCTGATCTGAAAGGATCTCAAGAAAGGGATGCACTTCCCTAGGATTCTCCTAGTGACAGGGACAGAGCTGTGGGAAGACACGCTTGACACTGCTACAATAATCAATTAAACTTGAGACCAGCGCAAGAAAAGGCACACAGCTACTTTTAAAAGCAAGGTTAATTACAGGAACAGATTTGTATCTATTTTGTGTCATATACACACAAGTTTGAACAAAATATCTGTTCTGCACCCATTTCTACCCAAGCATTTTTGGCACTGATTGAGTACTCCATTTCATAAGCATTTTGAATACCAGGGGCTTAACAGCTCATGAAACAAGGCTGGTTTTGAGCAGGAAATACACAGAACACTCTATGCAGAATGGAGAAGCAAGGGGACAAGTTTGTTTTGCTACCTATCCTCAAAAATCTCACCTGCATCCTGCTCAAGACACAACTCTTCTCCTGCACCTGTCAGAAAAAACCTGCAGCTGCTGCCTCCCTTAATGGAATCACACTGATCAGATGGGAAAAAGAAAAGAAAAACCCATCAAACAGCCCCTCTGTCTGTCTGTCTTTAATCTGGCATTGTGATAGTGGAATCACCAAAGAGGGAAGCACCCTACAAAGCATTAGGTAATTAAATAGTACTTACGAGTCTCTGTATTCTGAAACACGTGGATAAGCTGGGAGATATTGGCTGCAAGTTCCTCCTAAAGTAAATAAATATAGTTAGTGTAGCATGTTTTAGAGTTTGGTCTCCTCATTAAACATTTGACCAGAAAACAGCAAGAACTATGAATTTCATGAAACAGCTCTCAGAATGAAAAACATTCTCTCAACAGCTGCTTTAGTACTGCAGTTATCCTTGCACCAGGACTAGGTCAGCTGGAAGAGAAGTTTCAAAGGTATCAAAACCTGTTCATTTTACCAGATCTCTGCACAAACAGTCTTTCTGACAGCAGACAAAATTAAATTAGGAGGAAAAGAACCCCATGTATTTGAATTAATAAATGATGCAAAACTTATTTGAATTAATAAATGATGCAGTGATGGGGCACTGCCCTCATTCAGGTCTCTGTGGAAGGGTGTGAGCTAGGTGTGAGATAAAACTTGTTCTTACAAATAAGTGATCTGAAAATTGAGGTTACTGAGAGCTGGTAATCCAAAACCAGTATCTTTGGAAAGCAGGGAGACAAACTAGAAAAAGTTGACAAAAATATGCAGTAGGGACAAATTTGGTAGTAGAGGAAGTGCTACTGAACTAACAAAGGAAAAGGAAGTGTGGAACTCGCACACTAAAATCTGCACAAATGTTGTAGCTGCAGTTAAGGGCAACCTGCTGTTACTGTTTTAGTTACACAAAGTCAACATTTCATGAGGCATCTATTTTAGCTCTCCTTTTGAAAGGTAAACAGCTACACCTGCCCCTTAGAAGGTGAGTCCAAATATGACCTGTTCATGTTCAGATCACTGAGTTACAGTCACCTCTTCTCCTGCACGTGCCACAGATGGGCTGCAGGGGAAGGGAAAAAAAAAAGATAATTTTCTCCATTCTAAATTAGTATGTCCCTAGAGTGTATTTTAGAGGGGCCCCCTCAAGCAAATACAAACCCAGTTACTGTACCTGAAGCAGAGGTTTATCCTGCATCCACATACAATAGAAAAGGCCCTTCCATATTTTCAGCAGTTCTTCCTGACTGAAGCCACCTACAGTACAGAACAAGTCTGAATGAAAGGAAAAAACCACACATTTCCACCAAAATATTTTCATGCAGCTCCCTCTGCTCCCTGCTTTCTTCTTTGTTTTTGTTATTTTCTCTGGGTTGCCACTGTAAGCACATTAATTGGAAGGCAATTTGGCATAGAACACTGACAGAAACTGTGAGCTTCTACCTTGTACTGAAACAACAAAGATTTCAAAGCAATCACAGGTAAGATGAATACCAAGATAATTCTGATAAATGCCTCTGGCATATTTTTAACATCAAGTCTGAAAAAAAAATTAATGAGAGTACTAGAAATAGTTTTACAAGAAACATGATATTTTTTGTTTTGTTTTTTTTCAACAAAAGTCGCACTCTACCAATAGTTTTACTCCTTACTAGTGGTTTGTTTTGATAAAATAAACTTATAGCAACCAACACATTTATTTCTACATTAAAATTTATAGCCAAAGAGCCTGAGCAACTATAATGAAAGTTTTTTTGATACAGGTTGTCTTGGGATGTAGTAACATCTGAATTTTAACAGCAAAAAAATATTTTCACATTCCAGAAGTAAAGTACTACATGGAAAGCCACTAATACCTGCTTAAGAACTGGATTTTTTCATTACATCAGGTAAATTTATGTGAAGTAAAATTGTAACAGTACATTGTTATAAGGCAGCTACAATGACCTACTACAGCTATTTTCAAACTATGGCCTATTAAAAACTCCTAAGCAATTTATTGAAAATCACTTTGAAAAGGTCATCATCTTCAAATTTGCTCCAAAAAGATCACTGTCTCAGGGGTCTGCCAGTCAAAAAGCCTGAGACACAATGCAAGATCTAAATTGTGCACCTTCCCCTTGGACCAAGTCATTTGAAAGCAAAATTCACTCAGACAAAAACACCTGCAGACACATTAGTCCTGCTTGCTTGTAAAGGAAGGAAGTGAGGAAATATGCAAAATGCTATGTAGGAAGCAATATGTCCAGTAATATTAAGCATTAATTATAAATTTCACTTGGATTTGACAGTACTGTTATGATAAAACATGAAACAAATTGATTAACTGATTTAATATTCATTGAAATATTAAAATTAATAACATTTCTTAAGGGAATTGTATGTGACATACTGAGTGGTAAGAAGCAGTTTAACCTCACAGGCTGTACTAACCCTACAGAGGCATCACCTGCTACCTGTAAATGTGGCTCAGGAGTTCAGAACTGAATCACAGAATTGTTCAGGTTGGAAAAGACCTCTCAGATAATCACTGCAAGGCCAGCACTAAACCATGTCCCCAAGTGCCACATCTACACATCTTTTAAATCCCTCCAGGGACATTAACTCCACCACTGCCCTGGACAGCCTGTGCTCTGAGGGAAGCAAATACAGACTTTCACGGGGTTGCTTTTCATACACACAGGGCTTTTTAAAGTGTCCTAGGCAGTCTTGTGTCCATTTGACATAATTAGAGGAAAAATTAGACCAAAATTGACCAAAAATAAGAGCAATTTTCTTATCCTAGTGGCTTAGAAGAGTAGTCTCAAGACTGTTTTCTGTTCTTCAACTTTATGTGCTGTCCCCAGCCACAGCTGGCAAATAAAAACCACTAAAGTAAGGTTATTTTAAAGCCTGAATGCATTTTATTAGCAATCACAATGCCCAGAACTGAAGGCCTTCTATACCTTAAATGTATCCTGAGAAAGATTTTGGCTTTAGGGCTTGAATTGTAACTGTCCCTGTGCACAGTAACCCTGTTCTGTGCATTGTGGGAGCTGGGATTAAGGTGTTACAACCACTCAGAGCTACTTTAATGCAAGCCTTGGGGAGTTGGGCTGCTTTGACACTGCTATCATTGAATTTGGTACAATTTTTCCTATTCTAGATAATTGCAATGGACCAGATCCACACAGGCACATTTCAGTGGAGATTAAATAAATCCTTTACAGATCCAGGCCCAAGTTAAGCACAGCTCTGTCAGACAGAAACCCCTCCAGCAATCTGCCCTCTTTTACTAGAAGTTATTTCTGTTTATTAATCTTTCATCCATTCATTTGGTAGTTCAATGCCTTGCACAGAGTTTAACTTCTTGCTGAAAATTAAGAGCTTTGGCTCTCTGAAGAAGCTCCTTCAGCCTCAGCACAGACCACACAGAGCAGTCCTGTCTATGTAATAAACACTTGACAGCCCTGAACATCAGGTGAACTCCAGCACTTCTGCCAAAATTCAGCACATCCCCCAACTCCTCAGGTCAGGGCATCTTACCTGGGTTGCCTGATGTGTGAATTCCTCTCGGAATATTGGATGGGTATAGTAATATCTATTATAATATAATTACTAATTAATAAATAACTGCTATTAATAAATAACTTCATATACTTTATATATGTAACTTTATATATATAATTATAACTGCTAATTAATAAACAACTTTTTAAAACCCCTCTCTCCTGAACATGCTTTTTCTCCAAGCCCAAAGAAGTTAATCTTTGTTTCAATACTACCAGTTTGGATAGTACCTAACAGCAAGTAAATCTGAAAGCTCTGGAAATTAGCCACCCTTGTTTCCTATTCATTTGCATTCCGTGGTGTGCTGATTTTAACATGCAAAAGGTTCACAGCCCAACTGAGCAATTTCCCTGTGATGGTTTCATGATGTTTTAAAGCAGTGCCTGAACCTGCAGCCTTTTCCCTCAGTTATGGGCACCCCTGTCCTTCCTGTGGCTGCTTCCACAAACTGCAAGGAATCTGCACTTGGCAGTGAGATGCACAGAGCACCACTGAACACACAGCTCCCCCTTGGAAAATCTCCAGAGCTAAAAAATAGAAAGTACCTGGGAGGTACATGATGTACACCATCCTAGTCCCCAGGCAATCCCTAAATCTATGTCAACTGCCAGGAATGGGATAATGCCTGTTTGGCTCCCTGGCCTGACCCTGTAAAGCTGTTCTAGGTGTCCTTCCCTCTGTCAGATGTGGCTAATGGATCAAACACTACTTGGAAAGGCAAGACACAATATTCACTCCACAGTCTTTTCAAGGAATTCAGGGAGGTCCAACCAGCACTCCAGCTGCAGTTCAGCTCTTGGGGTCAGATCTAGGCTGGTTCTCCAAAGCCATATATATATATAATATGTACTAATATATAACATATGGATGTAATATGCAATAATTATATGTATGGTAATAATGTAGAAAGCAGCTTATAAAAGATATGTTTATATAAAAGAAACATAAAATATAGATTATACATTACATTATATGTATTATATGTAATATGAGGTATAGGAATAACACACATCCATGTGGAAACTGTGCACACTTTCAGGTGCAGGGAGCTTCAGACTGGCCGTGCCTGCCTCAAACTGACTCCAGGGACACCACTGAACTCTTATTTCTAAGGTGCCAATATACAGCTCCAAGTAGAATTTTTGGAAAAACGTAGAAGAAATTCTTTTGATACTATGAACTGAAAGTAACAGGTAACCCAAATGGGTTACACAGAACCAGCTGCAATAACACACGTGCTGAAAAATAGCTTCGCTTTCCTCGATTCCCTCCGATGCTCCTGAACATCAGTCATGGAAACAGACATCACCTCACAGGAACAACAGAAGATGAAACTTTATGCTGCATACACCGGGGTGTTTCCAGCCTGGGTCACTTCAGTGCATTTATGCCCTGGTCCTTGCGAACGAGAGCACACGAGCCATCCCGCTCCCATACCGGATTTGTTAATAACTAATTATAGGCCATCATTTGTTAATGGCCTCTCGTTCGAGGCTAGCGAGACCCTCCCTCGATCCAAGCTGATCCTTCCCGAGCCCCCCGGTGCCCGGAGACCCTTCCCAAGCGAGGATCCCCGAGTGCCTCGGCCCCCGGGCGCTGGGGCTGCGGCAGCACCGGAGCAACACGTGCGTATACAAGGAGAAATACATGGGTAAAACAACAACAAAAAAATTAAAAGTAAAAGCAAAAAGTAAAGTAAAAAAAAAAAAAAATTAAAAAAAATCAAAAAGCCCGAGAGGAAGCCCCGAGGAGGCGTGCCGGGCTCAAGGCGCACACGTGGTGCTTCCTTCCGTCCCCATGCCGTCCGGCCGCCGGGGCCGCCGCCGAGCACCGGCACCTGGCCCTGTCCCTGTCCGCGTCCCCAGCCCGGTCCCTGTCCGCCCCCCTGGCCCCGGCCCAGCCCAGTCCGTACCGCCGGGCCGCTGGGTCCGCACGCCGATGTAGCCCCGCAGCTTCTTGAGGGCGCGGTCTCGGATGCGCTTCTCGTTGGCGGCCAAGCGCTGCGCGAACTGCACCTCGGGCGGCTGCACGGCCGCGGGAGCCATGGCCCGGCTTGGCCCCGTCCCTGCCCCTTCCCTGCCCGGCTCCTGCCCCGCTCCCGGCCCGGCCTGGCCTGCTCGCACCGCGCCGGGCTGTGCCTGATGCCGTCAGCGACGCCGAGCTCTGCCGTCACCGCGGGGAGGCGGAGCCCGGGGATGGGCGCGGGGGCATCGCCGCGTTCGGGGCTCATTGGCATCACCGGGGCGGGCTCACCCACGGGAGGTATCCCCGGGGGTCTCCACCGGCCCGAGCACCCCACAGATCACAGAGTCATGAAGGTTGGAAAAGAACCCCTGAGATCATCGGGGCCAGCTGGTGTCCGATCACCACGCTGTGGACCGGCCCATGGCACTGAGAGCCGCGTCCGGCCTGGATGGAGGGGCCAGAGCGGGACACAGCACCTGAGGTGCGGCCTCACCTGTGCCCCGTACAGAGGCACAATCACTGTCCTGATCCTGCTGGGCACGCTATTGCTGACACCAACCAGGTGCCATTGGCCTTCTTGGCCACCTGGGCACAGCTGGCTCAGGTTCAGCCTCTGCTGAGCAGCACTCCCGGCCCTTTTCCTCCGGGCAGCTTTCCAGGCTCTCTCCCCAGCCTGGAGCTGCTGGAGTTTGGTGTGCCCCAAGTGCAGGACCCAGCAGTTTGCCTTGTTGAACCTGCCAGCACTCAGTCCTTCCACCCAGCCTGTCCGGATCCCCCCGCAGAGCCTCCCTGCCCTCCAGCAGATCAATCCTCCCTCCCAGCTTGGTGTCAGCCCGGGAGCCTCCAGCCCCAGAGGCGGCACCACGGCAGGGCCGGGCTGGAGCTCCCCGCAACCCGGTATCGTCCCGGTATTGTCACGGTGTTGTCGCAGTGTTGTCCCAGTGTTATCCCAGTATTGTGCCGGTGTTGTTTCGGTACTGTCCCACTGCTATACCAGTGTTATCCTGATGCTATTCCAGTGTTATCCTGTTTTTTTTCCCGGTATTGTCCCACTGCTACCCCAGTGTTATCCCGGTGTTGTCCCGGTATTGTGCCGGTGTTATCCTGGTATTGTCCCATTGCTACCCCAGTGTTATCCCGGTGTTGTCCCAGTATTGTGCCGGTGTTATTCCAGTGTTATCCCGTGGTTTTCCCGGTATTGCCCCACTGCTACCCCAGTGTTATCCCGGTGTTGTTCCGGTGTTCCCCCGGTGTTATCCCAGGGCCGCTCCAGGCGGGGCTGGGGCGGAGCCTAGGCATCAGGTCACGCCCAGACCACGCCCCAGAATGCACCTACCCAATCGGAGTGGGCGCGGTCACATTGGGGGCGTGGCCATAGCGTGTCCCTTCCCGCCCTCACGCCGTCCTGTCCCCCACCCCGGCCCCGCACGACGCCGCTGTCGCCGCTGTCGCGATGTGGCGCAGCGCCGGCCTCGCTGGCGACGCGCAGGTATCGCGAGCGGCCCGGGGGTGCTCGGGGCTGGCCCTGAGGCCGGGCCCGGCCCAGGGGTCCGTGCGGGCATGGGTGCCCCCAGGAGCAGAAGGAGCGGGGGTTGTGCGGTGCTCCTGGGCCTTGCGGGGCCCTGAGGGGGCGATGGCGGGGCCGCAGGGAGAGCGGAGCGTGGTGGGGGCTGTAGAGGCGCCCTGGGCTGGTGGGGAGGGAGTGGGGAAAGGGCTGGCAGTGGTTCCTCGCTGGGGGCTCGGCCCTGTTCGGACCCCCGGCTGGCAGGGAAGGGGGGGTTCCCGTCCCTGGGCTCACACCAGGCAGGACATGATGAGCTCAGGTGCATTGCTGGGTGGCTTTACCCCTGTGAAAGAACTCGGTGAAGTCAAATTTCCTGCTTCAGGCATCTGCTGTTACTCTAAGCACTGGACAGAAAACTCCTTTTCTCTCCTGTCTGTATTTAACATACTCTTGTAGTGCAGAGAGATGTGGAGAAGCTGCTTAAACAGAGAGAATAAAACTTGTCTGCTGTAACAGCAGTGCTGCAAAGACCCGTGCTTACTGTGGGAACTACAAAGGAGAATTTTCTCCTTGCTGCATATTTCATATCTCAGCACCAGTGATTCACAGCTGTGGTTCAGCTTCTGGTTTGGCTTTTGCTAGTGAACAGAGCTATTTTTATGTACCAAATTTTGCTCTGTGATTCTGAGCCACACTGAATTCTCTCTGTCATTCATGGTTGCTGACACACAGATGGCATTCCTCTAAAGACTCCTCTCTTCCCATGTGTTTGCTCTGTGCTTTCTTGAGACCTAGATGAGTGGAATTTTTCTCGAGTCATGTCATGTGGTGCTACTTGGCCTCATGAACCTTGCCATAGATGCAACTGAGAGCTTACAGTTCAAAATAAAGCAAAATCTTTCTTCCATACCATCATTACATGATGGTCCTAAAACTGACTTGTCCTAAAACTATCTGGATTTGAAAGACAGCTGGGAAAGAAACAGAGTACAAAGAAAAACTGAAAGGAAATGTTCAATCTGAGGAAGTAGGGAAGCAGAAAGAATTGTAGGGAATGGTTGGAGAGGATGACTTCCATTTGTCTTGTGTGTCTGCTCTTGAGAGGACTGTGGGGATGGCACATTTCCAACCTGTAAGAGATGAGATTTTGGTTTGTTAGCCTTTTCCCTCTGGAATAAGATGTGATCCATAAAACATCTCATTTTGTCAGCATTGTTCTCAGTGCAGTGCCAACTAAGATATAACTAAGAAATATACTAAGATATAACTTTGCTTTCTGAAAGCAGATTAAATGATTGATGTTTTAGTCAAAACATGTTAAAACTTCCTTTTTGTTGGTATGTGTCTATCAGCCTTTTTAACATCCAGCTGAGTGCACATGTATGTACATCAGAAATTGGACTTTATGGGAGTTTTTGTAAAGAAATTGCTCTGTAATTTTAAAATTAACACACATTCTGCTGGAATATTGAATGAAAATTATTCTGTACCTATAGTTTGGCAGGAGAGGAAGCTGGTAAACATTTCTGTCTTACCTTGGGATTAAATTGGGTTTAAACCCTGAGATTGGGTTGCAGATGGCTGCAAATAATTTTTGCTCTTCACAAAAGATAAAATGGTTTGAAAACTGTACCGTTTCCTCCAAAGAGTTGTTGTAATTTAGGACTAGTATCTTGCAAATGTTTGAATTAATTAAAAAGCTGAGTGATCGTATCCTTTACGACAGTCATGAAACAACAGCTTGCTGTGTGCTGCTCACATTTGAAAATGGGAGTGTTAATTTTTGCAGCATTCCCAGAGGCATTGTACACATTTTGGGTGAAGAAACACATGAAGAGAGCTTATGCTGTTTACTTAAGGCCACAGTGGCAAAAATTAACATTACAGTCAAAGGGTCAACCTCAGAGACTTTTGGGTTTGGTTGCTGGATAGATCTCATTAAAAAACTACAAATTGCTGAAATTTTGTCATAGAGAGGAATACTTCTGTCCAAGAAAAGAAATTGAAGCAGAAAAGCACTACAGGACTGTAACAGTATCTTTGGTTGGTTGTTGCTTTGTTTTTGTTTTGCTTTGTTGTTTTATTTCAGAAGGCTGAGACCAAAGAGGAATTTGTAAAAGTTAGGAGGAGGGATTTGGAAAGGCTGACAACTGAAGTTATGCAACTGAGGGATTTCTTACCCAAAATAGTAAATGGAGATATCCTGGGGACATTCCAGAAGCTGGATGCTATTGAAGCAAGTGAGTAGCACCATCTTACAAGCTCTTGCAGTTTCTGCCAGAACTGCTTAGAACTAGCTGTTGTGCTCCAGAAATAGCTGCAGAGTTTGTGGAGCTATTCCAGATTCAACTGTGTTGTTCAGTGACTGCTTCAGTAAATTAATGTGTTTGTAGTGAAGAAAATTACAAGCTGCCTTAGGAATAATCAGACATGTCAAATTAATCTTTAAAAGTACTTTACTGTGGATAAAAACATACGTATTTGAGGCAGTAAGGGAAGCTGTATGAGGAACAAAAAGTGTTTTCCTTTTGAGAAAAGTCAAAAACATTTTGTTTTTCAAAAGGTGACTTTCACTGGAAAAAAAAAACCAACAAAATAATGGTAAATTACAGTGGGTAAAAATTTGAAGGAAGAGTGAGTTAATCTTGTATTTGGCCTGTCTTGTTTTTTAGCTTGTATGCTTTACTAATAAAAAGAAAGAATAAAAGTAATAATGGTTCCTCAGTGGGGGCTGTATTTTTATTGCTGTCCCCAAAGTCCATTTTTTCATAGTTGGGTTTCTCTGTGCATTATTTTTTTCAACAATAACCCCACTCCCAACATGCCATCAGGGCCAAATAGAAGTCAGCTCTATCCCTGTTCTGTAGCTTCCCTGCAGCTGCACAATTTACCTGGATTTGGTTTTCCTGAAAAGACATGGAACAAACACTGAGACAGATTACAGAGAGTGTGTCTCTTCTGTGATATTTATCAAGTGATAAATGGAAAATTAATTTGCAACAGGCAGCTAAGGAAAAGCAAGGTGGGGCCTCAAAGCCTGTCTGACAATGTCATATATTGGGGCAGAGCTTCCACCTGCCTCAGTGATCCACTTTTTGGGAAGATCCTTCCATGTCTCAAGCAGTGGATAGGATCTGGAGGTGTTCTTTGTTACAAGGCATCAGCAACCGTTTCCAGTTGTGTTAAGTGTTCAAGATCCTCATTTAGTTTTTACCTTCTTGTCTTGAGATTCCTCTCACTGATCCTTCTTACATTTCTTGTGCCAGGCATCAAGGAGACACTGTCCATCCAGAGCAGGCTCATGGCATGAACATGGGGATTTTAAGACTCCTTGAAATGTTCTGCTGGCTGCCCAGAATTCTCTGGGTCCTCTAGGGCAGGACCTGAAGCTGAGACAGCATCTGAATTCTCAGGAGTCTTTCTCCACAGTGGAGATTTCTCTTGCAGGTGATGAGGTCATTTGTATATTTATTCAGGCTCTGGCCATTGTGTGCTCCTGTAACTGGACAAGTCAAGTGGAGATTTTTGCTGCTCCAGTCTTTTCCTAACTCTGCAGCATGAAATAAGGCAGACTGAAGGGAGGCTTTGGAGCATACAAATCACTAAAGGATGGACGTCATGGGGACACAAACAGCCCTCACTCTCAGAATGGTGCTGTTTGCTACATACAGCTTGCTTTTCAGGCTGTTGTCAGGGTCTTCATTAAGATTTTTGTGTTCTTCATTAAGATTACAAGAGTAATTGCTCATTTCTAAAAGAGGATTCTGTTTTGTTCTTATTACCCTTCTCAGGAAGAGTGTTTGGCTGCAGGAGTCTTAAAAATACAGCTCCAGCATTTTTCTGTATTATTATGGATATGTTTAGAGGAACTCACTCCACTTGGGAAGTGTTAAAAATAACATTTTTAAATTGATCTGGCATTTGGATCAGTCGAGTTGGGAGTTCCATCACTTGACATTCATCCCTATTGTACTCAGTTCTCCACCTCCCAGAGCTTTGAGATTAGATCTCTGGTCCAGAAAGTCTCCTGTAACTTTCTGTGGGTGAGACCAAGTCTACCTCACATCTGAAATGGGGGGCTTCTCTTCTTTCCTGTGCCCAGTGTCTTGTTCTGCTTTGGAGTCTTTACCTTGGGAGCAAGTGCCACTTCTTCCCAGAGTCTGATTTACCACAGCAGTGGTGAAGTCACATATTTCTTCTTTGTGTGAAGGTGCCATTTCAATTTTTTTGTTGCTCACCCAAGTTGGTAGTGAAAGCTGCTTCTTTCTCTTGAGAGCAAAGGCACAGCTGGGAGAGCTGACTGGGCATAGCAGGGGAGTTTCCACAAATAGAGGAAAAACTAGAAGTCTCTTTTCAGCAGCTTCCACTGTTGTCCTTTTTTGCCCCTTCTACATGAAACATTTTGATACCTTAGAGGATGGTGACACATCCTTCTTTGATCTGAAGCCCTTTAAAAAGTCCAGGTTGCATTGTGTTAACACTCAGTAGTCATTATTATTCCCCTTCTGGCTCAGGCTTGGTTCTGGGGCCTTTGAAGTTTGCTGGTGAAGGATGTGGCATCTTTGTGTGGCTGCTGGATTCAGGTTGGATCCATCCTCTCAAAGGCTGGAAGTGATTCTTTTCCTTCTGGAGAGGTTGTTTGCTTGCAGGAACAGAGATTTTCACTGGATGAACTTGCCTGGCAAGGCTCTTGGCCTGCTGTAGGTAAGCAGAGCATGTTCTGCTCCTGCTCAACACATCTTGCTGTCAGCTTCTTAGGACTCACACCCACATAGTCAGAAGTGAATGAATCTGAATTTTCTTCACTTAACAGAAGGGAGGTTTCTTGCCACTGACCAGAGTTATCCTCAAAAACTTAATTAATCCATTCCTCCCTTCATTCTTGTCCTTTGGACTGCAGATTGAAAAGAAGTGAGTTGCTCAAGGAGCATGTCCTGGCACAAAGATGTTTGTGAGCAGTGAACCCTTGCCTTGCCTCTTTGCTTTCTGCTAAAAAGTGTTGCTGGCTTGGAATCACACAAGGGCTGAGTGGAAACATGTTCTGCCTCTTCAGATAAATCAGCCACAAGCAGCTTTTCTCCTTTTATACAGGCTACTCAAAGCAATGTGTGTATACTTAAGATGATAAACTTGTCAATTAGGACCAAAACAGGAAGGTATTTATTTTCAAATCATAAATAGAATGCCAGAAGCCAAGTCCTTTGTTTAATAAGAACATATTGGGATAATTTTAAAGATGTTGTCATTTTATGATAGAATTTGATATGATCTTTAGTAATTACATTAAAAAATGCTGTCACATGTTAGGGAAAGTATTTCAAGTATGTTAAGCTGTAGACCAAACTGTCATGTTCAAGGGTAGTATGGTGTTTGAAGTGGAGTGTAATTTATTTTTTTTAAGCTAGCCAAGGTTACAGTAGATGCTGTTTGGATTTTACTTTTTGTAACTACTTAAACATGTTTCCTTTTTTCAGTATAAATACTAACCATCCAAGACTGATTTTTTTAAAGTAAAATATAATACACACCTATTATTAAAACTGTACTTCAAAGAGTATTTTTTAAATAGGCATCATGCTGGTGAAATGGAATGGTTTAAACTTGATTTCTGTTCACTAAAATAAAGTGCCTAAATTAGAATGAATTTCTGATAACATCAGAAATTAATTTTATAAGGGAATCATAAAATTTGCTTGTAACTGACATAATGTTTAAATAGTTTATAATCATGGAATCACAGAATGTGTTGGGTTGGAAGGGATCTTAAAGATCATCCAGTTCTAACCTCATTGCTTTGGGCAGGGACAACTTTCACTAGCCCAGGTTGGTTATACTACTTTGTAAATAGTATTTTAAAATATTTGGAATAGTTGCTTTTCATTCTTTCTACCCATGTAAGTTGTAAATTGTAGATTGAAACACTCACTTTTGACTACTGTTGGTATTTTTCTTATGTTTTTAATATAGTCGCTGACTTAGGTGAAATTTCACTGAGGGAGTTTTCATGGAAACCAACATGAAAACAAAGTAGAAAACTGAGTAAATTTTAAAAAATCTTCTCAACCCTCACTGTTAAACAGACAGATGTGATTCTTTTAAATCAGATGTGTTGGTTTGCTTTCTCAGAGCTGTTGCCACACAGCAGATTGTGAGAGTCCCGTTTGGCCACAGGGAGGTGATCTCGCACAAGCAAAAGGCTGAAGCACCTCAGTAAAGTCGCAATTGGTGAATTTCTTTGCTTCAATGCAGGCCCGATGACCACAATGTGTTCCTTCTTCCTTTTATCTGATTTATCCTGTCACAGGCCTGGAGAAGAAGGAGGAGGAAATAGAGCAGCTGAGGATGGATTGTGAACACTTCAGAGCCCGTCTGGAAACGGCCCAGGCAGATTGCATGAGAGAGAAGAAGGTAGATGTGCTGCCAGGATATTGATATCTGTGTGTTTGAGTTCTAATAACAAAAGCAGAAATTATACAATTTTCATGTCATAACATGAATCCTCAGTCTCAAAAACAATTTGGGATTTCTATCCAAATAGTCATCCATATCCATATTAACATGTTGAAGTAAAACACTGGGTATTTGGGAACATTGTGGCATAGCTGGAATCAAAAGGTCCTTCACAGAATCAGTTCTTGTGAATTTAACATTGCTATAATATATTTGCAAAGAGGATAATAGGAAGTAGTTCAAGCAGTGAAATGTACAGAATGAAAGCAGCCTCTCTTGGTTTGCTGTGAGCTGTGTACCTTTGTTTAGTGTTAATAATCTTTCTCACAGCACCTATTGATCCAATTGCCATGTACAGCTGAGAATCAAGGAGCAATTTCAGGGCTTCTCTTGCTCTGTCAATATTGTATTTAGTGATTATGAGAGGAGAGATTCTTAACAATTAAGGAATAGCAAAGACACTGGCTTTTCAGACTGTGAAGCCATTTGGGTTCAAATAATTCTCTGGCAGAATCAGTGGTGATTATTTGCTGCAAAAGTTCATTTCCTTGGAGCCACCTTCAATAGTCAGCAGTTGGGGTTGTACAGCTGGCATTTGCCAGCCTTGGGATTGCACAAGGACTGATGAACCACAAAACGTACTTCATTTTTGAAAAGGAATAATGAAGAGTTCAGAAATGCACTTTCAGTGCATATCTGTGTAGACAAAACACTCTGGAATGAAGTTTGGAATGATGGAATAGTTGTCAATCTATTCCTTATTTCAAAATAAACATCTTCTGGGATAGATGTTGCAGTTCAGCAGTAGGTACAGAGTTCATTTTGCTGTGCACTGAGGTCTTCATTTGCAGGATAAAATCCCTGTAAAATCCAATGCTGATGCTTTAGATATTAATGAAGCAAGTCCCACCCATGATTCTTGTTAATACTATGAAATAAAGTGCAGGTGGTTTAAGTTTATGATTTCTTTTGATTGAGTTTTACTTAAAGCATGGATAGTTGACTAGGAGCAGTTGTTTTGGTGTTTCTGCTCAAAGCTCTTCTCTTCATGTCTTTGTTGTTGTGCAGTGTGTGGCAGTGGTGTGACTGGGTTCTGTTCAATGCCAGGAAGGTGTATTTCAGTGGATTGTGCTCATGATGTGAAGGCCTTTAGCTTTTAGGATACAACAAGGTGGTGTGTGTATATGAGTGACTTTTGTTCCTGTTAATCACTTTTCTGGTGTTTTTCATTTGGTTGCTGTTCTGCTCTAGGCATCCTTGTGTAGAGTTTCTGAATTATTTTCTACATATTTATCTTCTGAAGGAGAAGAAAATTATTCACTGAAACAAACATGGAATAAATGCATTTCTGGTTGAGCAGTGTCCTTTTCTGAGGCCATCATAAATCAACATTTTGCATTCCAAATTCTCTGTGCAGAGCTGTATCACTGGTTAGGGAATTGCTGTGCTTTCTGAACCTGAGCAGAACTTGAAGTGCAGATGTTATTCTTGGCTGATGTCTGCTTTGTCTGTCTTTTTGCAGTTCCATACTTGGGCACTGCTGTGTTCTTGTGCCTTGACCTTTTCCTGAAGATGGTGGTGTTGCATAGCACAGGGATTACTGGATGGTGTGAGCCCTTAGGAGTGTTGCTTCCAGCCAGGTTATTTGCTTTTGTAGGCTCTGTTTATTTTCCTGGCTCTTGCATGTACTATTGTTTTCCTTGCCTCATTTCTTTGTTCTGATGTTGCTTTTGATCTATTAAAAATTCTGGCATTTTTTCTGCTGGCTTTGCATGCTTGTTGGGGGATCTTGGTATTAGTGGGTTTTATGTCTTACTCAGTATTAGCATCCAAATGCAAATAAAATGTATTAAAGATACATTTCCGTAAGATAGGACAGTGTGAAAAAGACAGGGAGAACATAGGGATTAGGCAGGAAGATGCCTGAGGACATTTTGTGGATGCACATGGTGGCAGAAAAGCTGATAGACCTGGCAGTGAGTCATGTAAAAGCTGGAATTTGGCTAATTTGCTTAAAAATGATCAAAGTATTAAGAAATAAGAGACTTTTCCTGGGAGTTTCTGCCTATGGAATCAGCAGCAAGTGTCAGTCTTTTGCCTGTATAGGTGAGAGAGATTCCAAAGAGTAAATACACACAAAAGTCTGCTTGAAAAATTAAACTTGAACTTTCCAAATCTTCACCTGAGTGTTCCTTCAGCAGCAGTGCAAATCAGGCTGGTAGGTGTGATCAGGAGGTAGCTGGTGACAGAACACAGCTCTGTACTGTTTAACAGCATATTAGGTAAATTTTCAGAGGAGTTTACATTTCTATTCTTTACCAACCCTCAACATGAAGCATTGAGGTGAACCCCAAAACCAACAAGACACTTAAAGTCTTGATGACAATACATGGTTGAAAGTCTTGTTCTTTTAGCTACTTTTAAAACTGACATAGAAGAGATTCCTTCTCATTTCCCCATACTTCATCCTGACAGCCAAACACACTGGGAAGGCTGAGCTGAGGAAGGTGTTTTCTGCAGTGAATTTGAAAATATCATGTCTGTAAAATGGGCAGAGTAAAATCCTTCTGTTTTTTGACATTGTGCAATCTGTGATTCTCTGTCTTAATACTTGAATTAGCATAATTTTTCTGGGCTGACTTTGGTCTTTCCCTTTTCCTTAATACCATCCCACCTGGAGTTAGCTGGGAGCCCCCACCCACGCTGAGACACAGACTGCAGAATCCCTGCCTTGATCTCCCTGTCTGTGCTGGCTCTAAACCAGAAAGTGCAGCAGGTCTGCCACTCCTGTGGCAGCTGGTAGGAAGCCAGTGAGACCTAGAATCCTGCCCAATTCCATGATATCCTTCCAGCCAGCTTCCCATGTGATTGGAGAAAATCTGCCAAATGGAGGTTGTGCTCTGGTTCTGTAGGGTTGATGTGTTATCTGTTTATGCTTTGTGGCAAGAACCACTTAGCAGCTCACTTAAGTGATCATAGACTCATTGTGCTATGGAATAGTTTGGGTTGGAAGGGATTTTGGAGTTGTGTTACCTCATTCCAGCCCCACAACTTTCACTAGATCAGGTTGATCAGAGTCTCATGGATGCACAGTGGTGCCTTGGCTTTCTTGCAATGGAAGAGCCTCCAAACCTCCAAACCTTAGGTGTGTTTTTTGGGACTCTTGTCTTGCTTTACCACTGTTGCTGAGGACTATGCCAACAGAAAAGAGCTGGAAGAGACAACAATATTTATCCTAGATATCCAGCAACTATTCCATGTTGGCTAGACCAGAAGCCTGTTTTGAAAAACAAAACAACCCTCCCCTCCTGTAAGATGTTTCCTGTATCTTTTTGAAGGTGTCAGGGAAGGCTGGCCCCTGATGCTGAAATCCCCTCTCTCCTGAAGAGACATGGAGTTGTTTGCTCAGGGGGAGATGTCTCCTGCCGGGCTTCTCTAGGTGCCACTCAGTCTCAGTGGGTCACTTGGTTTGACCTTGTGGACAGTTTCTGGTTCCTGTCAGCCTGCACTACTTAGAGGCAGCTCAGGAGAGAAGGAGTGTGTCTGCAACTGCTCTGGGTTACCCTCCCTTTTCAGAGATGGCCATGATTGTGTTTCTTGTTCTGTCCCTTAGCCTAGAAACTTGGTGTGGGAGACGTGAAGTGCAACCAAAATTTCCTTCCGCTGTTCCAGGAGAAGCTGGAGCTGCGGCAGCAGCTGAACGAGGCCAAGCAGCAGCTCCTGCAGCAGGCAGAGTATTGCACAGAGATGGGAGCAGCAGTGTGCACCTTGCTCTGGGGGGTATCCAGCAATGAGGAGGCTGTGAAGTCCATTCTAGGAGGAGTAAGTATGGCAGGTGAATACTGACTCCTGGGAATGCCCTCAGGCCTTTAAAGCAAGGACCTTTAAAATAAAGGCCTTGCTGTGGAGCACACTTTAAGGATGTATTTCAGAAACTGTCTGGACAGCAAAAATGTTTTCTGGTTTGCATGTTCTTTGGGAACCATCCATTCTCGTTTAAGAAGGGTTGGAGCTCAGAAGTGTTATGAATAAATGCAGTAATTATTTCTTTTGTTAACAAATGAGGGTTATCTGTTTGCCACCACACACAGCTAAACTGAAGCAAGGCTACAGTTAGCACAGTATCTTCACAAGCTAACAGAAGGAGAGAATAGTTCCTGGGCACATGCAGCAGTTTCCATACCTGTGGAGAGCTTGGAGGAGCTATTTCCATGGAGAAAAGACAGATCCATTGATTCTCAACTTCTTTAAACCTTTCTGCTGCCTTAATATGGGAATGACTCTTGGAAATGGAGACCCTCACTGCTCATGGATCGTATTAAATCATCAATATTAAACATGAGCAAGTAGATTATTTAAAAGCAAAAAACAATAACAAACCATAAAACCAGAACAACAACAGTTAATGACAATGGTAATATTGCAGCTATCATGATTTCACTGCCAAGTGCAGCTGATGGAATTAGGAGGGACTAAGGAAACAAGCCTGATAAAAATACGATTTTCATTCTTGACACAGCCAACATGAGGAGGAATTGCTGTATTTAATCTGAGTGAACTGATGCCACAGTTTCTTTTGGCTTGATTGTTCAGCAGCATGATGAACAGCTGAGTGAATAGGATTAGTTCATTATAGTAAGTGGTAAACCAATGTGTTTGTAAGAGTTGTTCTAGTTGGGTGTTCCAAAATACAGTTACAACTTTATATTGGATATTAGAAATCTGTACGGTGATTCCTTATTAATGATACCTTCTGATAATTCCAAATCCAAGCAGCAGCAGCTACTAGGGAAAACATCTGTAAAACACTGTATAAAGCAGCTAAAATTTAAAGAACAAGGCTGGTTGTTGAAAACAGTCTTAAGTAATATTCAGTTGAATTAGTTAAAAACAAAACTGTTGCCTGAAGATTTGTTTGAAGGTAAAAAACCCAAGTGTGAAGATGCAATATTTTGGGGGTTAGGTTGGCTTGAAATGCAAACTAGTAATTTCCAGCAGTCATTAAATCCTGTTGAACTGCTGTACTTCTGGTGAAGATCAGAGCAACATTTGGGGGCATAATTTTCTTGGGATGGTGCATTTAACACTGTGAGAAACGTGCCTGGGCTTGAACCAAGACTCCTAGGAAAAGCATAAATGGATTGTGTGGCATTGTGTCAACCACAGATTGCAACTGGCAGTGAGTCAGGTCATTAAAAGATGATGGAGATTTGTCATACAACATATTTGGTTTGGGTTATTTTGGGACAAGTTGTACAGCTTGTAGCTTCTTTCCTCCTCCCCTGAGAAGGTGCTGTGAACTACGCAAATGCACAAGAACATCAAGGGTGCTTTGAAACTGTTGCTGATATTTAAGCACATGGGGAAGGTGGCATCAATTCAGAATCATGTCATGCCTTACAGAACAATGCCCAAGCTTTTTTCAGCCTTTGAAGCAATACAGAAGTAGATCTTTCTTCCAGTCCTGTAATGCAAATAGACTGATATGATGTTAGTGACCAGTATATGTTTTATGTCCACACGTGTTGGGAAAATCAGAACTTAAGCAGCAGACTTGAAATGTGAGACAGGTAGTTCTCAAGGCAGTGGGGGAGAGATGCCTGCTAGCTTTGCCCATGTTCCTAGAGAGAATCTGAAGAGACATCCAGAGAAGCACCATGAGAGAGTTTTCAAGGTTTCCTACCTGCATGTACCAAAAAAAGAAGTAAATTAATTTCCATGAGATTGTTTTGGATGTTTTTCAAAAAGCTTCAGCCAGATATGACAGACTTCTCACATGGAAATATAACCTGGAGGTTTGATTTCAGAACAGCATCAAGGCTTGCTTCAACTTGAGAAATTTTGGATCCTACAAGGTGTTTTGCTACTTCAGTTGTCTCATACGGTGACAAATGACTTTATATTTAGTGGCAGCAGTTTTTCATGTTACCTGGAGCTTTCACACAGCAGTTTCACAGACAGCAGAGGGTTCATTGCACCATGTGAGCTCAAGCAACTTAATGGCTGCTTTCAGAACTGTCCTTATCTCAACACGTGTGGGTGAGACATTCTTCAGTCCCATGAAAATGCCATCAAGTGAATAAGGGACTGTGCAGAGTGTGCAGTGTTTGCTATTTATAAACCTGAAGGGTCTCTGCTGGAGCTCAGCACTAGTTAAGTAGTGGCTGTGTGGAAAGGAGGATCAGCACAGAGGGCACCAGTGAAACCTCAAGAGGCTGGCAGATAGAAGATTTCTCTTGTTTTCTGTGCAACATAGCAACTACTCAGGGTGCTTAGTACCCTCGTGTTCCCATGTGAATATGTATTTTCATAATGACTTGTTGGGCTCTTCATTTTCTCTCACGTCTTGCTTCTTGAGCTATAGTCAGTGCTTCTGTTAAAATTGCTGTGTTTGAGGAGTGGTGTCCATATAAAAACTACATCCAGCACATGCAGAATTGCACTTACCTTCCTCCTCTTTCCCTATGATCCCCTCATTCCTGTTGTTCTGGGGCCACAGCATCATTTGTGAAGATACCGTGTTGACTGAGCCTGCTTTTCATCCCTTCTTGCTGAAGTCACCCCACAGGATCAGTACATCTTTAATGTGGTGAATGTACAGCAGTGGAGGAATAAATAGATGTTACCACTAGCTCTGCACATACTGTCAAAGCAGTCATTTTGCAAAAGTATGGAGATTTTCAGTCACTTTAAAAAATGAATAAAAGTTCAGGCATTTCTTGAACTCTCCCATTGGATCACTCCTGGGAATGACTAAACCTTTCATCTGCTTCATGAAACAATTGGAAAAATTATTAAAGACACTGGGAAACCCAGCATTATGGGCTCTCTGCCACACAATTTTGTTTATGAAAGCCTTCATCCTCTGTGTGAAATAGAGTTCCAGCAGTGTTTTACCAGTCAGAATTACCAATAAACAGAAACAGGTCTCTCCATCCTTCTTTGTGGACTCTGCACCTCAGGCCAGGCTCTTTGACCTGCCCTGAGCTTTGTACCAGCTGGTGCTCCCTCAGCTGAGATACCTCCAAGTGGAGCAGGATTGCAGCTGAGGGGAAAAAACTGTCCCAAATTACAGCTGTGCTCCTGCTCATGTACTCTGCTGTGGTGATTATTTTTTCTCATGTGACATGGCTGACTTAAGTTCAGTTTGTGACCCAGGAGAGACCTCCATTTCCTTTTCTAAGGAACTTCTGCATAGCCTGTTAATGTAATTGGCAATAATTAATGAGTCCTATTAGGATCCATTTGAATTCTGCTTTTTTTTCTGGGCACTTGATTGTTTTCTTAGGAATTTCATATTAAATCTCCAATCTTCAACTGATTTAGACAAAAGCTACTGCAGCAGGCCAGGTGAATGTGAAACACCTGCAAAACAAAGAGATAACATTCTTACTTCTGATAATAAGCTTTAATTCTGCTGGTTGATTATATGTTATTGTGTGCTTAGGAGGTAGATATGCAGTAGTTCAGTTTTATGAATAAATGTGGCCTTGAGTAGTTTCCTGTTTTCTTGTAAGGTAATGGTTTCAAATGTTAGGGGATCAAACATGTCACTCAGTGAATACATGGTATTTCTGTTGTTTATTTGAAGTAACTGGATGTTTTAATAGTTTGGAAGATTGACCAGTTTTACTGTAGCATCTAATAAGTATAGTTGCTGTAGTGTGTGTAATCTTTCTTCTCCTCCATACTTGCAGAGTAAAGCAGTAAAGTTTTTCACAATCACTGCCCAGACCATGGAGAGCTTTGTGAAGTCATTAAGTGAAGACATGAAACAGCAGGATTTGGATTCTGAGGAAAATCAGTTTGTATTAGCTTTGGCAGGGATTGTAACAAGTAAGTTAATGTTGTGTCTCAGAATAGCATTTCACACCTACTGGGACTGTGTATTGCCTCACAGGAGCTGCAGTAAATGCAGCTTTTCAAAGTTGTGACTGTTGATATCTTGGGTGACTTTCTGGTTTTCTGAAGTTCCAGAAAATTTTGTTACTGACACTTCTGTTACAGGCACTTCTGTGCTGCCTGTGACATCGTTAAGGACTAGATGGGTAAGAGCTTTTCAGTTCTGAAATTCCCTATTGTATCCCTCAGTCTGGAATGAAACAAGGACCATTGTACCAGTTCTGTATGCTCACATTAGTGTGTACACATTGAGCAATTTTCTTTGTGAATCACCAGTGATGCCAACATCTAGAAGATTACAAATTGCAGATGGTGCAAGTAGATCAGCCCCAGCTTAAGGCAGGGACTAAGAATTTTGAAAGTACTTAACAATTTTGCTAGTCAGATACACCACACTTTCACTGTATAACAGAAGTGGAAGGTTATAAACCTGACTTCCATGATAAATATATTTTTTTTAGGTCCAGAAAATAAGTAAAAAGCCACATATCTGTTGTAGAATGACTGTGCTTGGTTTGGGAGGCTGTGAGGCTGATGCATCATCTGAATTTCTGTGAAACTAACTATCAAGATTACACTAAAACATGATGCAAGATAGACAAAACAGTGGATATTGGTATGAATAAGTTATTCTTGAATTAACAGCTTTTCTGTACGTGGGATTTTTAGATGTTGGTATGTCAATAAAGATAAATAATAAAATTATGATTTGATGCATTATGCCACTCTACTGAGTAGGGGGCAGGTATAAGAGAAAATAATAAAGGAAAGTCTGCTTTGGAACAGTAGCCCTTGTAAATAATTTTGCCTTTTGGTTTGTGCTTGAATAATGCCACACTTGCAGCGAGGTAGAAAAAAAACTTCTGTTGAGTAGATGTTCATAAGAGTTTTGGTTGTGTGATGTGCCAGGGATATTGAATTGAGTGGTTGTAAAACTCTGCAATCCTGTTCCTTTAAAGTGGAACCTGTAATGATCAGCTTTGTTTCAGTCACCCATTACCTGTGGATGAACAGAGCCTTTTGTTTCACAATTTACTGTGTTGTTGTTAGGACACTGGGCATTCTGAATAAATGCTTTGTTTACCACTGCAGAATTTTGAAGGAGTTTGACCAGTATTTGTTGTTCAGTATTTGCTATGTAGGTGAATGTAGTCTGAAATTTATATCAATGCTATAGTTCATTCTTCACAGCTGACCAGTCTTTTTAGAGGTCCTGTTAATTAGCAGAAGCTCCTGTTTGAAACATGATTGTTGGTGATGTTTTGGTCTTTCCCACAGATGTGGCTGCGCTGGCGTGTGGCCGTGAGTTCCTGGTCAGTTCCAGTCGGGAATTGCTGGACACGATGATGCATCTCCTGGGAGACATGAAGCCAGGACTCTGTAACAAATTTAAAGTGTATGTTGACTTTTCTTGCCCCATTTAAATGAAATGCATTAGCTTGCAGTGCAGCTCAAGTGATGACAGTACATTTTCCCACTCTCCCATTATTCCTTCCCTGCAGAGGAAACATAATTTTTGGAAGCATTTTCCCAGTAGCATTCCTTGCAGATATACTGGGGTTAGCTACAAAGCTTTATCCAGGTTTTGTGTCTCTTGGGAAGTCTCTTTAGCACCATATTATTGTAAATGTGAGCAGGGGTGCCCTCTTCTAGCTTGGGAGGGGGTCATGAGTTTGGTGTGAAATAAGGCAGATGTGAGGTCAGGTTTTACAACAGAGAAGACGTGGGAAATGTGAACTCATTTTTATTCCCTCCTAATATGAAGAGTAAAATGTCACATGTCTTTAGTGAAGAAAGTGAGTTATGGAGCTGCTAAGAGCAAAAATTAAATCATTTTATGCTCTTTAACAGCCAGACTCACCACACACTTCGGTTTGTGAGAGGCAATGCCTGTAAAGTGACCTTGCAATACAGCTCTAAAGGCAAGGCCCTGTTGCACAGTTCAGCTACTGCAAAAGTGCTTTTCAGCTGGTGGAGAGATTAAATAAACAATTGTCTTTGCCTTTTTCTCCAAGACCTTAAAAGCTGAGGATGTATGGCCTTGGCTGAGCAAATTACTGTGGCTTAACAATTGGCTCATCTGCTGAACTGTGGGCACTGGTCCTGTACACCTGGTTCATTTGTTCATGAAGGTGGTTTGAGCCACTGTGGTGGTTTTTTCATAAATACACAACCAATTCATGCCCCAGGCAGCTGTCACAGCTCAGCTGACAAACAGCAGCCCTGTCAGCTACAGTAACTTGACCACATCCAGGCACACATGTGGGCAGGTTGGATGTGATAGTCATGAAATCAGGCTCGGTCTCACTTTGGAGAGGTTTTATCTTGCCTAAGCTCAGTGTCAGAGAGGGGGATGTCAAGCATTTGCTGCCTGCCTGGGCCCCTTCCCACACTCACTGGGAGGAGATGGGGCTGTCAGGTGATGGCTCATGTGAGGGGGAGCAGGTTGCCCTCTGAAGGTGTTTGCCTTTTCCTGTTGGCTGGTGAGGGGAAAGCTGAACAGCCTGTGCTGTAGATAGTGGCTTGATGATTTGAGATCAGTTATTTACTCTGTTTCCCAAGCACTGGGCTTGAAGGTCAGTGGTAGGGGTTTTTTTTGATAACATCCCAACTGAAAAAATTGTATGAGAATCTCAGTTTATGAAAAAAAAAAAGGTAATTTGTGCCTTCATGTGTATAAAAAAAATCAAACCAACCAACCAACCAACCAAAACCAAAAAACAACCCTGAAAAAAGGATCCATGCTGTTTCAGAATCTGTAAATGGGGTGAAGATAAAAGAGGACTTTAAGAGGAGGAGGGAAGATGTTCCTATGCACACACTCTGAACTTCAGGTGGATGTGTGTCTATAGGTCCAGATAAACTATTTTTGATCATTTCATATTGTATTAATGTAATTGGATTTGAAGGCCTTCCTTTTGAGTTTATATCTTGGGTTGCTTGTTATTATACTTCAAAATCTGCCTGCTTTGCAGAAGAATTACCCATGGTGCTGTAAACTTGGCTGCCAGTACAGCACTGCTGGTAAAGTATGCATAGAACAATCCCATGAGGTGGCAGGAATTCAAGCAGGGGCCAGTTTGGTAGGCTAACAAATGGAGGGAAGCTTGGAAGAGAGGTTGCTCAAGGTGGTTGATAAGTGAGAAATACTAAGCATGTGTTATAATAGCTTGAATGCAGTGCAGTGGTGATATTTTCTGATTCCCACAGAACCAACATTTTTTTCCTTACTCTGAACTTGCCATTGGATTAAAAAAAAAATTCCTGTATTCTGACATTAGAGGAAATGCCAGAAAGGACATTTCTTCATGGCCTTGTCAGAGAATGAGGGAGCCTGATTTGCTCAAATGTTTTAGTGCAAAATGTTTCCCTGTGTTTGTCTTTCATGTCCATAATAAAAAAAAGCCCTTTTTTTTATGAGCTCTGTATGTGTCTTGTCCCTGTTCAGTTTGAAAAAACCTGTTACTAACTAAGACTATATTTTTTCTTATCCTTTGGGGAGTTTTACAGTTTCCCAGCTCAGAAAAGAAGGGTTTTGGGGGATTGGTTGATTTGTTTTTAAATTGTTCTTTGCATGTAAGGTTTTTTAGCTGCTGGTTAACCTTAATGAGCATTTTCATAAGCAGATGAGTCAGAAGAATTCCCTTTTCTCCTCCCATAGGGAGCATAAGCCAGGACAGAATGAAAGACAACTGTGAGACAAGGATATGAAGGTTTCCATAAATTCTAGTGCAATTTCAAAGTTAGGTGAAAATGGACTCTGGAGTCATCATAAATAATGTTTGCACATACATTTATATATATATTCATACAGACAGATACATTTTTAAAACTACACCTCACAGATGAAAATGTCTGTTCATTATTCTGGAAATGCAGTGTATTTTTCTTAAAACATCACCATGGTGTTGCATGAAAGGACATCAACTCATAATCCAATCAGTTGAAGAAAAAAATTGGCTTTTAATTTTAAATGCTATGGTTGTCTTTTACTTAGTTCTGAGGTTTTACAATTATTTTCTAGCTTTTATTTTCAAAGATATTTTTCATTGCTGTGTGACAAATCAGAGGAAACCATGAGTCCAGTTCTACACACAGCAGTATCAAAGCAAGCTGATAAAGAGAGGGGTTCTCTTTTCTTGTTCTAGCAATCCTGTGTTCTATTTGGATGAATATATAGACAAAACTGCTGTGATATCCACTGTAGTCTCTGAGTTTGGAATAAATATATCCCAGGCATCAACCTGAGTGCTGAGACTGAAATCTCAGGGGTGTCCTTGCCTTTCTGAAATAGCAGATGTGAAACACTTCAGGTTTTCTTCTCACTGGTGTAGGGTTTGTTCAATATTTGTAATTGTTACACAGTCAATAAACATTTACATAATTGTTTGTAGCTGTAATTAAATGTTTAAGAACATTTAACTTTGCTTTTGTGGCAGTTGAAAATAGCCAGAAAAGAGACATATTTAAACACAATAGTACATTTTATATACTAATCCCATGTATTAACAAGATAAGAAGAGGCTTTAGCTGTGCATTTAGTTCTAGATTTTAAAGAAAGCATTGACAGATACAGTAGTACAAGATGTTAATTAAATTTGGCTTGTCTAAGTAGGAAGAGTATGAAATGCATAATCAAGACTCACTTCACATTTTAGAAAAAAACACCAGAAAGTATTGTTTATCCAGTAATCATTTATGTCAGGTTTGCTTCAATAAGCACTTTTGCAATTATTATTACAAAAAATGTTTACTAAATGTGCTGATACTTGAGGTGAAGGTGGTTATAAAGGGCCTGGAAATGCTTCTCTGTTGTGCCTAGGAGAGTGTGTTTAATTAAATATGCTGTTATATATTAATATGCCACTGCATTGGCTTGTGGGGTGTTCCAGCACTCCAAAAACCTCAGCACTTCCCTGCATCACCAGCACCAGTCCCTTTTGTCTGCACAAAGCAAACAAGTGAAATAAAAATACAAACACAGCAGCGCCTTTTTACGTCACTTTATTTCTAACTGCAAATGTCAAACAGATTAAGGGTAAAAGACATTCTCAAGAAATGTTAACATTGCCATTATAAGATGATGGTTTATTGATCATTTCCATTCTGGGTGATTATAGGTAGTGCTGTGCTCTTTTGTCAGGGCTTGTTCTGGAAGGCCAGAGCTGCAGGGGCTGGAAGAAAAGCAATGGATGGCCTTTACCAGCTGTAGTTTCAGATCCAGAGCACCTCTCCCTGCTTGGCAGTGGCCACTGGTGCAGTAGATTTAATAAATCTGCTCTTCCTCCTTTCTCCTCCTTAATAATCAAGCTCAGAGCACATAAATGACACCTCTTAAAACTCAGTTTAGCCTACAATGGGTCGCTGTCTTTTCTGCTTTCTGAAGGTGCCCACAGAGTGTCCAAAAGTCTGCTGGTGGCATAGGAGCTTCAGCCATGAGATCTTGTTTGAGAATTGGATGTGAGGTGTGAAGTCCATTTGGAATGATCATTTCCCTTTTGTTTGAACATGGTGGCAGTGCCACACAGGTTTATCTCAGGCATGAGAGAGAGCAGTAGCCAAGCTGGCTCCAGAACAGAGAACATTCCAGCCCCTCCCTGAGACCTTCTTACTCTTTTCCACATGTTTGGAATATGTGGTTTAACAGTAGAAACAAAGGTTTGCACAACGTTGCTTATATGTAATTTGAGATTTCTCTGTTACCAAAATGTAAATTATTAGCACAGGCTTCTGCCTTGGTAGATGCTTGTCACAAATGGCAAAAGGTGCTGAAGCATACAAAGAAATCAACGGCCCTCAGATCTCCTTTCTTTCAATTCTAGGCTAATGCTAATGTCACTTTACAATGTGAGTATCAACTTGAAAGGCTTGAAGTACATCAGTGAAAGTCCAGGTTTTATTCCCCTGCTTTGGTGGCTGTTGAATGGTAAGTTGCTCTAAGAACCTTGTAAACTGTGACTTTCAGGATTTTGTAGATTTGCAATAGATGTTGCAAATAACAAACCAGAAATTTATATCTGTAACCTGATTAGGTTGTGACAGAATAAAAGTAAACATAAAGGGCAAATAGCTGGAAGGATAAGATGTGCATTTCCACAAAATTCTATTAATGTGAAGTTTAAGGGTGGTAGATTTAATACAGAATGGAGAAATTTGATGAAGTAGTTTAAAAAAACTTGTTTCTTGATACCAACTTTAAAATAAGGGGGAACTACATATCAGTTCATTACCATTAGCACAGGAAAGTGTACACATGTTGGGGGAAGAAGGCAAGTCTGGAACTTCACTGACCCATTGCAAAAGTGTCTCTTCCTGAAGAGAGGCTTTGTGCTCTAATAGGATTTGGGGCTCCAGGGCTGGAGAGCTATTCCCAGCTGTGCCTTTGGCCAGTGCAGGACTCCAAGGACGTCAAGGACTCGTGTTGTCACTGTCAGGTGCATGAGTGACATCAAGGCTCTGCTCTTTGGGAGGTTTCAAATCCCTGAGCAGGAGCCAGCAGGGATTGACGTGGGACTGGGCTGGCAGCTGTGCACAGCTCGTGAGGGACAGCAGGGGGACAGAGCTGTGACACTGCCCTGCCTGTGCTTTCTCGAGATTTATGAGCAGATTTTGGTGTGCAGACAGGACTGGGGAGGTTAATTATCCCTCTGTGCTGCTAAAACCTTGCTGGAGTATGACTGGTAAATACTTAGAGCAGCTGAAATGAGGGAGATTGCATCTGCTTTTTCCAGACGTTATTTTGATGCTGAGTTTTTGAAAAAGCTTTGGTTAGGGTTGGTAAACTGAAAGCTATTTGTATAGCTTATGGTTCCCTTAACTGTTTTACAGAAAATGTAGCTGCTCAAGCTTTTCATCAAATAATTTCCTGCTGTGAAATGCCACAGGCTCTCTCTTCCAAGGTCTCAGGAAATTAAGTAATCCTTGTAAGGGAAAGCACCATTTCTATAGGGGTTTTTAATATATTTTGGTAAAAATGGGATCCTTAGAGAACATCAAATACATGGTCCTTTGTTCAGCTGTGCTTTGAAATTTTACATATCTTAGTCCAGGTTTTCCTTTTAATTTATGTTGGCTAATATATACATAAGCTGTTCTAGCAAAAAATACCAACCCAAAACACCCTCAAAGAATCCTGTCTGGCTATGAGTTCTCAAATATGCCCTTCCAATTGCTGTGATAAAACAAAAAGGTAATAATTTGATGCAGTTTGTTTGAAAAAGGCTCCTAGGTCAAGTAAGAGGATGAAATGGGAAACATTTATAATTAATTTGCAGCTACTAATGGAAATAATAAATAGAAAGGCTACTCTGCAATTTGGAAGTGCTAATTGCTTATGGCTGGGTTGTAGAAGGAAGGATGATCATGGCTAATTCTTTAACTTTTTAATAATAAACTTCTCCAGTTACAGCAAGGGAGGAAGATTCTCAGATAAAGCAGTTCTGCAGGTTCAGATTCCTGACTTTGGAGGAAATCTGCTTTCTGTCAAGAGAGAGCTGCCAGGTTTGGGTATCAGATGAGGGGTCAGATCCAAGACCTGATCTTGTTCCCATCATTTTGTGTGAGATCTCCATAGTTTTCCAACATTTAATCTATTTCTAAATGTCTCTACTTGGAAAATTCATCAGCTTCCTCCCACCCTTTCTCCTCTCCTGTTTCCCTGACCAGCATCTTCAGGTTCTGCTAGCCAAGATTCAGCTCACAGATACCTGGAGCTGCTGCAGTTTAAGGTCCTGTTTTTCCATGCAGGGGAGTAGAGCACTGCCCTGTGCTGGCAGAGTATCCTGGATGTGCTGCCTGCCTGCAGGAAGCTTCTTCAAAGCCTGTTTTGATTAAGGATTATGACATGACAGCATTCCAGATTTGTATGCTTTTATCACCATTCCCACTAAGAGAGGCCCCAGAAATCATCCTCTGATTTTATTTTTTTTTTTATTTTCAGAGAATCATCCTGTTTGCTTTTCCATTGTCAATCTCCAAATGTCCATGACCTCAGCCTGTACATCAGGCCCATCCTTCTCCCACTGCCTTGTATGCAGCTGATAACTCCCTCAAATTCCTTCTCTGAGTTCTTAGTCTCTGCCTTTCCTTGTCCCCTGAAGAAGAATGTCCTTCCTATTAAATGAAAAGAGGAAAAGAATTGACTCTATTTTCTTTATTTCTCTTTGTTGTATCTCAGACAAAGAGGGATTTGATTCAAGTTGTCTCACAGCATTTTTGAAGAGACAGAAATGTGCCTCGATATTGAATACACCACTTGGAAGAGAAAGAAGGGAAAAATCTAATAAAGGTTCCTAGTGGAGTAAGAATGTTAACAGCAAACTGTCCTCCTGTTTTTGGGAAACTTGGATGAGCTGATGTGACTTCATGTTCACTAACAAGAATTCTTGATAGCTCTTTCTGTTGGAGGCTGTACTGATCATAGGAGAAAACCAAATGTTTGACACTTTTTTTGAAGATAATGCAGGTCTCTGTAGTTGTATCACTTCATGAGGCGGGCTGTCTTTTTTTTCCCTTTTTTTTCTGCCTTTTTAAAACTTTCTAAAAGATGGACACCCTTTAATAACCAACACTGGTCACTGAATCCTCTATGTAGGTATCAGCTGTGCTTGCCTACACCTTCCCAGCCTGGCACCAGCATAAAGCACATGAATGATGACTCAGATTTCTGTCCATGGAGCAGCTTGTGGGATCAGTAGAGTTCTCCTCTTGTGGAGCACCATTTGTTTGCAGAGCAGCTGTTCCCATCTTGGACAAAACAGGCAGCTTTAGTTTCCTCCATCAGCTGCTGTCCTTGTGTTGGTGTCCTGGCTGAGGGTTTCACATAACTTTCAGATTTAAAGAAGCCCTGTCCTCAGCCACAGAAAAAGAAGCTTGTATCATATTGGGTAGAAATTCACCTGAGATTTGTCAGTATTTTTTTTCTGGTGTTTTCCATCTAAAGATGCAATAAGACCTCCATTCTGTAACTCCCAAAGAAATGGATTGGAACATTACTCTGCCAAGAATCTCTTGAAGAATAAGAAATAACAATCAGCTCAGGTATTAATAATAAAGACTAAATTTAGTATTTTTCAGTTTTGATCATGCAGAACATCTGCCAGCAAATGAGTGCTGGAGGAAAGGAGTCTAGGCTCTTCTCTACTTTCTGGTTGGTTGGGTTTTTTTAACACTGCGTGTCTTCATTTTGTTTTGTTTTTTTCCCCACTTTCCTTTTCTTTGAATGCAGGCAGTTTAAAAAATTTGTCTCTCTGGATACTTGAGAAAGCATGGAATTCAGAGACACTTTGTCACTGACATTTCTTGTCCATAGCTGGGAAATTGCTCCAGGTACTTCATTAAACAAAACACAAAAAGAGAAATAGGACTAATTTTAGATCTTGCCCTTCAGTTTCCTCCACCACAGTTCCATGTGGAAATCCAACCTTGTTTTTCCAAATTCTTTGCAAATAATGGTCTCTATTAGAAATGCTTGTATGAAGCACATTCTCACTCTGCTGCCTGCACCCTCAATATTTGCTTTTCATTACTAACTCTGAAGGTTTTCTGTCTGAATTTGTTATGGCTGTGACAGCTTTTGAAATTTCAGGTTATTTGCATGGCAGCCTGTTATTTAAAAAACATCTGGACAAACAGAACCATCATATTTATAAACTGATGTCTGTATTAAAACAAATTTTGGTTCATAAATCAAACCCAGTCTTTCAAGTGCTCAACAATTTCATCCTCTTGTCATAGAACCATAGAATATGCTGAGTTGGAAAGGACCCATCAGGATCATTGAGTCCAACTCCTGACCCCACAAAACATCTCAAGAATCCCACCATGTGCCTGAGAATGTTGTCCAAATGCTCCTTGAACTCTGGCAGGCTTGGGGCTGTGACAACTTCCCTGTGGAGCTTATTCTAGTGCCTGCCCACCCTCTGGCTGAAAAACCTTCTGATATCCAGCCTAAACTGCCCCTGATTCATCTTCATGTTGTTCTTCAGATGATGAAATTAATCTTGAGGTGAGGATTGTCCTTTAAGAGCACATCCATTTGGGGAAATGCAGGGATGTCAGCTCATTCCCTGAGCCTCAGTTATCTGGGAGGCTGGAAGAGTGGCCAGGGCAAGTCTCATGGAATGCTTGCCCTTTTCCATACTCAGCTGCTTGCCCAGATGGAGCTCTGGGCTGTCCTTGCCATCTGACAGGAGCTTCTTGACAAGGTCCTTGCCTTGCCTAACAACTCGTGCAAATTGATGTTCTGTAAGGAGCAGTGTTACCCACCAAACTCCTGTTCACTCTTATCCCCTGAGCAGAGGCCAGGCAAACTGGGACTGAATTGCTGCTTCAGTTTGGGTCCTGGGAGTCTCTCTCAAGGATTTCCCTGATAAAAGCATGACAAGCATGTCTCTGTAGGAGAGTGGGGTATTCTCCTTAGCTGAACTCCATGTGGGAGCAGCCATCCAGCCAGGGAGGAGACTGACAGAAACCCAGCTCTAACACAGGAGCTGGGGCAAACATTTTGCAAAGGGAAAGTGCATTTGTGTCTGTAAGAATTGCAGCAGCAAAGCTTGGCCTTTTTTTCTACTTTGGTGTTCTCCCTGCTCCTTCCCCTCACAGCATCACAACATTTCTTGTCTCCTCAGACCTATCAATAATATAGAAATGTCTGGAAAACTGCTGCTGCAGATGCTGCCTCAGCCCTGCCAGCACTGAAATGCAAAGAGACCTTACTCAGGGGAAGCCTGAAATGCAGAGATCTTACTCAGGGGAAGCCATGGCCGTGGCTGTCTCTGGTGGATGTGCTGTGAACACAGAGAGTCTGACAGGCTCATTACAAGGAAAGGCTGAGAGGCAGATTGCTCCTTCCTGCTGGAATCAGACAGGAATTGAACTGAATCCTATCTACAGCAGTGGTGGGAAGCTTTTGAAATTGTACAGTCATAGAATGGTTTAAATTGGAAGAGCTCTTAAAGAGCATCTCCTTCCAACCCCCTTGCTGTGGGCAGGGACATCTTTCCACTAGACCAAGTTGCTCAGAAGTCCATCCTACCTGAATTTGAACACTTCCAGCAGGGTTGAGGTATCCACAGCTTCTCTGGCCAACCTGTGCCAGTGCCTTATCACACACATAGTGAGGAATTTCTTCATAATATTTAATCTAACCCTCCCCTTTCGCAGTTTATAGCCATTGCCCCTTGTCCTGTCACTACATTCCCTTGTACAAAGTCCCTCTCCAGCTCTCTTGTAGCTCCTTTAGGCACTGGAAGAGGCTCTAAGGTGTCTCCAAAGCCTTCTCCAGGCTGAACAGCCCCAACTTTCTCAGCCTGTCTCCATAGCAGAGGTGCCCCAGTCCTCTGACCATCCTTATGTCCCTCCTCTGGACTCACTCCAACAGATCCATGTCTTACATTGTGAGCTCTGGAGCTGGAGGCAGCTCTGCAGGTGGGATCTCACCTGAGCAGGGCAGAGGGGCAGAATCCCCCCCTCCCCTGCTGCCCACGGTGCTTTGGATGCAGCCCAGGACAATTTTGGCTTTCTGGGCTGTCAGTGCACATGGCCAGCTCATATCCAGCCTCTCATCCAGCAACACCCCTGAGTCCTTCTCCTCAGGGCTGCTCTCAATCCCCCAGCCTGTGCTTGTGCTCAGAATTGCCCCAACCCATGTGCAGGACCTTGCACTTGGCCTTGAGAACTTCTGTGCTCTTGTACACAGGCACAGCTGTAAACAGGGTGCTGGCAATAAATCTTGCATTCAGGTGGCCAGGGGATGGTGTGGCCATGTGTAAATTGAGTTCACACAACTCTGAGCCAATTGTGGATAAGCTGTTCAGCACTGATGTAATGCAATTACTTAAACACTGCTGTAGGGGACAGTTCATCTGCGAGGCCTGGTGCTAATGACAGATGTGACTAAAATCCATCCACGTTATCAGCTGCCTTTTGTCAGTGACTGAAAGGCAGTGACATCAAACTGAGCTGGCAGCTTGCAGGACGTCAGCCAGCTCCAGCAGTTTCAACACCTTGGTAAAATTACATCAGCACCTTACGGTTTGTGATCCTGGCTGAGGCAAGCAGCTTGATTTCTCCCCCTCTTCTCCAGAAATAATGGTGATAGTTTTGAAATTGTCGTTGGAGATGTGTGTGCTGGTGGTTGGGAGGATGTGATGCACTGATTTGATTACAGCTAAAGGATTTTTTTTGATCTTGTACAAACAAAATGTTACGCAGCTAGTGTAGAAATGACTAAATCTGGAAGCTGTTGACATAAATATAATGCTGAATAATGAAGATTCCTTGCATTTCTCTGAGTGCTTTGTAGACAGGGCTTTTAGAAAACGTCCTTAATGATATTGGAGACAAGAGAATGATTTCTCTGGTATTTTTTTAAAATCCTCTTAGGAAGCATGATTATCCTCAATAAGTAGTATTCTCAAAACCACATGTAATCCTCAGGGAGTGTATTTTAAGGCATATGTATTTATTTAACTCACAACATCTCAGAATACATTCAAAACAATGGCAATCTGAGGTTAAATGTGTATTAAGTCATCTTCTGGTGCAGGATCATTTCCTTCCTTTGCTGGATGCCCGCGTGCCTAATCTGTTCTTCATTTGAGTGACTCAAGCTGTTGAGCTTCCCTGGCTGCTGCTGGGGATTCTTCCTAGAACCTCTTTGCTCTTACTGGAAAACATTCTTGTTTGTCAAGCTGGAAATCATTTCCTGATCTCCTACAGATCCTCATTTTCTTGGCTCCCCTGCTAAGGCATCTCCTCTGATCGATTATTTAATTTCTACAGCCTTTAAACACTTGCAGATAATATTAATATTGATTCCTGTAACAGTATTAATAACAAAGCTCTTTTCATCTTACATATATGAAGCTTCCCAGCAGTACTGCAAGCCATTAAAAGTATTAGTGGCTTTATTTCAAGGAGGAATTATGTCACACAGAGGAAGATTGTAAATGAACTACATAGATTTCACTCCCCAAAGCTTCTTTCTTCTTACCTATTTGGGCTGTAGTTTGTGGCTGCTATTTCCAATGAATAAATACAGAATAATACTAAGAACAGAAAAAGGGGGAGGTGATCTGTGCAGAGTTTGAACATTGTATCAGGCAAAAAAATAGGCATTAAAAAATACACAGTGGGGAAGTCATGGAGGCAAAAATGGAAAACACGGGAAGACAAATTCAAGGTTTTAGTCATATTTTGATTAGGTCAGAATAAGTGTGAAAACCAAAACTTGTACCTAGGTTTTTCAAAAGGATTCACAGAAGTGTTGCTGGCCAGGAAATTGGACATAAAGTCCTGCTGCCTGTGAGGCTGAGCTGCAGCATTTCCCCAAGAGTTACGAGTGCTCATCACTCAGAAAGCTGCACCTGCAGGTACTGCTGGAGGTGATGATGGAAAGAGACTCCTTAGAGCCTTCAGCCTCGGTGTCAGCAATAAGAGTGGCTGTGCCATGGGTCTGCAGCACTAATCACAGGGCCTTTATTGATCTGACATGTTTAAAATTGTCCAGCATGCCCAACAGCTAGGATTCTCATTGCACAGAAACAGAGAAAATGCATGTTATATTTTAGGGTTGGACAATACCTGTGTCCTCAGATTATACCCCACTCTGCTGGTTTTCAGGAGAAAGTAGAACTTCTTTCTTAAGAGGTTAACACTTCATAATTTCCATTTATGATGGAAAATGGAGGAAGAGAGAGAGAGAGAGCCTGGCTTTTGGGTGTAGATCAGATGTCACAATCTTTAATATTATTCTTCGGCCTTGTGCTGCTGGGAAAGACTTAAAAATCCCCATCTCAGCAGTGAGTTTCATGCTGAAATCCAGAGTCTTCTTCAGTCCATCACATCCTGTTCTCTGCCCCCCCTGGGTGCTTTCAACCCTTATGCTTTAATGAATAATTCTCAGTCCTTTTTCAGGTCACCAGTGTTACATGTGTAGTAAGCCAGGAAAGGAAAGAATTTGCCTCAGCCCCACCAAATACAGCTTCCAAACACAGTGCACTCTGGTTCATCACTGCACTGGTTTTATGCTCCTTCAGTGAGATTTTGGTCTCTCTGGTGATTTTGTGCTCAAAGTGATCTGAATTAATTTTGTCAACCTTTCTGCACAATCCTTTATCAAAAGCTTGCTGAGGACTAGGTATGCTAATGAAAAACACATTAAAAATGCATGGCACGTGGGACAAATAACTGCTTCAGCTGTAAAAATATATTAGATGTTTTCATTTGGAATATGCAGAATAGGGAAGTCTTTCTACCACATGCTTTTGATAAAGCTGTAAACCATTAAATGCAAATGGGCCGTTGCAAATGATTAAAATGTAATGCTCCTAATGTTTCAGTAATTAAAAATGCATCCTGTGTTCTTAGCAGTGGAGTTATTACATGTCTTCCTGGCTTAAGTCAGTCAAAGGTCTTTGGCTACATTTCCCTGGCACATTCCTGAGCAGCAGTGCTTCAATACCCATTTCAATTTTGTGCAGACTGAATTAAACACTTGAAAGGTTGATATGTGGTTGCTAGAAAGTTTTATTAATATTAATATTTTATTGAGCTTTGAGGAAATCTAAAAGCTCATATAAAAAGAAATTAAAGAAAAGCCTGATGATTTACTGCAGATTGTTAGTCTGTTTGTTTTTTTAAGTCTGAATAATCACGGGATACAGTTTGTATTGCTCTTAAATTGGATTGCATCCAACAGTACATCCTGGGTACTGACTGGATAAATTCAGGTTGATAAATTCCCTGCTTTACAGCAGTTTCAACATCTGAAAAACAAGAGAAAGCTTCCTGATTATCTCTCCCTCACAAACACTGCTGGGCAGAAGCTGCTGAGGGAGGACAAAAATGTGGTTTGCAGGTACCTCCCAGAGCCAGCCAGCCAGCCAGCAGCAAACAGCACCTGGGAACTACAACACTTCCATTATTCCCTGTCTGCCTGGTGGATCCTTCCAGACTCACTTCTAACTCTTGGGCTTTTGTGGTTGAGATGACTTTTGAGGTATTAGAAAGTCTTTTTTTCTTAGCCCCTATATTGAAATAGTGTCCCAGTAGTACCGGGTGGGACGTGCCTGGGCTCGTCTGGCCCTTGCTGCTTGGCCAGTGGTGGCAGCTGTGGTGTTTCACCTCAGAGACACCCCTGGCTGGCTCTATGATGCAGCTAGGCACTGGAACGAGTCCGGGCAGGGTAGAAACTCAGTTTACCTCTGGTGGAAAGCATTCAGGTGATGGTGAAGAAGAAAAGGAGAGGATTCTGGTTTATATCCAGAGTTTATTCCAGGATGACACACCTCTGAGTCTTGTAACTGCTACACACAGAATGCCAACTGCAGGGCCACAAGGCCCTTTTAAGCCCAGGGGGAGGGGGAAGGGAAAGGATAGGTGAGCCACCAGCCAGGTGGGAGGGGGCGAGTCTCAGGGGACAATGACACCTGGCCAGACCAATGACTCCAGAGCTGAGGAGCATCTTTTGAACTTCTGCCAACCACACGACGCCCCTGCTGGAATGTTAAGATTGACTGACAGTACTTAGCAGGAGGGCAGGGGGGAGGGGAAAGGAGAGGTTGGTGCACCTGGGGGACTGGGAGGGGTGAAAGAGGATATTGCAACACACTACAACAAGCCCTGCAACCGAAGAAGTTGAGATTTGCCAGTTTTGCTTTTTAGGGTTATTTTTTTTTATTTATTATTTTTTTTTTTGACCTGCTGAGGTTTCTCCAGCAGGTTGGGTTGTGGTACAGCGACTGTTCTTGGGGTGGTGTTAACTTTTTATACTACAAACTACGTGTACTTTATTTACAGTAATTTTCTAATACTTATCACTTATGTTAGACAGTCTGTCTTTATTTTAAACCAATCAAAAAGTGTCACCATCCCAGCAGAAGATGGAGGACAAGAAGAAGGAGAAGGACAGGACACGCCCAGATTCCTCCATCTTGCTTGCTTCTTGAATCCCCATTCTAAAACCCCAAAATTCTACTTTTTCACCCTGTGACAAATTAGCTATCATTCTACTCAAACTCTTGTGGCTTGTAAATCTTCACACAAAGTTGGTAATTTTTTCCATGGACTAAAATCAAAGGCACAGGTGTCTTTGACTCCGTGCCAAGGTCTCTGAGCCCCCTGCCAGGGTCTCGAATCACCCAGGGCAGCCAGAGCAATGTCAGAACCCAGGAAATTCCTCTGGCTGCCCTGGAGGGCTCCAGCCCCTGCCCAGGGGGCTCAGAGACCTTGGCACAGAGCCCAAGACCCCTGTGCCTTTGATTTAGCCCTTGGAAAAAGCAATTACCAACCTTATATGAAGAATTACAAGTCAAGAGAGTTTATGTAGATTAATAGTTAGTCACAGGGTGAAAAATAGATTTTTGGAGTTTTTAGAATAGAAGTTCAGGAGGCAAGATGGAGGAATCCAGACGTGTCTCCTTCTTCTTCTTGGCCTCCATCTTCTGCCATGATGCTGTCACTTTCAGATTGGTTTAGAGTAGAAGCTCAGTGTCTAACATAGGTGATAGGTATTGGGAATTGATGGTAAATAACTTATATAAGTTATGGTAAGTAACTTATCATAAATAATAGTTTATATTAGTTTAAATAATACTTTATATTCATTATTTAAATTAATTTAAATAATAAATATTATTAAATTATTAAATGTTATTCAAATAACTTTATATTTATTATTTAAATAATTGTTTATAATAGCCCAATCCTTTATCATTCCAGAGTATTTGAAATGTTCAAGGTGTCTCATATTTAAGTGTTTTAGTGAAATGAAATGGACACTAGTAGTTGCAGATTGCATGATGAGCTGTTAGATCATTCTGCTCTTTTTCAGGTTCCTTCCTTCCCTAATCCTCCATTTGATGGAGCCAGGGGCCAGCCCTATTATTTAATAGGTGATAGGTATTGGGAAGTTATGGTAAATAACTTATGGTAAATAATAGTTTTTAGAATAGAAGTTCAGGAGGCAAGATGGAAGAATCTAGACATGTCCAGTCTTTCTCCTTCTTCTTCTTGGCCTCCGTCTTCTGCTGTGATGTTGGCACTTTTAGATTGGTTTAGAGTAGAAGTTCACTGTCTAACATAGGTGATAGATATTGGGAAGTTATGGTAAATAATAGTTTAAATTAGTTAAAATAATACATTATATTCATTATTTAAATTAATTTAAATAATAAATATTATTAAATTATTAAATATTATTTAAATACATTTATATTTATTATTAAAAATCATTTATAGTAGTTTAATAATAGATGATAGGTATTGTGAAGTTATGGTAGCTATCTTATGGTAAATAATAGTTTTTAGAATAGAAGTTCAGGAGGCAAGATGGAAGAATTTAGACATGTCCAGTCTTTCTCCTTCTTCTTCTTGGCCTCCGTCTTCTGCTGTGATGTTGGCACTTTTAGATTGGTTTAGAGTAGAAGCTCACTGTCTAACATAAGGGATAGGTATTGGGAAATTATTGTAAATAATGTACATGTAGTTTTTAGTATATAAAGACAACAATAAAAGACAGCTGCCTCTGAGGCAGGCAGTGTGCCTCAACCTGACCTGCCAGACAGACCTGCAGAATGCGGAAAAAAGAATGTTATAGTTAAAAAATGTTATAGATAAAAAATATAATATAATAAAAATATATATAATAAAATATAATAATAAACAACCTTGAGAACGAGAACAAAAGAATCCCAACTCCTTCTTGAAAGGCCAGGCTCAAATAAAGAAGCTCGTACATATCTCAGAGTCACTCTGACCAGCAGAGATTCTGAGAGAGGAATGTCCTGGCTCACTAACAAGGCCTGGATGTTTTTCTCCCCTGCTCTCAGACCCGGACAGCGAGGTTTGCCTGCACGCCCTGCGGCTGCTGCAGTCGGTGCTGCTGGAGCCGGAGGTGCTGGCGCGGGCGGGCGCCGAGGTGCGCGAGACGCTGCCCTTCCAGCGCATCGTGGCCCTGGCCCAGAGCCGCCACGCCGAGCTGCAGGCGCTCGCCAAGGAACTCCTCGAGGACCTGAAAGTATTTGAGTACGAAGCGTAGAAGAGCTCTATGACACCAAATCGTCTTTTCTAGATTTTTATGCTGCAAGAGTTGTTGGACATGGGCTTGACTGAAAAAAAACCCCACAAACCTCTGCCTGAGTTCCTCTGACAAAATCCTTTTTGGGAATTTGAATTAACCCACTAATCCAACTTGGGAAACCTTTTTGCGTTTTAGATACCCAACTAAAACCTTGGGTGGTCTGGTAGAGATGGGACTGCCTTAATTTCTTTGAGCAGAATTTTATTGATAATGGGTTTCCAAAATGGTCTGTGGTTATGTTGTGTATTTACTGTCTAGATGGGGTAAAATATTCTCATTTCTTGATAACACTTCACTGCAGAGGTAAATAATCCTTTTGGTGCATCCTTAAGAATTACTGTACTGTGAGAAAAACTCTGTTGCCGTTCATAACTCTTCTGTGTCAGAATGTACCCCAAGTTCCTCTGACAAAATCCTTTTCGGGAATTTGAATTAACCCAACTAAAATCCAGCTTGGGAAGCCTTTTTGGGTTTTAGATACCCAAATAAAACCTCGGGTGGCCTGGTAGAGGTGGGACTGGCCTATTTCTTTGAGCAGAATTTTATTGGTAATGAAAATCCGTGGTTATGTTGTGTATTTGCTGTCTAGATGGGGTAAAATATTCTCATTTCTTGATAACACTTCACTGCAGAGGTAAATAATCCTTTTGGTGCATCCTTAAGAATTACTGTACTGTGAGAAAAAACTCTGTTGCCTTTCATAACTCCTCCGTGTCAGAATGCACCCCAAGTTCCAGTTTTATTGTTATTTCTCACCTCTCTCTTTCTATTGTAATAAAAGAAAACTGAAATTCTGTAGCATGTAACGGATTCTGCTTTCAAAATTTGTATTCAGCTTCACTCTTAACTGCAAGTCAAGCTGATCTGTTGCTGCCAGGCATGCTAGAAACTGGGCTATTGTTTTTAGAAAAGCCCTGAGAAGGGAAATAAATTGCTGTTGTCTGTGGTACCCAGTTGTGTGCTGAAGGGGCTAAAATGAGCTTCTGCTCTGTTGTGAGCAGCATCACATCTCCTCACAACCCTGGGGTTTGTTGGAGCTTCTGAGTACAGCTTGCTTATCTCAGGGGCAAATACAAACACTTGGTGCTGGATATTGGGAGAATTTATAATGCATTTAGAAAATAATAGCATTCATTTCTATGATGTCAGAAACAGAGCCAGTTAAATGAGGCTATTTAAGGGAGCAGCAAATGAGACGTGCAGTGCTGTGGTAGCACCTTTTTGCATACCAAAGTTATTGCAGCTCATCTGGGAACCCAGTGTGTTAGCAAAATGCAGTGTGGACTTCAAATTACAGAAAACATGAAGTAAACTTCATAGGATTTCAATATTATGATTGGCAGACAGCTTTAGAGGGAGACCACTGTAAAACGTGTAAGTTAAGGTATAGGGCATCTCCCTTTAGGCTGTTTGCAGCATGATGGATGTTCAGAGTTAGAAATCTAATAAATCAGCTTGAAATTACTTGGCTCAGATGCTGCAGATGGTAACAGTCTGGTTTGGGGCTGTAAAATGAAGATTAAGATCTCACATACACGGGTGGGTTGCACAGAGTTCTGCCATGTCTGATTCAGCCCTACACTGAACTTACCAAGTGCAGATTTGTGGAAGGCTTTAAATCTTCTGTAAAGAGTGCTTTCTTTGGATTTGTTTTCTTATCTTGCTATCCTAGTTAATCCTCCTAGAGTTTAATCCTAAAGGGATCAAAATGATAATTGGTAGTTTCCTGGAATATCAGCTCATGAAAGTGTTTGATTTTAAGAAACACTGAAGGGCATCATCCACTTTGCATTGAATTATCTGCTCACAAAGGTCTTTCATCAAACTTTGGAAGCCAGTAAATAACAGAAAAAGAAAAAACTAGTTCTGCAAGCAGAAAAGCTGATGGAGCCTCAGTCCTGTGGATTTGAGATATTTCTTGAAAATATCCCTGCCTTTCCCAACCTGGAACCAAGACCTTGCAAGGGTCAGTGTGGTGTGCACAAGCTGGGAGTGACACAGGTACTCATGACCAGGTCAGCAAACATGATGGGCCAAATTCAACCTTATGAGAGGGACTGGCAGTGAGTGCATCTGCACCTCATTTCCATGTGAAATCAGGAAACAAAGCAATCAGGACTGTTCATCTTAATTGTGTGTCCACTGGCATGGTCAGCCATGCTCAAAGTGGTGATTTGAGATACAGTTTTCCCCAGCAAGCTGCTCAGATCTGATGATGATCTTCTTTCAAAGTCTCCCAGATGACTTTGTTTTCAGGTGTAGCTTGCCAGGACTGTTTATTCAGAGCCAAATCATCAATGACCCACCAACCTCGAGAAAGTTTTTTTACTGTACAAAGTGTTTCATTATGCAAGATTGAAAAATAAGAAAAACTCACCTCATCTGTGAAATACAGTGTATATTTTAAAATACTAGAGGGGAAAAGTATCAGAAACATCAGAGAAGAATTTTTGTCAAGCAGTTTTCTAGGAAAGTCTTTGTGTTTTCCCTAAGCTTACTTTTTGTAGGTGTTCACAATTAATTGAGTTTATGGAGAAGACAGCTTTTAAGGGAAACTTATCAAAGTGAAGCAAATTCATAATATTTTTTTTGGTTGGAAAAAAAACTGTGACTGGAGTCAAATGATGCTGAAACAAGGTGAGTGGATAAAAGCCAGGGATAAGCCCAATCCTTTATCATTCCAGAGTATTTGAAATGTTCAAGGTGTCTCATATTTAAGTGTTTTAGTGAAATGAAATGGACACTAGTAGTTGCAGATTGCATGATGGGCTGTTAGATCATTCTGCTGTTTTTCAGGTTCCTTCCTTCCCTAATCCCCCATTTGATGGAGCCAGGGGACAGCCCCTCCTGCTCCCCCAGAGGTCAAGGGCTGTGTACAATTGGTTGAACCTAATCACTGTGGAGTGAGGCCTGCAGCTTTCCTCACAGGAGTCTGTTACACCCCATGCATGCTCTTGGACATGTCATGGTGGCATTCTCCCAGACCTTGGCATCTGTCATAAACTATTGATCTGTTCTCCCCCACCAGCAGCATCAATGCCTTCTTTGCTGTTCTTTTTTCCATCCTAAAATAGGAGGGACTCTCATGCCATTCGCCAAGGAGGAAGCTGCAGTGGCTTGTTGAGATGAGATGCCAACTTTTTAGATGGCTAAAATTAGGTGAGGTGAATCCTACCCTTTGGTGTCTGTTTTGCAATAACAGATAAGAGCAAGTTTTCAGGTTGCCCTACTGTTTGCAGACAACAAAGATTTTATAATCTTGTGTGTTGATAAGCTCCAGAGATCCCTGTTGGAAGAGAAGAGTGTCTGAAGACCTAATTTATCTTCATGTGGTTAGTGCTAGAAATTAGGCTGCTAAGTGACTGTGGATCTCCTTTGAGTCTCTCTTTCTCCTAACAGACATCATTTTTTGACAGGTTATGAATAAAAGAAAGTCTTTGAATAACAGAGACTCTAAAAACTCAGAGTGTGCCAAAGCTTTATGTATGAAGTTGAACAATGGGTGGCACACAAGGGGCACACAGCCCCTTGGCATGACACAAGGGGCTGCTGCAATTAAAGACTGGTCAGCAGATCATTGTAAATCTCAGCTTTTATTTTCTTCAGATTTGCTCAATTCTGAAACTCAGGACCATTAGGAAGCTTTATTGGTTTAAAATCAAGAGTTCAGCCTGGACTGTAAAAAACACTGGCTTCAGAGCCACTGGAAAAAAAAAGCCACACTAGCTTTTTTGGATCCTTTTGAAAAGTTGTGATTCTTCTGTGTAGTAATTGATTAACTGAAGTATTAATTGATTAACTGCATTACTTGATTAACTGGATTGCTAGCTTACAGGAGTAAAGGGGGTTCACACAGTCAAAGCACGTGTTTCAGTAGCTGTGGTCAAAGTCCAGAGTCACTCCAGCTTTGCCATTTCCTCTGTTGCACAATCTCAAGAGTTTCAGTGGAGGAGAAAACGTGACTTTGGTGCTGCTTTGAGATTATCAGTTGCCTCAGACTTAAACCCATATAACTGAAGGTAAAATTTGACTCAGGCTAAGCTGTCTCAGAAGATGAAAAATCTGTTTTAACAACTTGTAGAAGAAAGTTCACAGTATCAGCTGCACAATTAAAAGTGAACTTGGCTCCTTTCAGTCTGTATACACCATACAGAGCCCTGGAATGACGCCTGTTTGCTGATGCTCCAGGGAGATACAGGGAGATACTCTTCATAATTGATGCTGGTGGTAAATTAGATGCAAAGGAAAAATAAATGAGGATCCCCGAACTTAATTCCTGCAGCTGCAGAAGTTTAGCTGTGTAATGCACTCCCTGTCCCACCAGTTCTTTGTGTGGTATCTCAGGCTGGTGTTCAGGCTGGACCCCGATCTGGCAAACCTCAGTAGAAGAAAGCAAGCTGGTGCTGGTGGCTCTGTACCCTGTGCTGAGGGACAGGCATGGCAGCAAGAGGGACCTGGCATCCCTGGAGGACACTCTGAGAGCTTGGGTGGGAACAGCAGCCAGCTGTCCTGAGGGGAGGTGGTGTTTGGTTCCATGAGGACACTGGCCCATTCCTAACACTCATGGGAAAGGCAGTGAACTGGAGTTCAGGGCACATCATCCTGTTGTGGTTGCTCTAAGAGAGGGAAATAAGTCCCTTTTAAGGAAGAATTGGAGGAAGAATGGGATATGTGACAGTTTGGTCTCGTGGCCACAAGTGAACTTCCAGATGATTCAATTTCAGCTGGTTGCACCAGTCATTTTGCTGCTCCTTTGAGTTATCATTTGCACTTGCAATATGTGCTGATTAGCACAAATTGGCTTTCAGAATTGATAAGATTTTACAAGTCTTGCAAATATTGTGTGATTCATCTCCTCTACCGCCTCCAGTCCTGTGAGGACACTGGAAGTGAGGGGAAAGGAGTTTTCCTGGGGAATAAGGAACCTCTTCTTTGCTCTGTTATCCCTGCCCAGTGCTCATACTAAAAGTTATGAGCTATGCAAAGCATGGCTGCCCCTTCATTTCTCTTCACAGCATTTCATTTGCAGCTGCATCTGGCTGTGTTTGTGTTGTTTGTAATTTTCTGGTTTTTATGCAGGAACTTTTGCAACTGCTGGTTGCTGCTTGAATAAGTGAGTTCCAAGTTACAGCTGATAAAAAGTCATTAGAGAGCTCTGGAGGTCACAGAGATTTAAACTTCTCTGCTGCTTTACGATGACCTTTACAACCTCTAACTTGCTCAGTCGGAAGCCTTGAAAAGACTTTGACCAAATTGTAGTTGCAGATGTCATTTATGGGAACTGTAATTTTTACTGTGGGCGTGACTGCAGTGAAAGCATTTCAAATGCCATGTCCTTCCACATGCACATGTTTGTCTGTGCTGTTGGGCTGCACATGGGACAGGCAGCAGCCACCCAGGGCAAGGCTGGCATGGGCTGGGGATGGGGATGGGAAGGGATTGTGTGACCTGGGCTGGATGGAGAAGGTCAGCTCTGACTGAGCTGCCTACGTGGCTTTTGTGCCACCTGAGCCTTGCTTTGAAGCTGTATGAAAAGTTTGAACTTTGAGTCTTGCTTTGAGGCAGGGGATTGGGTTGGGTGTTAGGAGAGCAGGTGAGCTGCTTGAAGCTCTTTGCAGAGATAAATCCCTTCTTGCTTCTGTATCATCACCAGGGTCAAATAAAGTGCAGCAGTCACTCTGCTGCAAAAGAGAAAATGGAGAATGTAGGGAAAAATAGCCCTGTTTTTGGATCTGCACACCTTCCTCCTGAGCAGGATCTGTGATGTCCAGAATCAGTTTCATAGAATCCCAAATGGCTTGAGTTGGAAGGGACCTTAAAGATCATCTCATTCCAACCCCCTGCCTTGGGCAGGGACACCTCCCACTAGACCAGGTTGCTCAAGGTCTCATTCAACCTGATCTTGAACATTCCCAGGGATGGGGCTTCCCCAGCCTCTCAGTAAAGAATTTCTTCCTAATATCTAACCTAAATCTCCTCTCTTTCAATTAGTACCCATTCCCTGTTGTCCTATCACTAGTTTCTGACAAAGAGTCCCTCTCCAGCTTCTCCCTTGTCAGACTGGGCCCTGCTGCCTGAGAGTGGGCTGGGAGTCATCTCTAAGGGGGAGTGAAGTCTCTGAGGCTGCTGGAGGCAGGGCTGAGAGGCTGGGACAGACATGCCCAGGGTTTCAGCAATGCTCCAGGCTCTTCTCCCAGCACTGGGGCAGCATGTTTGTGCTCAGGCTGGGGGCACTGGGATACACAGTCCTGAGTGAGCATCCTGAGCTGCCTGACTTTGGAGTGGGGACTGAAAGCACCAGGGCCTTGCTTGTGCCAGGAAAGGGTGCTGGCATTTTGTGGGACGCCTTTTCCAAGGAACAAACCTGGGCAAAGGACAGGGTGGCCAACCTGAAGGGCAGCCAGCCACTGAAAACCCAAGCACAGGCTCTCCTGCTGGCCTCCCCATGTGTCCCTTGGCAGCCTTTGCTGGCCCTGGAGGTGTGTGGGTTACAGGGAAAACGGGACTTCTGTGGGATCTGTAGCACATCATGGACCCACAACGAGGGTGGGCAGGTGGTTACCTCTGCTTTGCACGTGCAGACCCTCCATTAGGCTTGCAAGCTCCCCAGCAGGCACACACAGAAGCACACATGCTCTCATCACTGTATTCTGGTATTCTGCACTCCCAGCCTGGCTGGGTGCAGCTGCATTTTGGAAAATGCAGTGGATGCATCCATCACCCCGTGGCTGACGCAAAGGGACCCAGAGCTGTGCATGCACTCGGAAATTGCTCAGCAGCAAGAACAGAGAGCGACTGCTCTTCCCAAACATCCTCTCTCCTCTTCACATTGCAGCTGCTGTTTTTTCCTAGGGATTTTCACAGACATCACCACTGCCCTGGTGCAGCAGGAGCGTGATCTCTTGGAGACAAGAGCGGCTGAGTGCGGTGAGTCACCCACACTGCAGCAAGGAAGCCCCTCCAGGAAGCCTCTCTAGCAATGATCCTGTGCAGCCCTGCTCAGCTCCAACAATGCTGACAGAGTGTAACACTGCCCCGGAAACCTGCCAGGACTGCTTGTCAGGCACAGCCAGAGCCTCCAGTGCCCAGGCACCTCAGCCAGCAGCAGACACATCCTGGGTAGGGACGCCAAGGGAAAGGAGGTGCCCTCCTGGCTGCAAATGGCAAGGGACCAAACGGTGCTGGAGTCATTTCATGAGCACTGATGGCAATCTGGAGCACAGTCAGAAAAAAAAGGGATGGCCTCTGGGGATCCTGAAGTCAGCTGAAAAGCTGAGCTGCTAAAAACAATAGTGCTGCTGTCAGTGGCTGAGGGAGAGGGGAGGTTTCAAGGGCAGATTACAAGCATGAGAGCACAGCGACACCGAGGAGGGAGCTGCCACGGAGCCGCTGACGGAAAGCGCTGGTATCCCACAAGCATTTGTCCCCGGAATGATACACATTTCTCAGGATTGAGAGAGGGACAGAGTGCATTTGCCATTAATTTTTAATTATAATGGAGTGTTCTGTAGTGATAGGGAGCTTCTACTGTACAGGCTGTCTGCGTCAGGGGTTGACCCACAGGCAACCTTCTCAGTGATAAAGCTGTCACAAGAGGAGAACAGAGGGAAGGACAGGAAAGCGCTACTAAGACACTGCTATGATGCCACAAAAAAAAAAAAAAAAAAAGGGGAAGCATTGCTACACAAACTAAGCATTTCCTCTGAAGTGCCCTGCTGCTATTAAATTTCAGATTCTTAAACCTGCATTCCAGTTTCTGGGGGCACAAGAAGATTGTACAGCTTGTGCTCCACTGGTGGCCCGGAGATGTTGTCTCCATGGCTCCTGCTGGAGCAGGAGATGCAGCCCTGGGGCCTGAGATAAACTGCTGGGCTTATCATGGACATGGATTCAATTCCCTGTGCAGTCACAGACCTCCTGTGTACACAGGTAAACAACATGGAGCAAATTTGCTGAGGGGCTGAGCTTCTGTTTGAGCATTCCTGATTTCAGAGGGAGTGTGCTGGAGTGTTCAGTCCTCCAAATCAGTTTTCTGCTTTGATTCTCTTTTCATTTCCCCTTCTTTCTGCCTTGGCCTGATCACTTTTACCTGGATTGCAAAAGTCTTTGGGGTAAGTAAGTAAAGTGTCTGGCAGGCACAAGGAGGGTGATGCTGCAATCCAAGTAATGAGTGGCTGAGGGAAGGAGAAGAGGGAGCCTGAGGTGTTGAGGATACCCAGTCCTGCTCCCAGCCAGTTGTGTAGCTGTGACATGGCCTCTGCTGTCCTCATAGTCCTCCTGTGGCAATCAGTGAGACCCCTGCAAGCTGCTGAAGAACCCATCTTAAGTCCTCCAAGTCCTTTCCAGCCCAGGAGTTGTTGCTCCTGCCAGGTTACCAAAAACCCTGTGGAAAAACTGGCCTTGGGCTTTCAGCTCCTGCCTATCTGCAGCCCAGCTTGCTCACAGCACTCTCAATTTGTGTGAGTGAAACTCTCTTCAGCTCATGCTATGAAAGCCTGACGTGGAAGAAGCCAAAAGGAGCAGCTCCTCTATTGCCCAGAGCGTTCCTACTGTCACCACCATAAATTATGGGAGGGAGAATTTCTCCAGGCCTGTGCTCCTCTGCCTCTCAGAAGGGAGACTGCTAAGATCCTAAATAAGGATCCCAAGATCCTAAATTAAATGCTAAAATCCTAAATGAGAATGAAACAATCCCTCCTGAAGATCGTGAGGGAAGACAAAAGGACAAAGGGCATTCTGGAACTAAGAGGGAAAGCAAAAAGAAGCTTGCTTCCAAGGACTCAGCCCTCAAGCACAGTGACGTAGGAAGAAGGAGATTCTGTTTACAGAGGAAGTGAGGAAGGAAATGAGGGTGGGGGAGGGATAAGCAGCTAGGCAGGGAAAGCTTGTCCTTTGGGACA
>VZSJ01001501.1:63278-75935 GCA_013398405.1 Pheucticus melanocephalus
GGGGGAGGGATAAGCAGCTAGGCAGGGAAAGCTTGTCCTTTGGGACAGGGCAGAGAGGTAGGACTGTTCCCTGGGAGCTCTCCCTGGAGCAGAAACCTCTGTGGGTGGCTGCAGTGCCTGTGGGCCAGGCTTTGAGGAGACCTCCTGTTGGGAAGGATCAAAGTTTGCCAAGAAAGTCTCACAGATATGTGTGCTTGGCAGAAAGATTTTTAAATGTAGAGTCTGATGAAGGAATAGAGATGGAAGCAAGTTGTGATATAGAAGAAAAGAATTGCTGAACCAGTCTGACTGGATAACCAAAGAGGCAAAGGGTGTGTTGGTTAGAAGGGGTTTTTATGGCTTAGAATAAAGGATAAACCCACCTCAAACAAGAAGATGTTTTTTCCAAGCAGAAAGATGGCACAGGCAAACAAGCCTGCTGATGTGGCAAGTAGAAAGAAGGTCTCAGAATTTTCCATTGCAAGAAAACTGAAAAACAACTTCTAGCTTAAACTGTAATGTACTAACTTTTAGTGATTGGAGAACAGTAACATGAATATGGTAACTATAGCAGTTATGATAGGCTATAGATAAAAGTTAAGGTATTAAGATGCTCAGCAAAGAAAAGTCTATAATGCACTGTAACCAAAACCAAAGGGTCTCCAGGCCTGCCTGCAGCTGGAGCTGACAGCTGTGGGCACAGCTCTGTCACCCACCACCCTGGACTGCTGTAACACCTTGGATGGAATAAACTGCATTTTGGAGAGCCCCTGGAGTCCCACATCCCTCATTATGGCTCTTACAAACTCTGTGGGCTGTGCTCTTCTTCCTGCTGCAGCACAGCAGAGCTGGCTCCCTGCCCTGCCCTGCCCTGGGGGATCCTGGCTGGATGCTTTTGGAATACTGAATCTGTTCATTCTTGAAGAGCTCAACTTCCCTGGAAAATAAAAGTATAGTCAAGGAGTAGGCAACCTAAGATTTGGAATGTGTCTTAGGAACTGGAAAATGTCCCTTGTGTTTTGTTTCTGATGCTATGGGAGCCTGGAGAAGCTGCTCCTTCCTTCCTTCCTTCCCTCCTTCCCTCCTTCCTTCCCTCCCTCCCTCCCAGGAGCAACATCCCCATCCTGAGCTGCTGGTGCCTTTGGCTGTGTGCCTGATCAGCTGGCATCAGGGAAGCTGCAGTGATGCCACCCCAGAGGGGCTGCAAAGCCTCTCTGCACCAACCAGGCTGGCATTTCAGCTTCTCTGCATCAGCAGAGAACACGGATTGCAGCAGGGGAAGAAGAAGGGAGAACAGCAGCAACAGTGCCCAGAGTGCTGCCTGAAGCTACCTGGCCTGTCTTGGGCAAAAGGGCTGGGGCACCAGGAGCTGCCCAGCTGTGCCAGGGTGCCTTCTGCCTGCCCCATGGCCAGAGCCTGCCGAGGGCAAGGCAGGCAGACAGGTGGGTGCTGTGAGCTTCTCTTCATCCAGACCCTCTCCCGAGGGCTCTCAGTGGTTCCTTTCCTTTCTCTGCCCTGCAGGGGATGCTTTGGTTTTTTTACCTTAAAAATCTTGCTGTCCTTGAATTCAGAATAGTAGCCAAGGCCAAGGATACAGCAACAGGGGCAGGGAAGAAGCTCTTCCTGGTTGTTGTCTGATGATGGGAATATTTCTGCATTTCTTGTCCTTTTTACTGTTTTCCATAAAGACAAGCATCTTCCTCTGTTCTGCTCTTTTTCCTCCCATGGCCATAAGCACTACAAGATGTGGATGAGCCTTTGTATTGGAAAAGGCTGAGAAGTGCTGTGTTGGCTCTGATCAGCAGCACCTGGTGCTGGTCTGATTTGGAGTTGTGTGATGGGCTTGCAGAAAGCACCTTCAGCATCATGCCCTGCCAGATATCAACTGCAGGGCTTCAGGAGCCTGTGCCACAGGGGGCCAGGACAGCATCAACCTTGAAATGCTACAGAAGTAGCACCTACTCTGTCCTGTTTAACAGACTTTCTGCCCAAAGCCAGAACTAGCCTGCAGCTGAGCAGCAGGGGAGCTGTGTGCTGGGTTTGGGGGTGACTCAGCTTGCTGAGCATGTGTGCCCTCAGATCTGGTCATTTCCCACCTCCTGCCTGACTTCTCTATCTTACAACAATATTTGAAGAACAAACTGAAAGTATGTGCTCAACAGCTTGACACAGGGTATGGGTTTCTGTGAACAACCCAGGTTTTCTCTTGAGAGAGCCAATGTGGAATGTTTGGGGAAAAAAGTTGGATTAGGTTTTACTCTTTCTCTTTTTTCTCATTTGCAGTGTAAGACTTATGATACAGATCAAAGCCAACAGCACAAAAAGACATAAATGGGACTTTGCCAGCAGAGAACTGAAGCAAAATGTGACCTCAGCACTGCTGATGTCATTTTCCAGATGAGAAGCGCCAGATGAAAGGCATTCCCAAGCCATGACAAACACTCTGCTCCTCACCTATCACCTAGGCAGAGCCAACCCTGTGTGTGAGCACTGCAAAGCAAATCTCTGCCAGTGCTCCTGCTGTACCAAGGGCTCTGCATTTGCCTGTGCACCCCGGAGTTATCTCTTGGCTCCTGGGGCTGGGATGCTCTGCAGTTCACTCCCAGGCAGTTAAAATTTGCCTGTCCTTCCAGGAAAGTCTCAGGGAAAGCAGTGGGAGGTTGTGAAAACTGAATTCTTTCCACACCTTCTCTGTGCAGAGCAGCAGCTGAGGGCATCACTGTTGCCCTTGACCACACCAGCTGGAATTTCAGTGGAATTTCCCTGAGCCAGAGTCCTTCTAGGTGGAAAGGTAGTGGGGTAAGAATGAAACTTGTATGTCTGCAGAGAAAACAATTATTGGTGAGAAATCCACCTTTTGATGGGCAATTTTTCCCCAAAACCTGTCTCTTTAGAGTTTTTCATAGTAGGTAAAAATATATCCCTGTGCAATGAGTGCAAATGGGCTTCTTGCACCTCTAAGGTGCCTCTCCCTGCAGGTGAGGAAGAATTTGAAGGCTTCTGTTGTGTATCTCAGAGAGGATGTGCTACTGATCCTTGCTCCAGCAGAATTAATATTTGTTCATCTATTTGGAGATGAATTGGAAATTCCAGCAGCTGCCATCTCAGAGGAGCACTGCAGAAGGGTATGGTTAAAATCCAGCCTTATGTGGAGCTCCTGGGAAGGCATCTCTCTCCTAATGATGACATTTTTAAAAACACTCTAAAGGTTTGATCTTGGTCCCAATGGGCATTTTGCCATAGATCTTAATGGCTGTGTGGCTGATCTCTTAATCTCCAGTGCACCTGTGCAAACTTGACAGTTTATTGCAATTTCATGCTTTTTGGAAATCGTCTCACACTAACACCATCAGAGAGAGCAATTTTTAAGGTCATTAGCTCAGGACATAGCAAATAAGTACTGAGAGAAAACAATCTGTAAATGTCATATTTGTTTAACACACAAAGTAGCTCCTGAAGAGCAGTTATCCTTATGTCTAGAGACAGCATGAAAATTGCATCCTGTGGCTTGAAAATGTGGATCTGTTGAAAGAGAGAGGAGTATATATAACATGGCTGTTTGTCTTCACTGCTCTCTTCCCTATTCCTCATTGTTCCCCATGCATCTGTTGTTTGACTTGTTCAACAATATTCTTAAATTTTTGGACTACAGACCAGGGCTCAAGGAATAAATAAAGGCTTTTAGGTTCTGCTGCTGAGATTTTATAGCAGGTTTTTTGATTTTTTTCTGCCTGAAGGATGTATAGTACTTTCTTACTGCTATTCCCAATAAAAAGAATTGTGGTGAGTGGGAAGTGTTATCCCTTCTTCACATCAGTATAAAAGACAGGTCCACTGATGTAACCTGATGTAAATGCTCTCAGGAAAAAAAAAAAAAGGCAGAAACAGGTGAAACAAGCCTGTGCCATCAATAACTCTACTTTCTCTATTGTGTTATGATTCCATGGATAAGAGGCTTTGTTCTCTCTGTCACCATCTACCTTTCCTCTCTCCCATTCTCAGCAGAGGATCCACTTCCCAGCAGGACTGGAGCATCTGCCTGCTGTGAGACATCACAGTTTCAGTGATTTAAAAGAAACCCTGACTTTTTTTCTGGCTAAATTTTGGAGTTTCCAATTGGTAACACGGGAAGAGAGCAACCAAACCCTCAGCTCTTGAGATGAATATTTAGTAAATATTCACCCTGCCCTGCTTTAGCCATCTGACTTGATACATTTTTCAGCTCTACAAAGACTGGCTGTAGCCCCAAGTGAGTCATTTGAAGCACCCAAGTGTTGGTTGATAGACTTGGGCCTCCTAGGGATTAAATACAGTGGTGTCCAAGATAAATGGGGTGAAATATGCACTGCTCTATGTGCTACAGGAACACCAGGTTATCAGCAAGCCCAGATAAGCTCCAGTAATGGATAATTATTACAAGGCATTGTGTCACACTTGGGTTAAGCATGACAAGAATTTCCCCGGTGTAAGAAGATGTCAATGTTTGCTGAAAGTATGTGCATTTTTCTTGCCTGCTTAAAATATTTGTTTGTTCATTCTGGAGTAAGTTAACACTGTAAATTTACATTTTACAATGTAAACATTAGTCCACTAGCTAGTTTTTCTCTTTCTGGCCAAGTTTCTTTAAATATTAGCAACATGTTTAATGGTTGCTTTATTCATTTGAGCTTCATACATTCCTCTAATTAATCTTATAACTCAGCAGGGTGGTTGAGGCTTGAAGCAGGGCTTCACTCCCGTTATGATGACGTCTGTTTGCTTTTATCAAGCCCAGTGACTCAGTTTCAATTGATTTGTACATCCAGAGTTTCAGCCACTCTAGGGTGTAGATGCAATTTCAAAACAGGAGACACAAACTGAAGTGAATATAGAAATGCTCTTGGTTTTGTCAAGGCAGAGGGACTTGGCCTCTTTGAAAATTCAGCTTCTGCAAAAGGCTTGAAGGTTTGTTCAGTGTGTGAAAAATGCCAATCACTTATTTTTAAAATTTTAAAAGTTTAATAGTAATAAAATGGTTATAAAAATAGTAATATAATTAGAGTAATAAAAATTTTGGACAATTTGGATTAGGACAATATGAGGCAATAGAAACAAAGAGTTACAGACATCTGGGTACCTTTTTCTGGGCAAAATAAGCCTGAGAAAGGGCCCACGTTAACAGAGGATTAACCCTTAAAAGCCTGTTGCATATTCATACACCTCATACATGATGCATAAATTCCATTCAAACACAGGATTCTGTCTGGCCCATGTCAACTTCTTCCTCTGAATCCCAACAGTGTCTTCAGAGCTGAGTGAGGCAGGAAGAAGTTCGTTTCTTCTGATAAGAGAGCAATAAATTCTTTTCCTCTGAAAGATTTAGGTGTCCAGTGGCTGCTATCTGCGGTGAGTCCTTTCTTTAAAAAAAACTGTCTTACATAGTTTCTATTTTAACATTATGTTATAGCCTAAAACTATATTTAACACACTACTTAAGAAAATTAATACAGCATTACTTTCTAACATAACACATATAATATTCATTTTTATATTTAAGAAAAGCCAATCACAAAATACACATTTTTCACAAGTGGAAGTGTGAAATGCCAGGACTGGCTGTTCAAGTGGCAGGTGCAAGAAGTCAAAACCTTTTGGATGCTGAATGACCTGACACTCTGCCATAACTCACCTCAGCAGCAACCCAGACATTCCCACCCAAAATGTGAGACAACAGCAAGAGCAGCTCTTGCACAGGCAGGTTGTTTCCACGTGCTGGGACTGTGCAGGCACAGCTGTGTCAGGTGGAATCACAACCCATAACCCAGATTCCTGTCTCCAGCAGGGAACACCACCAGCTCTCAGGGAGAATGCTGAAAGTTGAAATAGGGACTTTTCTTAGGAAGAGGAGGGGGATAGGACACTTGTTCCTGAGCCCTGTTGATTGCTGTGGAGCATGAGCTGGCCCCTTGGCTTTCAACAAACATTCCTTGGCCACTGCCCCACACGCTGCCAGGAGAAAGCCCTGCAATGTCTGTCCTGCCCCAAAACAACCCCCACCATCCTGCCCAGTGTGAGTGATGCCTTCTCAGGCTGCCTAAAAACAGAGAACAGAAAAAATTAAGGAATAAAAAGCAGTTCTATTTATTGAAGGGCCTTCAGGTACATTTAGGGCAGACAAAGCTCCCCCAGGAGCTACACCCAAAATAGACAATGAGTCACGGATTTTCACACTTTTATAAGTTTGGTTTGTTTGCACATTGGGGGTTAATATTGCAATTACAGCTTCAGGTAATGAAGTAATTTACCCCAAATTTACTCCCCTCCAACTCAGTTTTGTTTACATTTCTCAGGGCCTGAGACAGTGAGGTGCCCTTGATCCCCAGGCCTGGAGAGGAATTGTGTTGTCTGACCAAAATGGGAAACAACACTCTGTATGGAGTTTAGAGTTACGCTCTAAAGAAGACTTGCAGGATTACAAATACATGAAAAATACAAAAGCCAAAATGCTAAGGCATCCCAAGGAGCCAGCCTGCCCCTGCTCTGTGCCACAGAGCCCTCAGAAGGGCCTCAGGCAGTCCCTGTCCCCTGCCTGGGCCCAGCTCTGCCATCCCAGGCTCGGCCATGGAGCAGCTCTCTCCCTTAGGGGGTGATGTAGATGCTGAGCAAGTTTGTGTGGATCCAGGAGGAGGTTAAACAACTTTCTGGAGGGAAATCCACTGAGCATCACCAGAAGGGTTGTGGGCATTGCAGCTGGCTCAGGAAAGCTGGGACTCAGGTGTGTTTTTAGGCCAGAAGGACATTCAGGAGAGGCACCAAGTACAGCTGCCCTGCTCTTGGCGGGCCAGGGGAGCTCAGCCAGGCTGTGCTTTTGCACTGTGCCTGTAGGAGGGACAGGGGTAGGACAGTCAGGATGGATGGAGATGAGAGATCTGTGCAGCCAGGTCTTGGAACTTGCAGTTTATTGCAAAGGAACTGGGTGCAGGGCCCTGCTGGGAGCTGCCAGCCACAGCTCAGAGCAGGCCCAGGAGAAGAGCCCCAAAGAGGAGCCTGAAAGAGAGAGAGAGCAAGAGGAAAAGAGAGAGGATGAAAGAGTACAAGAGGATGAAGTGTCGCCCTGATTTTTTTAAGATTTTCTAAGCCTTCTGAGGTTGACATTGTTGTAGCAAACTTTCTCACACACTTTCTGTAAATAACTCATTGCTTTGCATTCCTTTATGGAGGAGGAGAAAGTTGATGGACTGTTGGTTTGTCCAGTGTCATTGGAGAGGTGGCACTGTCACCCTCCAATCCACTGTCACTTTTTGGAAAACTATAAATGTTGGAGTCAGAAAATAAACTTCCCTTTTCTTCACCTTGAGAACAGCAGTGTGAGCTTGTGTTCTTTTGTGTCCTATAGTGACAATGAAGTTCCCATCACAATACCATAAATCTTCTTCTGTGCTGAATATTCTAATTTTCACCAGCCAATCTAGTACAAAATACAAATCCTATAGCATTTCTATACAGCCTGTAAGAATCATTACATTACCATACTGTGTTACATTTTAAACCCTAAAAACTCCTCTTTGGACCCCTTCTGCCAAGCTAGTGGGGTCTGCTCTGACCCTTGGACCTGTCTGCAAGCAGAGGGTATTGTTTCATCAAAAGGGGATTACCTTCAGTCTGGCCACACCATTGTTTCCCAGTTGTTCAGTAACTGAGGTATCTCAAAGGTTGCTTTCATTTCAATCTTGCTTATAGTTTCCATATTCTCAAAATCTTTTGCCAGGCAATCATATTTATAAGGCTTTCCTGTTTCATCTTCCCCAACATGTGCCATCTTTGGCAGCACAGTCAGGGGTGGACACCCTCAGCTTCTCACCTCTGCCTCACACTGGGGCTCAGCTGCCTCCTGTGCTGCCCACCTGCTTTTGTCCAGTGCTGCCAAGACACCTGAGCTGGGTCAAACCCCAAGGATTCCTTGCTGTGGGTGTTCTGCACAACTTCCCTGCTTGTTTTCTGCTGGATCCATCCCCTAAGCCAGCCCCAAAGGAGGCCCCAGAGCCAGCAGAGCTTGGTGGTGTCAGGGGTGGCACAGGGGACAAGGAGGGAGGGCAGGGTCAGTTGTCTGAGCCAGAATTGCTGCTGATGGCCTTGAGTTGTGGAACCACAGCCTGTAAGTCCTGGCACCCTTGTGTCCACAGGAACCTTTGCAGATGAAACCTCTGCTGATGGCAACAGCTGCCTGCTAAAGTTAGGAGAAGAATTCTAATTTGCAGCAGCAAGCAGCAATTTTAGAGGATATCCCATCTCTCCAAACACTCCCCATCAATACTACCCAGCCTGAGAACAGGTTGCTGTCCTGTGGCAATGAGCTCTGCAGGCTGCCAGAGCTGTGCTGCATCATTTGGAGTCCTACAGGTACAGATCTGAAAAAATATTTTCTCTTTCTCATTCTCTCTCTCTCATTGTTCACATGAATAAAGCTAAAAAACTGCCATTTTTCAGATTGGAATCCAAGGTTTTTAAAATGCCTGTGGCTTTTTTAAAATTTAATTTCTCTGTTAAGAAAAAAAGGAAGTAGAAAATATATTCCTACACATGTATAAGCATGTGAAAATATGTTTATGTATAACTGCTGAGAAGAATAAGTCCTGCTAGTCCTGCTATCCAATTTTAAGCAAGAAATGGTTCTGTGAAAAGCAAAGAACAACACATCAGTGAAAGAAATGCTGATATAAAACAATTGCACAGATTCCTCTGTGAGCTCTGATTGCTGTGCAGCTTTCTGGGAATTCAATATAGCCAGAAACTCAGCTTATGGATGGCAGTTTATGGCTCAGAACACTCACTCTGAATGTGTAGCTGGATTGGTAAATTAGTTCCCATAAAATGCAGAGATTTTTCAAGTGCTGAGTGCAGCCCCTGCTGCTCACAGATCTTCCTGTGTGTCCTGTGGAGACCACAGCCATTGACACATGGGAGCAATCCTGCATGGTGTGATAGATGAGTAATGCCATGATTGACTCTCACAATTCATGGACAAATATCATGTATATAGGTTAAGAAAAGTTTATAGATTTATAGTTATGTTGTACCCCTTGTGTGGTTATCAAGGGACAGCTGGAGTTGGGACATCTGGGAGGGCTGGCTTGTCACCATGGCCACATCTGACCTCCAGTCAGGATCTGAGGAGGAGATCTCCACCACTGGACAGTGAAGAAGGGGTTGATGGACAGAACTTTGTGGGGGTTAAAGGGTTAAAAAGGAAAAAAACCTCCATTGTGATGAGAGCTGAGCACATGGCAGGGAAAATCTTTTGCTCCCAGAAAAACCTTTTTTCTTTATTCAGACTTCTGTTGTATGTTTGATAAGGTTTAATAAACCTTCCTAAACTATGAAACATGAGTAGCTGTTTCTCACAGTGGCTTATGTATCTTGTCTGCTGTACAGAGTGTACATCTCCCTTTCTGCAGCCTGACATCCTGTGCTTCATCAACCCTTTGGGGCAAAATTTCCCTCTGGAAAAGGAGCAGCTTTCAGTGCCTCCAAAATCCCTCTGGAAAGCTGAGGAGTTTGTCCTAGCTGAGGACAACCCAAATGTAGGTCTGAGGTGTTTGTTGCACCTGAAAACCCCAAACCAAGCAGCCAGTGCAGGGCCCAGTGTGGGGGGACAGGGTGGGACTGACATCCTGGCAGTACATTCCTCACTGAATTATGGGCCTGAGGCAGAGCTCTCATTTTCTCCAGATGACTCTCAGGAAATGCCCTCCCCATCAGCTATTATTGCTTAAATAATAGGGAGGGAAGTGCAGCCAGCTCGAGCTATATCTGAGGTACTCCACAGGGCACATCCCAAATCTGGTGCAGGGCAAGGCAGCTGAGACAACTGATTGTAAAATCACTCAGTGGGTGTGCACAGTTCTCTTTTTGCCTCAGAGTTATGAGGTCATGTGGAAAAATACAGATACTTGTTTAGAAATAGGTAATGCACTGAAAAGAAACGTTACAAAATCTGTTCCTGGTCAACATTTGTGCATTGATCTGACTTCAATGATGGGGCCTCTAGGTAGGAAAACCCACGTACAAATGTTTGCAGGATTAGAATCTTAAATGTTAAGTTTCCAGAAAGTCCAGTCCAGGAAGGGAAAAGCCTGTTGAGGGAGAGGTCTGCTGGGATTTGATTTATGAACAGGACATCCTGCTTAGCTCTGAGATTTTGCAGATACTATTCTAGTGAGGCTGCTGGCTTATTGTGATGGCAAAGAAAAGGAGCTCACCCTCTCCCTTGTCTGCCAAAGGCACTCCAGCCTGTCTGGGCATCATATCAGTGCTAAACATTTGGCATTTTTTATCATGTTTCACCACCACTGTTTACTGAGGGATGTTGATGCTGCACGGCGTGTGTGCAGCTCCCTGCTGGGAGGCTGACATGGCTGTCATTCATTAGTGATGTGCTGTCATCTGTGCAGTCGAGATCAGGGTTGATTCCATGGCCCAGCCACAGAAGGTGACTGGCCAGAAAGTTGGGGCAAAAGGCAAGGTGAGATAGAGCTCTTGTGGGAGTGTGAGGAGGGGCAGGGTTCTCAGGAGGATGTTTCCCAGTTCTTCTGGATCACTGCAGCTGCAGCTGCATTTTCCACAGGCTGTGACATGGGTCTAGCTCAGCCTGTGCACTCAGATTTCCTCTGTGTGGGAACCAGGGCGCAATGGGGATGTGAGAAAGGATGTTTCACTCCCACATCACTCTCTAGCAGGAGATAAGAGACCTCCAAGACATGCTCTGGGGCAGTGATGTTGACACATCTTTAGAAAGCTGCTTTGTTCTCTGGGATGCTCCAGCCACTGAAGGGCCTGCCTGAAACTGTCCCCTGGCTTTGGCTGGAGCTGCAGCCCTCCAGCACCTCAAGCTGCTTCTCTGCTGCTTAATAAATGATGCCAGGGCACATTCCCAGACATTAAGGCAGAGTCATCTACACTGTCCAAAGCACATCTGTGGTTCCTTCAGATGTTTCCCAGGCATGGCTTAGAAGCCAACAGAGCCTGGAGACCATTCTTGGTAGACATTTGAGATGAAACTGCCTTCTTCTGGGTGATAAGGAAGTTCAGTAGACTGGAAGCATCTCATGCTGGCTGGCCTTGGTGCCAGAGGACAGACCTGGGCATGTCTGAGACACTGTTCTGGACATGGCCTGGGTGTCTCCAGCTGCCTGTCCTTAGGATAGAAGGCTCTTTTGTTTACAGAGTGGTTGGAAAGGATTTTATGGTGCTTTAAAGGTCAGTGCTGGAGCTGGCTGTTCAGGATAATACAGTGTAGCTTGATGGGAGCTGGTATGAAAGGAGCTGGCTAAACTCACTTGTCTGGCTGCTCCCCCAAACACCAGAGAAGGAAATATCTGCATTGGAAATGGCTAAACTGTGCTACCTGTGTTTCCTGCTGGCCTTCTGACCATGGACAAAGGTAACTTTTTAGCTTGTTTTATTCCTGATGTGTAATTTATTCACCTCACTCCTTTCCACCTGGCCTATGAGCCCACAGAGGAGTGCTGAATATTGTACTCCATTGGACACTGCAGAAAACCTCGAGCCCACCCTGTTGCCAGTGGGTTATTGGGAGGCATAATTCATCCAGCTGCAGATGAACAGAAGAGTCCTCCAGGGAGAGCATCCTCCCTACCTCATTCATTACCCTGTCACTGCCTGAATCCCTGCAGTTCATCTTCCTGCTTTGTGATTTTCCTGGGAGTCCTGGCACTTCGCTTTTACCGCCAGACAAAGGGAGACCAAAGCAGAAACCCCAAGCACAAGCCTCGTGGAGCTCTCCCTGTCTTCCCATTGCCAGGGTCCAGTTATAGCTGTGTCACCTCTGGAATGAAGAAACTCAGGGTGGGTCTGGCTACCCACAGTTTTCACTTGGAAATCCCCTGTTTCTAACCTTGTAAGTAGCCCCAAAGGTATGTGGGGCTGCTAAAATTAAGAGGCTGACCCAGGGCTGGGACGGGTGACATGACAGCTGCAAAGTGGCCTTTGCAGAGGTTGTTAATCTAAGGAAGGGTGATTGAGCTGTGCCAGCCACACACACATGTGGGATGTGATCAGAGACCCTCCCCAGGGCTGGGACCCCTTCCCAGGGCTGTGTCCAACATGGGCACAGCCTCAGCTGCAGGGCCATGTGTTGGGGAGGTGGCAGATTGGGTTCAGAGCACTCTGTCCTGGGTGAAAGAGCACTGCAGCCATGTGACACAGAGTGCTTCACAGAATAACATTTCTTGGCTCAGTCAGAGAGGTGTGAAAAATTCAAGCTGGTGTTTGTGCTGCTCTGTCCCTTCAGGGCTCCTGACTCTTCCCCAGGATTTTGCCCAGTCATCCCATCTCCTTTCCCTTCTCAGCTCTCCAGAGCCATGGCTGCAGGAGTGGCCCACACTTTTGTGAGAAATGACACTCACTTCCAAAAATTTAAAAAGGTTTATTAAACCTTAACAAAAATACAACAGAAGATTGAAGAGAGAAAATACTGTGGGGCAGGGAGCAGAGGAACTTTCTCACCATGTGCCCAACCACACATTGGAGGTTTTGCCTTTTAACCCTTTAGCCCCTCTCAAAGTTCTGTCCATTGACTCCTTTGCTGTCCAGAGGTGAAGTTTGCTTCCTTAAATCTTGTTTGGAGGTCAGGTGTTGCTATAGTAGCAAACTGACCCTCCCAAATGTCCCAAACCCAGG
>VZSJ01001501.1:75945-121476 GCA_013398405.1 Pheucticus melanocephalus
CCACCCCATAATAACAACACAAGGTGGGGTAAAACATAACTATAAATCTGTAAAACTTCTCTGAACATATATACATGACATTTGCCTTTTAATTGTGAGAGTCAACCATTGCTTTACTCATCTATCACACTCTTTAGGCAGGTTTGTGCTCATGCACATCTTCTTCCCCTCAGTTGCTCCTCTGACTCAGGTAATCCCTTCCTTCCAAGTGTTTTGTGCCAGCTTCCTCTGCAGCCCCAAACTCGGCTCTCCTGCCACTGGGTCTCGTTATACCCAAACTCTGGGACACATTCTGGTGTCTCTACCCAAATGTAGGCACAGGGGTGCAAACCACCTCTGCTTCCAAAGCTCCAAATGGAGCTTCACACAGTGAATTGGGTTGGGGGAGGTCCCACCAAGAAGGCCATGCACAAACCCCTGTGTTCCCAAAAGTGGATGCACTGGACAGAGGGTGGATGAGAGGACAAGCTGTGGTGTCAGCACTGGGAATGGGCAATTGAGAGCCAGAGGGCTCAACTGTCTTTGCTAATCTTATGCAGGAAGCCCGTGGCAAATTGAAACAGCAACTCAGACTTCCCATGTCTGGGTCCCAACCACAAAAGAGCAGCTTTTGGTGTGATGAATGGGGAGAAAGCCCAGCACATGTGCTTTATCAGCTGTCTCTGTCTGGGCCAGAGAGGATCCAGCCCCACACAGGATGTCCTGGGGCAGTGTGGGTGGGAGCTGGTGTGGGCTGGGCAGGAGGCACTGGGCACTGGCAGGGACACATCTGACTGGTGACAGGCAGAGGAGCTGCCCCTTCTTGTTCACAGGTGATTTTAAGGTGACTTTGAAGTGGTCTGTGGGATTTTGAGCAGCTTTGTCTGATTTCTGAGAAGAAATTTAAAGCATCTGCCAGTGGAGAGTCCAGAAGTGAAATGATGTGCCTGACAGCAAAGCTCCTGAGACAGATCCCCTGTGGGTGTAAATCAGCACCATCCCCTTGGTGCCATCAGAGCTGCTCTGGCTCCCAGCCCCTGCTCCCAGCCATCCTGGGGGGTCAGCAGCACTGGAACAAATTCAGGTGTAATTGCTTCTCACAGAAAAAAACCCCAAAACAGTCAGGAAAGGCAGCTGGCTTAGTCAGGATAAATCTAGGTCTCACTCTTTTCTTTTCCTTGAAGGAAAGCAGAGTTGGGATGCAGAGACAGCAAGACAGGAATGCCATAAAACAAGCAAATAAGGGTGGAAAAGGGTTTGCCATCTTGCACATTCTTTTTTTTCCTACATCCTCCTGCCACACAGCAGCTATCCAAATGGACTTGAAGAAAATCAGAGGGGATGGCTGCATGCACAGCCTTTGAAAGAGCCTGGGCCAGTTCTCATCCTCGTTATGTTGGGGTTGTTTTCACCAGTGCTACTCCACTGATTTTCACTGCAGTGACACAGCTGTGAAACAGGCTTAATGTAGTGGAGAATTAAACCTTATGTATCTAGATTTGTTTTTCAGAGCTGTGCTTTTCTTACAGGGAAAAAAAAAAAGTGCCTCGAGTTTAAAGGTAAGCTCCAAATCTTCCACAACACCGTGAAGATTTGCAGATATAAATCCCATTTAGATGACTTTTATAAACCACTGGAGTGCTCCACAGCAGTAGGATTTAACCTTGGGATGTTCACTTGCTAATGTGATTAATGAGCCTTTCCCCATGCATAGCAGATATCTAAGCAATTTTTTGTGTATGGAAGTGGAACAATTGTCCGGCTTTACGCAAATGAGGAGCTACTTCAGTGTCTGCCCTGTGAAGAGACTTCAGTTTCAATGGGCTTCAAGATTGCACTTTTGTGTTAAGTGGAGCTGTGATCTTTTTCCAATGAGTGTTGCTATGCAGGGCCAATTTGTGACGTCCATTATTCTAAAATAAGTAACTTCTACACAGCAGAAATATGCTCCACTTGCACTGCTAATCTCTCGCACAAAGGCGTGTTTGGAAGAAAAGTTATTTATTGCAAGTAATAAATGCAGGTTCTCAAAAGCATTTATAAGTTAGTTTCCAGAGCACTCCAGTTTGAAATAATTTCCTTTCAATTTTCTGTATTTTCAATCTCTTTCCTGGCTGTTTTAGACCATAGATTGCATACTTAATTATTCTCCGAAGGAGAATCTCAGCCATTGAAAATGGGATGTACTTAACAAAATTCTTCATGCAAGAATCTGTTCTTCAGGGTTCAACTATGACCTATTATATGAAGGGAAACGTGACTGTGTTAAATATGAATGTTATGTTGAGGTCTCCTGCCTCACCTACAAATGGTTATAGATCTCACCTGTGTGGTTTATGAGCTCTTCTCAGTCATTGATATAATTGTCCTTTAAATGTCCTCTAGTGGAAAATGCAAACTGTAGTTAACACTCACCCAGTTTTTCTGAAATTACAGAGAACTGGGGTGCAGTGGGATTTGCAGTTGGCTCATCTGGTTTTGTATGCTTTAACTTTCCCTCTACATGAGCTGCATCACTAAGAGCAGAATGGTTTAAATTTGTGCCAGAAGGACCCAGAAACCTTAATTTCATTGGAAACCACGTGAGTTACCAGCTACTGAGGACTCCACTTACTTGAGGAGTTTGCATGGGTTTTTTCAGGCTGTCCTTAAGTAGGTAAAATGCAAATATATCAATACTGGGGAGAGTTTCTATGATTAGTTCAACAGTTTTTTGTAGCTTTGACCATCGGGTGCCATGGGACTGGGAAATGCAACTGAATAACTTCATGGCAGCAATAAAATGAGTGTCTTGCAGTCCTGTTTAACTCCTGTTTGAGGCTGGCTAAGAGATCCTGACCCTTTTCCCTGCCCTAGCAGCAGCTGGCTGTGGCTGTGCAGCTGCACAGTGGGACAAGGGCTGGCTCCATCCTGGTTGTGCAAAGGGTTTGCATACAGGATGAACTACAGCTGCATCCCTCTCTTGTTTCATAATCATGAACGAATTTATAGTCCTCCAAGTAGGTCTGAGGATAATTAGCCAAGTGGAAATGAATGTTTCTAGCAAATAATTCATGTGCTTAAAATCTCTACTTGTCCTGTGTGTTTGACTTGCTGCTGCCCCTTAGGAACGGGAGGAGCTGCAGGTGTTCCTGTGATCCCTCTGCCTTTGGAGGGAGGGAGAAGTGAGAGTTCAAAGGCAGAGTTGAACCACTTTGGTTATACTGAAGTCAAAAAAATCTCTGTGGAAATATCCACATTTCTCCCTCGTTTTCAAAATCCTTCCAGGATTTCATTCTTTCTGGCAGGCTGTGTTAGTCAAAAGAGGTTTTCCTCTGTTCTCTGAAAAGCCTTTTGTCTGACTGCTTTGTCATCTGAGAAAACACTTCTCCATAACAACTTTTCCTTGAATTGGTTCGGTTTGATTTTTATTTCATCTTACAACCCACAACAAAACTTTTACCCCAGTGTAACCAGTGTTCATGGAGCTCCCTATGAAATACAGGGCAAGCTGTGGTGACTGCATGCTGTGGGAGTGGGAAATGAAAGACAGCCAGTCCCTTGGCGAGGTGTAAAGCCTGTGTTGGTTCAGGTTCAGCAGCTGAGCTCATGGAGTGCAGGCACTGGGCTGTGAGGTGGGAATTGTCCATGGCAGATTGGGGAGCACGAATTTCCCTCTGCAGCCAATTCCAAGGCACCCAGACATTGCTGTTTCAGCCCGTTCTGACATGTGTGATGTTGCCTGGCTGGGATGTGCTGTTACCTTGCTTATAGAGACAATGCAACAGCACATCCCAGCCAGGTGCCTCTGGAAGTCAGAGTTTTCTGGGGATCATTCCCTCCCCGAAAATCAGGCTGCTCTGATCACCGTTTAAAGGAAGACTGCAGAAAGCTGTGAGCTAATCTGTAAAGTCGTGGCTTGCTTCTCTTTCACCTCCCTCCTCGGGACACGTCTCCAGTGTGAAGCCGGTATTAGTTCGTGAAACGCCCGTGCCCCGGGGGAGTCACCCTGAAGTGAGTCAGGAATTTGCTGTGTGCGTGCTTAGCACACTGCAGCCATGCCTGCTCCGTCCTGCCGTCCTCAATTTCCATTTGTGCCGCTGGGAAGAGAGGAGAAATCTCTTCCCCTGGTGCTGTCACAAGTAATATGCTGTCCACACTGGCTGCATGCAGGAGGAGAGGGAATGCCTCCCCTCCCCAGGGCTTGTGCCGTTCCCTGGGGTGCTGATCAGCATCCATGCTGACCTGGATACCTGGGCATGACACAGAGGACAAACCTCACTGAGGTAACTGAAAAGAAAAAATCCTTTAAGCATCACACTGAGGTCACTGGTTGTTCCAGGAATAGTCTGAACCCCGTGAGCAGGGGTTCCACATACCCCTGAGTATCTGCAGAATTGCTGAATTCCCTCATGTTGTCAGAGTTTGAAGTTAACTCACCAGAACGTTTTTGGGCTTGTTCTGGAGGCTGGAAATTCAGCTACACTCCCAGAAAGCTTGAACTCTTACCTAGGGGTTGAGTTAGCAAGTATAAAGAAGGGTTCAAGTTAGTTGGCTGATCCATTGCAGAGATGCTCTGGTTTTTTACGGCTATTTATGCAAGAGTGTGGACACATGTATATACACACAAAGAAGAAATACAGGGCCGTTCCCTTGGCCTCATCCCACTTTCCCTGAGCAGAAGTGCTGCCCTGGAAGCTGTAGCCATTCACGTCTGCAATCTGCCACCTGTCAGAGCAATCTGAGATTTGCTGGTGACAACTGAGTGCTAATATCTGCCATCCTTGCCCTGCAAATAGCCGAGGCATTCCAAGTCCCAGGCCCCTGGCCCTTGCGTCAGCTCTCCTCCCCGGGATTAGTTCAAACTCAGCCAATCACCCAGTGGCCATTTGGAGTGATTCACTCTTAGTATCTTCAACACTCACTGAAACTTCAGGGGGAAAATGAGTCATTTCACATTATAGAAAGTCATATCTTGCCCTTGGTATTTCTATGTATACATGAGTGATAATCATTTATTTTTAGATCGATTTCTTTAGCATTAATGCTGCTTCCTTTGATAAAGGCCATCTCGAGAGCCACCGCTAATATTCTGCTTATTGCAGAAACGCTATAGGAGTTCATTTATTTATTCATGTGGTTGAATGACAGGGAGCCACAGCAGTGGCTGATTGTTGGGAGTCAGCCTGCAGACAGGGGCCCTGTTGCTAGGCTTATCTGCCCAATATGTGTTCAATAATGCAGTGAAATCATCCCCTTTCTGGCATTTGCTCGCTGCTTGAATCACTCGGGTCTGCCTCCGAGACCGTCTGGTGATGACGCAGAAAATCCTGGCTTTTCATGGGGAGCCATTAGACAAGGTATTTGTCACGGTGTCCTGGAGAAGATCTTGGCACTGGATAACCCAAGACCAAGCAAAGGGATAAAGCAGAGCCTGAGGCCTCATTAGCTCCTGTCAGCATCCCAAGGAGCCAAAGTGTTCACCACAGCAGCTGTGGGAGGATGTGGTTTTGGTCCAAGTGCACCCACTGTGCCTGTGCCACCCACAGCACGTCTGGGCTGGGGCCTGTGGCTGCTTTGGGGTGTGCCAGGCCTGATATTGCACCCAAAACTTCCCCTGCAGCACCTTCTGGATAACAGCCTGGCTTTCTTTGTACCTGCTACAGCAGCACTCCTGCACTGGGGTCACCTGGCCTTGCCTCACCCAGTCTGGCCTGTGGCAGGTCCATCCCCTGCTGAGCCTGTGTGAGGAGGGCAGCACAAATTCCTTGATAATTCCCAAGGGGTCCAGCTCTTGGGCAAGCACAAACTTCCATCACCTTCTCATGCATCAGCAGAGAAAGGCAAGGAACATCATCTGGCCAAGAGAGGTGTTTCAGAACCCTGAAGGGACACGGGACAACTTACTGCTGCACTTCAATGTCCTTACAAAAAGTCTCTTGGGTTTTATACACATATGTGTGTAAATGTATGTTTCCATTCCAGATAACATGCAAAATGATATTTAAAAATCCAAACGCATAGCTATGTGTCACAGAGAGGAATTTGCAAATTTGCAATTTGTTGAGATTTTGCTTGCTGCCCCCGCACCCCCAAACTGAAGAGGATTTGGATGTAATTCCATAGTGAAGCAGCTTTCAGCCCAGCCTGAGATAATTTTATTAGTGAACCTAAAATAACAGCAACCTTTGCATGAGGGAATCAGTGTGGCTCAGCAGCCAGTCCCTGAACACCTGGGGGAGTTCCCCCTGTGCCCATCTGGCCCCTCAGCAGCCTCTCTGGAGGCAGGGATCAGTCCCTCCAGCCACAGTGGCAGGATCCCATGTCACAGCCCCCAGCAGGGAATGTGTTCCCACAGTTTTCTTATAGATGGATAATGAGATGATTGGCTCTCACAATTAAGGGATAACTGTTGTGTGAATATTAATAAAAGCTTTAGTGATGTATGGTTATATTATCGTGGTTTAGATGTCCTCTGTTCTCCCCACAGTTCCCTTTCCCCCTGTACTGTTGCCATCACACAGCCTGGGCTGTCCAGGACAGGTACAAAGAGGCTGCACAGGTGTCCCTTGCATGGGGCAGCTGGGCATGGAAAAGCTTGGGGGTGCTTAGGGGGTGAGGCATGGCAACACCTGAGCTCCAATGCAGTTACAGGAAAGCAGTTTCCACTGATAAATGGCACAGAAGAGCTGACTGACAGACTTTGGGAGGGGCCAGGGCTGGCTGGTGCAACCCTAGGGGTATAAAAGACTGAGCATCCATCCTGAAGATGAGCTGGCCCCATGGTGTGCACGAGGGGCAGTTCCCAGCACTGCAGCTTTTTCCTTATGTAGTCCTTTGTTGTATTTTTGTCAAGGTTTAATAAACCTTTTTAAATTTTCAAAGTGAGCAGTTGTTTCTCAGAGTTTGAAGCCTGTCCCCTGGATTTGGGCTGTATCCCTGCACAGGAGATGTGCAGTGTCCTCAGACACAGAGGGGAGCAGGGGGGAAGCTGAGCAGGGTGTGCTGCCTCTGGGTGAATTCCTGTCTCCTCCCAGTGGGTCGAGCTGTCTCCTGTGCCAAGCTTGGAAAGTGCCCTTCCCACATGAGCCTCCTGCCCTGTAGCCTATATTTTTTGGGAAATTCTAAGTGCCTTTGCCCTTCTGTATGGAGATGTTTTTCCCTCCCCTCTTCTCTTCTGGCTCTCCCCTGGCCTGCAAGGCCAGAGTTCATCCCTGCTCTGGAGCCTCTCTCTGGGTCTTGCTCCCCAAGAAGTTCCCCAGAGGCAGTTCCCTCTGCAACCAATAAAACCTGGTCCAAACTGTGACTTGCCCTCCTTCCCATCCTCCAACCGTTAAATGCAATTTTGGATATAAACTATCCAGATGAAAAAGACAACTGAGACATTTTACTATCATGCTGGCTCCTAAGTTAGATAAATACTATAAATTGTGGAGCCAGCCTCAGCTCTGACTGAACTTTCACATCCAGCTTTGGTTTGATGTTGAAATAAGGTGACACCCTGATTTCAAGAGTACTGACTTATCCCCTATTGGTGTTTTTGTAAAAAGAGTTCAGCTCATGGCCTCCTTCCTGCATCATGGAAATACTGCCAGTGTGACTCCAAGTGGTGTTATCCTTCTCTTTCACTGTTCACCAAAGATTTGTAGGGAAAATGGGGCTCAGGGATCTGTGTAGGATCTGTTTGAGCGCAGATGTTACATCACTTTGGCTCAGGATGACACAACATAATTATCAGAAAACATTTCTAACAGGCTCATTGTCTGCTCTATTTAAAATGACTTCTGGCAAATGATCATACCACAGGCAAAAGACCAGCCATCTTCTTATGGCAGGAGGGATGTATGTGATGAATATGCATGGGAAGGGCATGAGTGAGAATCAAGTCTGCTGGATGTCTGTCTCCTTACAGTGAAGCTTTCTTGCTACCTTACAGAGAAAATAAGGAAAACCAAGGGAGCAGACAGGCTGTGGATGATGGAAGATGTGTGCCTGAAATGTGACATTCAGTGGTTTGGCTGTTTTTACTGCAGCAGCAAAACATACTCTCAGCTGGCTTAGGAGAGGAAGTAAAGCAAGTACTTTGCATGCCTCCATTAGGACATATTTATGTTTTATGTGACTGGATGACATAAACCACTGGTTCTCATCTCTTTCTGGAGCTGTGAAATCTGGCTGAGTTCACTGCACCGGGCCTGCTGGAAGTCAGCATATCAGTGAGGATCTCTGTTGTTTGGCAACCATGGCCATAGAAATTACCAAAACAGACAGCACAGTGTAGTGCTGCTTGATATTTTCCCTGCCGGCAGTCCAGCTGCAGAGCACACTCTACCATTCTCCCTCTCCAACACTTCTGGCAGAGACAAAAGCTTTTCAAATCTTTTAAATTATTGCTTTCATAGTCTTCAGTGTTTTTAAATCCTTCACGACTGGAACATGTTGCCCAGAGAAGCTGTGGATGCTCCATCCTTGGAAGTGTTCAAGGCCAGGCTGGGCAGGGCTCTGAGAAACCTGGTTGAGTGGAAGGTGTCCCTGCCCACGGGGTAGGAACCTCAAACTTTGGGGTTGGAACTGGATGACCTACAAGATCTCTTCCAACCCAATCCATTCTATGATTCTGTGACAATTCTTTGATTCTAAGATCATCTTGCTTGACCTTTGTATGATGGAAGACTCTGAATTTCATCTTCCAGTTCCAAAAACCAAGCAAGCTTTTGGTTGAACGGGATCTTTTGTAGAAGTTTTGCCAGATGTAAAGGAATTGAGTGATGGCCTCGTTAATGAGTCCCTTGACTGACTGTGCTCAGTATTGGATGTTTGCCAGAACACTTTTCCTCAGTTCTGTTTCTCTGCTCCCTTGAGCAGTCCCTTGCCTGGTTTGAGGAATTGTCTCCACTTTGTACAGCTCCTTTGGCAAGGCACCTGGGCACTTCTGTGGTGGTGTTTGCAGGGGTCTTAGGATGAGGGAAGAGACAAGAATGTTGACTCCATGTTTCAGAAGGCTGATTTATTATTTTATGATATATATTATATTAAAACTATACTGAAAGAATAGAAGAAAGGATTTTATCAGAAGGCTGGCTAAGAATAGAAAAGGAATGATAACAGAGGCTTGTGACTGACTGAGACAGTCTGGACAGCTGGACTGTGATTGACCATTAATTAGAAACAACCACATGAGACCAATCCCAGATGCACCTGTTGCATTCCACAGCAGCAGATAATAATTGTTTACATTTTGTTCCTGAGGCCTCTCGGCTTCTCAGGAGAAAAAATCCTAAGGAAAATATTTTTCATAAAACATGTCTGTGACACACTTCCTTCTGGGGAGCTGGTAGAGATCCTGACTGAGCTCTAATGAGTGACAATGTTTGGCAAGGACTTATCCCCACCACAACTGGACAGATCAGGGGGTGCCTCTGTGACTGGAATTCCACAGAAGGCTCCATGGCCATGTGCAGCCTTGTGTTCCTAGGGCTGGCCCTGGAGATGCTAACCTTGTCTGTGTGGTGTGAACATGCTCACCTCCCATGGAAGTATCTGCTGGTGGAGGACATTCTGTGTCCCTCAGGCAACCTTGGGTTGGTCAGCTGGTGTAAAAGGAGTTTCCTGACACCTGGAGTGACCCAAAGGGCTGCTGTGTTAAGCAGGCCACCCCAGGGGTTGCCTCTTGGCCAGCCAGCAGCCAGTTTGAAAGTAATTAAGGAATCCTGGGCAAACTGCAGATGATTTGTTTGGCAGTTGTTGTGGAGTAATATGAGGGAAATGGAAGGAGGGAAAGAGGACAGTATGCACTTAGAAATAATTCATGTTATTTATTTAATTACAGCTTGTTTGTTGATTTTTGTTGTTTGTGGTTTTTTTTCTTTAAAACAACTCTGAAAGTCTTAATTGCAAAGAAGCACGATGTATTTATCAACAGCAGAACACAGAACTGTTTGTTGAGCTGTGGCATTTTTAGATCCTGCTCCCTTGAGCTGCTGCTGAGATATTGAGAAATACTTGTTTAGTGGCCTTAGAGTTGTGTGTTTTAGTCAACAAACTTGGCTGCTCTGTCAAGTTAAGGTGACCTTAAATTGCAATAACATTAGACTATTTGTTTTCGCAATGTTAATGCAAATACTCTTGCTTATAAACAAGAAGCAGCTATAAAAAGGACTCAGTCTGTCCTGAGTGTGCAATTGTGCTCTTTCCACAGGGACAGCCTTTTCCAGAAAAATACCCTAAATTACCATCTGGCTGAAGTCTGTGGAAATATTTCCATTCACTTCAACCAAATCAAGATTTGGCACAACAACAGGATAAGTTCTGGGTGTCCTCATTCCCTATCTCTCCCAGATGCACAAACATGAATTTTGCCCCTCTATATTTATTATTAATGTAAATTCCCAAGCCCTTCTAAACTCTATAATCAGAAAATCAAGGTGCAATCCCTAAAGCTCTCCCATTAGTTCAGATCTTCTTTTTCCCATGAAAGACAATGGCCTGTGCCATGGAAGCATGTCAGCAGCTTCCCTGCTGTATGGATTATAACCTCTAGTTTGCATAAATATCCTTAAATTTAGGTCTCTTTTCCCACTAAAGCCCTGAGAAGAGCAAGAAGAAGGAGAAAGAGGAGGAGGAGGTCTCAGGGCTCTAGTGGTCAGAACAGAAAAGCAAAAGCAGAAACAAAACAGGGAAGTCTTTTTCCCATGGAAAATTATCAAAATGTAAGTTTTCCAAGCCCATTCCTGATGCATCCATAGTGACTGTAGAGATAAGAGGTGTGTTTGTGTGAAGGCCCTGGGAGGAGTGAGGTAAAAAACAAACAAAAGAGAAAAACACACCAAAACCCCCGTAAAAAGCTGTATGCAAATGACTTCAGAGCTATTTGTGACATTGACAGCATTTCTTTACTCCTGAAACAATAATGGGAATAAAGTGGGAAAGTGGGCGGAAAAAGAGGAAATGAAACAAATGGAATTTTGGCAGTAGAATATATCAAGAGCACTTAGGTACTTTTGAAAATGTTATTCAAATTTCCCAAGTAGCTGAGGCCATGGTTCAATGAGATCATAAATCAACTTTCAGTGCACTTAGCACTGACCCAAATCCATTACAACCACACAGCACAAGACATTGAGCTGCTACTTGAATCCCTTTGCTGCATCTCATTCACCAGACAGCCCAGCTTTGGATGGGTTAATGTCATTAAAGCAGCTTTCAAGCAAACCAGGAGCTCTGTGTCCTCCTGAAGGTGGCACGAGGCCAGGGTGACAGGGTAGAGCTGCACAGACACTGGGCCATGGGTTGTGGCTTGTGCAATGGAGAGGCAACAGTGTGAGTGTGAGTGCTCAGCTCAGCTCTGTCCTGCCAGGGGAGAGCAGTGGGGCTTTGGGAAGCTCCTTGGTGCCCAGCCTCCACTGAAATAAATGCATTGGGAAAGTGGGATCTCTTGGAAACCCCTCTGGGTGCCCTCACAAATGTGCCTCCTGCTGCCAAATTCTCACCAGAAATCACTCGAATTGTGAAATTACTCCATCATTTCCACAGACTTGGACATCCCCTTCCCCTGTGGTCCAGGCTCCCTTGGGCTCATCCAACCTGCTCATCCCCTGAGGATGCCTTTGGCTGGCACTTTGGAAGATGCCATGAAGAAAAATAAGGACTTACTTAATTCACAAGAGCTTCCAATACACAAGTTCCAGGGATATTCCTGGTGGAAGGGATGAGGAACTCTGGAATCTGCACCCCACCCCTCCCTGGCGCAGGGTCAGGGCTGTGGAGCACAGGGAAGGCACCACTGGCAGAACCTGGATTCAGATGTGACCCTTCAGCCTGGGACAGGCTCTGTGGAGCCTCATGGAAGCTCAAAGAGGAAAAGGAGGTGCCTCTTTAATACCTAGCAGGAGGTGGGCAGCCTCAAGGTTTCCTTCAGCCAGCTCTAGATCTTGGAAGCTGGCAGGATGAATTTTGGGGTGCTCTGCAGAGCAATTATGTGATGAAAGGGACCTTGGGGTAGGAACTTCAAACTGAAAGAGAGTAGGAACTCTAAAACTCAAAGAAAGTAGGTTTAGATTAGATGTTAGGAAGAAATTCTTCCCTGTGAGGGTGCTGAGGCCCTGGACAGGTTGTCCAGAGCAGCTGTGGCTGCTCCATTCCTGGAAGCATCCAAGGCCAGGTTGGACAGGGCTCTGAGCAACCTGGGAGAGTGGAAGGTGTCCCTGCCCATGGCAGGGGGTGGAACTGGATGATCTTTGGTGCCTTCCAACCCAAACCATTCTATGATTTTATGATTCTAACTTGGTTGCTGTGAGAAGCCCCAAGGACAGTGAGGCACAGAGAGAAAATATCTCCTTCTGAGGAGTTTTCTAACATGAAGCTGAAAGATTTTGCACTACAGCAAGCTGAGGACCTTGAAAGAAGAGTTTAAAGGGAGGAAGCAAAGGCCCCTGAGGTCAGCTGAGGTCCATAAGAGCCATTCCTTTGCTGTGTCAACGTGGCAGTGATGCAGGGTCAGGTGAGGTTGGCTCTAATGGCACACAGCTCACAGGATGCCTGGGGAGCCAACGTGAAAGGGGCACTCCAACTTGCTAATGCCTTCATCTGGGTCAGCAGCTAATAGTCAGACACTGATTCACAGAACTTCCCTTCCCTGAGAGGTCCTGTAAATAGATGTATTTTTTTAAACAGTGAGGAAGTGAGCAGCCCTGCTGAGGATTAAGTGCTCCCCATGTCTGACCTCAGGCATGCTGGCGTTGCCCCAGCCCAGGCTGCCTCAGGCACTCCTCTGCAGCTTTCTCCACATTTCCCCCTCATCCTTTCCCCCACTCCCTTCTCCTCCCTCCTCTCCTCATGCTGGGGCTATCCAAAATGGAATTCCTGCTGGAGTAGGGAACAAGTGTTGAAATCCCCCCTTTTTTTTCTTTTTTTTTTTTTTTTTCTGTGAAATGCAATTCTTGTTCACTGGTCATCTTGTTCTCAGAATATCCCCTGCTGGATGGACCCCTTGCCCCTTTCCCTGATCCCAGCCCTGCACAGCTGCACAAAGAGGTCAGTGAAGTTGCAAAAACAGCTTTTCCCCCAAGGCTTGGTCTGGCCCTGAAGGCCCCTTGCTGGTGCCAGTTCCTGTGCTCAGGAGATTCCTTCTCACCACAGCTCCAACTGGCTGGTTCAGAGGTTGGCTGGAGCCCACTCACACTTTCTGGGGGCTATTTCAGTTAGGACTTTAAATACTGCAAAAGATGCTCAACAAATTTCAGCAGGATCCTTTAATCACAACCATGAAATAGTGGAGTTTTCAGTTCTTGGAGAAGTAGGGAATGGGATCAGCAGAACTCTCACCTTGGATTTCCAGAGGACAGGCTTTGGTCTGTTTAGGATTCTGGTTGACAGAGTTCCTTGGGAGGCAGTCCTGAAGGTCAGAGAGGTCCAGGAAGACACAGAGATTCTTAAGAAGGAAATCCTAAAGGCACAGCAGGAGCAGGACATCCATCCCCATGTGCCAAAGGCTGAGCCAGAGGGGCAGAAGGACTGGCCTGGCTGAGCAGAGAGCTTTGTCTGGAACTCAGGGAATGAAGGAGCATTTACGACTTTTGGAAGAAGGTGCAGGCAGCTCAGGAGGACTACAAGGAAGTTGTGAGGTCATGCAGGGAGAAAATCAGAAAAGCCAAAGCCCAGATAGAGCTTAATCTGTCTACTGCTGGAAAAGACAATAACAGTTGTTTCTATAAATGCATTATCAGCCAGAAGAGGGCTAAGGAGACTCTCCATCCTTTCTTGGATTTTGGGGGAAATATAGCAATAAAGGCTGAAATACTTAAAGCCTTCTTTGCCTCAGTCTTTAGTAGTAAGACCAGTTGTTTTCTGGGTACCCTGATTTGGAATACAGGGACAGGGAGCAGCATGCAGACCCATAATCCAAGGGGAAATCACCAGCAACTTCTACCAGGCATATAGACATACACAAGATTCATCCAAGGGTGCTGAGGGAGCTTTCCAAACCACATCCCATAATTTACCAGCAGTCCTGGTTAACTGAGGAAGTTACACTTGACTGAAAGTCAGTCAATGTGCTGCCCAGCTAATAGAAGGACCAGAGGGAGGATCCTGGGAACTACAGGTCTGTCAGCCTGACCTTGGAGAAGGTCACGAGGCAAATGATCCCAAGTGCCATCATGTGGCACATGCAGGACAACCAGGGGATCAGGTCCAGCTGGCATGGCTTTGGGAAGGGCACGTCCTGCTTGACAAACCTGATCTTCTGTGACCAGGTGACCTGCTTAGCAGGTGAGGGAAAGGCTGTGGATGTTGTTTGTACTGGACTTCAGTAAAGACTTTGATGTCATTTCCCACAGCATTCTCCAGGAGAAACTGGCTGGTCATGGCTTGGGAAGGTGCACTCTTTGCTGGGCTAAAAACTGAGTGGATGGCCAGGTCCAGGGGTGGTGGAGAATGGAATTGCACCCAGCTGGTGCCCAGGCACCACCAGGGTTCCCCAGGACTCAGTACTGGGGCCAGTTCTGTTCCATTTCTTGTCTAGATGAGGCGATGGAGGCACCCTCAGTCAGTCTGCAGATGACTCCAAACTCAGCAGGAGTGCTCTGCAATGCAGGAAGGACATTGAGGGGCTGGAACATGTCCAGAGGAGAGCAGAGGAGCTGGGGAAGAGTCCAGAGCACAAGTCTGACCACGAAGTGCTGAAGGAGCTGGTAGTGTTTAGTCTGGAAAAAAAGAGGCTCAGGTGGGACCTCCTCACTGTCCACAACTCCCTTACAGGAGGTTGTGCCAGGTGGGGGTCACTGTCTTCTCCCAAGTAACAAGTGACAGGAGGAGAGGAAATGATCTCAGCTTGTGCCAGGGTAAGTTTAGGTTGCTTATTATTGATGGCCAAGCATTGGAACAGGCTGCCCAGGGAAGTGGTGGAGTCACCCTCTCTGGAGGTGTTTAAAGGATGTGCAGGTGTGGTGCTTGGGGACGTGGGTTAGTGGTGGCCTTGGCAATGCTGGGTTAATGGTTGGACCTGATGATCTTGGAGGTCTTTTCCAGCCTACACTGTTCCATGATTCCATGATTTGGGTCTCACTATTTCCTTCTTTCCATCCCCAGTCTCTGTCCTCCAGAGCCTGGCCATTTCTGTAGAGGACATGTCTTCAGGGCAATATTTTATGCCTTTCTTGAAGTCTTTTATGCCTTTCTTGATGTCTTTCATTTATCCATTAATGTAAACTCTGTTTGTGACAGGCTTTTAGCATGACTGTTTCTGTGATAAGTTGTTTACTTCTTTTTCCTTTGGGTTTTGCCTGTAACAAAAATGATTTACCATTGGGAAGCCTTTCCTTGCCTGTTTTTTATCCCAAATTTTCTGCCTCTTGTCATATTTTTTTTTCTTTTGTTTTATTTTTTAATTTCTCCTAGACTTACCTCTTTGTGTGTTTGCCACTGCATTGGTCTCCTCAGCCAAGCTGACATTTTTCTGGGCAAAAGCAATTATTTCCCAAACCAGGTTAGGTAGATCAGGAAAGCAAGCAGAGTAAGCAGAATTTAGACCAGCAGAAGAACGCAGCTTTATTTTATTCAGGGAGAACATTAAGATAAATCTTCCAAATCACCCCCCTCTAAATATAAGCTGAATCTTCTGACATAAATCAGCCAATTTAGCTGCTGCTAAAGGCTTTGTAGTGTAGGCAAGTGCTCCTAAGTGGAGCTGGCTGAAGTGCTGCTGGTTTGACTCAGTTGCTGCACATCAGATCGATAAGGTCACTGCTCCCCTCGTGCAGCTTCTCTGCAGGTTCATGCAGATCCCCAAGGGAGAGATGCTCTGCAGTGAACCTTTCTGCATTTGCTGTTCTCACATCCTGGGTGTCTTCTGGCAGCACTCATCATATGCATCATTGCTCAATTCAAGGCTCTCGTGTTCTCAAGTCTCTTTACAGGCAGGGTGGGATGTGGCTGCTGGAGCTCGGGGTTGTCTGGGCTTGAGTGGAGTGAATCATCCTCACAGAGTAATCTCCCTCTGCCACTGATGCTGAACTGCTGCAAGCTGTTCCTACTCAGCAAAGCACATAAGCCAATTTCTGGCTCCATTTCCATTCAGCAGAACATTTAACTGTGAGTTTAATATTAAACTCATGCTCAAATCCCTTAGCTTATTAATGGGTTTAGGTGAATGTCCACTCTGCATCACTGAATGAGGCAGGGATTAATTGCAAAGAGAGAGGAGCTCTGCAGAGCTGGGCTCAGGCAGAAACTGGTGCACTCCCACCTAAGGCTTCTGTCTCCACCAGCTGTGCATCCAACAGTTTATTCCCAGGGTACAGTGTTGATACTTTAATCTTGCTCATCAAGGGATATTTTTGTGGTTCTGGATCTGCCTGCTGAAAGAGCCTGTGAGGTGGTCAGGACCTTGGTGAGCCTCTCAGCTCTGCTGGGGTGGGAAGGGTGATGGCAGCTGGGTGTGGCATCCAGAGGCCATCCCTCTACACACCTGGCTCTTCCCATCTCCAGCTTCAGGCAGCAGAGGTGGAGGATGCACACAAAGCACAATGGGCTGGCGTGACAGCTTTGCCATAGCAGATGTCACACAGGCTCAGATAGGGTAGAAGTTGAAATGCTCACTTGCTGCAGTGTGTTTTCAGAGGGGAGGAGGTGACAACTCCCTTTGTACACTGCACAAGTGCAGATTGGGCAGGGCACCTGCTGCTCTCTGTGAAGGGGATCTTCATTTCTGTAAAGGAGATTCCTGCCTCACTGTTTACTCGTTGTAGAAAATGGTAAATTGAAGATGCTTTTAGGAGCATGCTGTCTTCACAAAGTCCTATAATTTAGACATATATCTTCCTCTGTTGCAGGAGATGACATAATCCTTATTTTATTCAGGGAGAACATTAAGATAAATCCTGGCACAGAAAGCCCTGGCACATGTTGTGCAGATGTTGTGGATGCCCCATCCCTGGAAGTGTTCAAGGCCAATTTGAATGGGGCTCTGAGCAACCTGGTCTAGTGGAAGATGTCCCTTCCCATGGCAGTGGGGCTGGAACTGGATGGTCTTTAAGGTTCTTTCCAACCCAAACCATTCTATGATTCTTTAATTCTATGGTTGATGCTGTCAGTCCCTGAGTGCTGACAAAGACCACAACAACTCTGTGGGCACAGATCCAGCTCTCAGTCTTTGTACCCCATTTTCCCACCTTTAAAATGGGAATAACAATAGTTGTTAACCTCACAGCAGTATGGTATTGGCTGTGTTTAAACAGAAAGTTTGAGCACACTTGGTGGAACTCCATTTAATTGCTCCTGGATTTAAATTTGGGGTTTCCAGTGTTGCCATTCTATCCATTAGCCTGGACACCCTCTGACACGCAGTGGCAGTAGGGGACTGATTGGTGACTTCCAGGTAGCAAGGGACAGGGTGAAAGGGAACGGTTTCAAGCTGCACCAGAGGAAGTTTAGATTGGATATGAGGAAAAATTCCTTTACTGTGGAAGGGTGGCCAGGCATTGGAACAGACTGTCCAGGGAAGTGGTGGAATCACTGTCTCTGGAAGTGTTAAAACCTGTGGTGCTTAGGGATTTAGTAGTGAACTTGGCAGCACTGGGTTGATGGTTGGACTTGATGATTTTCAAGGTCTTTTTCAACCTTAATGATTCTCTGATTCCAAGGGCGCAAATCAGAAGCCTTTCCTTGAGCTGAGTGGAGTTGTGCCATTGCCAGGCTGTGGTAAGGAGAGGATGTTTGTTGCAGACTGTTTTGATTTGTAGAGTGAAAACACAGAGCTTAGTCATCAAAAACAGGGGTTAGTCATCAAAAACAGTTTACCTTCCTCTCAAAATATGAAAAGGCTTAAAAGTTTGGTGAGGTTTACAGGGCATTAAACAAACACTGCTATTACAATTGCCGGTGTTAATTCTCATCAGGTAGCCTTCCTTCCCCATTTGAGGGGAGGCTCAGAGCTCCTTGTCAGCTGCCAAATGCTGTGACCCTGGTGCCCATAAAAGGTTTCTGCTGTAACTGTCTCGTTATCAGCCCATCAATGTCCTGACACTTCCTAGTGATTAATCCTGTGTTGAAATGAAATTAAGTTTCCATATATTTGGCCAGTGACCCCAGGACTTCCTATTTGGGGAATACAAAGAATAAAGCATCTGTAGCCTACAGGAAGCCAGAGTCTCTGATTTCCTGCAGAGGCAGAACAAGAACAAACAGGGAACACATTTTTCACCGCGGCAGTCGAAAGCGCACGTAAGAGCCCTGTCGGCCCCCATGATGAAAACAATTGGAAAGGGGAACATCCCTGGTCCCAAAATTATTTGTGGGTGTTTTGTTACGTACACAATATGCCATTAGAAAATAGATGCAACTCAAGTTAATGTTTTTTCCAGGTGACTATTAAGGTTTTCCTTTGGCATAGGTCTTTTGGTTTCCATCAGCAAGATTGTGCTTGTCAGGCAAGTGAGTTTTACTTTGCCTTTTGCTGCACTAGGCTCTCTAAATCCGTTTGAGATTAGGAAAATGCAGGCATATTTTTTTTACAGCTTTGTTTAAATGAATCAGGCCAGATCCAGGCTGATGTAAATGCCAGTGAAAGAGGCAGGAGGAGGTGATAAGGCAGCAAATCCTCCTTGCAGCCTAACTCTGACTTGTGATGAAAGGTATGTGGGGAAGTAGAGGCACCAGCCTGCCTGCTGAGGATCCCTGAGGGAGAGCCATTGCTGCATGTACAATCCAATTCAGCTGCTCTATACCCACAGATGGAAACACTTCTGGATGCTTCCAAATTGCTGGTTATGTCTTGCACTAATGGGCATCATCAGCTTGGAATTAACCTCTCTCTGAATAATGCTTCTACCTGAATACACGTAATGGCACATGTGCATCTGCACATACAGGTGTGTGTGTGTGGGTACAGACAGAGAAAAAGCTGTTCTCTTTACCCATCACCTTGTTGAGGTTGTCTTGGTTGGTGGAGTGTTTCACCCAGCTCTGTCAGATGGGTCTCACTCTGCTTTCCCAGAGTTGGTGCTGCTGTTCCTACTGGTTCTTGTAAAAAGAAATTGCCTTGTTTCTGCCCTGCAAGGGTTATTACCATAACCACTGTGTTTCAGAATACCTTGTTTCCTACAGTTTTCCATCAGTAAACCTCTTCTCATGCCTTGTAACCCAGACTGGAGTGAAAGAGGATACCCAGGCAGAAGCTGCAGGATGTTGGGCTTGGTCTGACTGGTGGCTGGTTAACACAGCTGTCCTCCAGCAGGCAGAAATAGGATTCCCTGGAAAGTTGCTTGTCTTGGCGTTTTTAATAAATTGCTGCCTAGAGGAAAAATGCAAAATGTTCCTCTCCTTGAAACCATGGAGGACTGGCTTTGAAGTTTTGGACCTGAGAGAAGACTCAGAGTCTAACCATGGTATTTGTCTGAAAGGGCATCTTTAACATTGTGTTTGAGTTGTCAGCCTTGGAGTGGGTGTTCCTGTTGCCCTGAAAGTACCAAGTGCCTGAGGAACACAGGATGTGGCTCACAGGTCCTTACTGTGGTGACACTGGGATGATCATGTTCTAAACCAGTCCCAGGAGAGCTACAGAGAGCTGTGAGTGAAGTAAGGACAAGTTTACACCACAAAATGCTTCTCACCGCTGGAATGCCAGAAGCAGTGGGAATCAAAGCTGGTCTGCAGCATTGACTGGATACAGTCTAGACACATTGACTTGATGAATGCCTGGAGTTAGTCAGCTCTTTTTCTTCATCCAGGCTCTTGTCATATGGCCTTTGTTTACCCTACAGTTTGGTAGAAGACTCAAGGAATACCTGATTGTGCTGAAATCTGCAGGGATGTGGGAACACAGCAGGGAACATGGGCATTCACAGAGAGAGACTGGATCCACAAGTCTCTCACACTGAAATTCTGTGTCTGCAGTGAGCTGGGCTGCTCTACTTTTTCATTTTGTTCTCTGCCCTTTTGCAAGGCACCGTGTGTCCCTGTCTGTGCCAGTGGGCTGGTTAAGTCTCTTCTAATTATTCTAGAATGAATATTGAACAGACAAATCCAGGCAGTGCTGCCAGCTCTAGTGATTTTGTCAGTCTTGCAATATTTGCTTTTTGTCCTCGTGGCTTTTGCTCCTAGATTCATGCAATGAAATTCCACTTTCCACTAGCAAACAAGAGGAGGGGAAAGAAAAGCACTCCAGGTGTCCAGTCTACCTGGCAGGGAAGGAAAGTCAGGACCAGGGACACAGGAACTCCCAGGCTGTCAGAACTGGGCTCATCAGCCCCATGAGGGCTCCATCTCTCCACCATGGATATTGCAAATAATCCCTGCTCAATAAATCAGACTAACAAACTGCTGCTTCTCTCCCTCACTGCTGCACATCACCGTCCAAATTATCTCATCACTCTCTTTTCTTACCATTTTCTTTCCTGCTGAGAGCTGCTTGTGGTTTTCTGCTTTTCCAGGGGAAGAGCTTGCAGGGAGAGTGCTGCCTTCCCCACACAGAGGTGCTGGAGCCAGATGCAGCAGGGCCCTGCCTGAGCCTGGGGAGAGCAGCCAAGGCACAGCTCTGACCTCCTTGGCAGCTCTGGCCTGAAGAGAGCCCGGTGGAGAGACCAGGGATGCCAGATCCATGCAGGATCTTTCCTCAGCAAACGTGGGTGCTGCCTGGGGGATGGACAGGTCCCCCCAGGCGTGCCCTGGTGCTGTGGGTGGGGTCCACTGCTGGTGCCTCATCCTGCATGGGAACCACACTCCTCTGCTGTTTCTAGCAGTGGAAACCCCTTCCCCATCAGTCAGGGCTAAGCCCCTCAGCCACCCTTTCACAGATTTCCTGTGCTACACTCAAATGCAATGTCCTGTCTGAGAGGCACATGGGACACAGCTTTTCTTGTGTTCTTTTGCCATCTGGCCATTGCCTGCAGCACAGGCTCTCTCTGCACATGTGACTCAGCAGCCCAGATGTCCCAGATGTTTGCAAACCCTTCCAGCACCCTCCCCTACCCTGAGCCTGGTGCACTTTCTTCCACAGCCCCCAGGCTGATAAGGCTAATCCTTATCACAGCAACACTTCCGTTTTGGTCAAAAGGAGCACAAACTCTCATGGGGGCACCTTGATCTAAAGATTTAAAGAAAGATCTTTCTTTAAGGAAAAAGCAGTTGTATTGCAAAGGTTACTGTATACAAACTCAGATTATCTTGTTCAGAGTGTTTATTCTTGCTTTTATTCTTCTCCTTCCTGTTAAAACCCACCATTGTCAGTGAGTTACAGACATGATGCACGTCTGGAGATGGAGAACTCATTTTCCTGCTGCTTCTGCTGGTCAAACCCTGCTCCAGTGAGCACATCAGGTATAAACATCCCTTTCCCTTTCTTTCTCACCAGCACCAAGCTCTCCTGGCTGTGGCTCCCAGATACAGCTGATGAAACACAGAAATCTGAGCTCTCCTGCTTCTCTTCTACACAGGGACAACCCCATGGAAGCATCAGCACTGGTATCTAATGTGCAGCACAGATGGAAAGTGCTGTAATTTTTTTTTTTCAGTGGTGTAACTCTCCTGATGTAATCATTACCCAAGGATTTCATCAAAATCACTGCTGTGTTGCAAAGGTGTCAGTAAACACAGAATCTCCCTGATATGTCAGAGGTGATAACGTTTTCCTGATACAGCACATAAATTGCCAAGTAAGTGTTCTCTTCATTCCCTTTTACCCCAACACAGCTCCACTAATTTGACAATTGCAGGAGTTTTGGATCTCCCAGGAGGAAGCTCACCTCTGCAGTTCTTGAAATTGATGATCTCTGGGTTTCCGGCCACTGAGCTGTGATTGTTCAGCAGAAATGAGCTCTACACAGAGCTGATGGAGCTGCACAGCAGCAGGGTCATTAACAGGCAATGAGCAACCAGATCTTGTTTGTGTCACTTCAGAGGCCATTTAGAGTTGGAACTGCACAAATGAAAGACAAGAGCCTTTGAGGAAAGAGTGAGTTAAGCTTTCTTAGGCAGTCACTAGCCTGAGTAGCAGTAGAAATTTTGGGTTCTCTCTGATCCATCCTCTGCCCAGTGGCAGAGATCAGCTCAGAGGAAGGTCTGACCTTGTTCTCTTTTCCTACCCCACTTGCAACACCATGCAAGGGACATTTCTGCTTTGCCTTTTCACTGTGTGACTGAATCACTTGCACCCATTTCCACACCCCTTGGGTCTGAGAAGAAGTTGGGATTTTCTGCTTGCAGTTAGAAATCTGTAGATCACTTTAAAGCTTTTATCCTAGAAAAATACTCTCTAGGAGCCAAAAAGGTTGCTGGCTCTTTTGTGAGGTTGCTTGTAGTTTATATGATGCCTGATGCAAATTGAAAATCTGACGTTTGAATAGGAAAACTTTTGGTCTGCAGTGTAGGTTTGGCTGATAGGAAGCCCTTCTGTGCTCCAAGGCTTTCCTAAGATGTCAAACATTTTGAGTTAATTAGGGTTAGGAGCCATTTCACTGTTTGAATTTGTGACAGCAGAGAGTTAAATAAAGCTTTGCTTACAAAGTCTCTCACTTGGAAACACACACAAAGCTGTTCAGCCTTAATTCCCGAGTTTGCTTTATGGTTTTTGGGTAAACATTGTCTCTTCTCTCAGCCTCTGTGAAGGAGCTCTTGCAGGTCTTTATTTGCCTTCCTTTCACAGCAGAGTTTGCCTAGGCTTGGTGGGGATTGTGCTAACTTTGCCACCAAGTCTGCAAGAAGACAAAACACTTTCTACTTGTGCACCAGCCCTTTGGGATGATTGCTAACAGAGGGCTGGGGCTTCGAATACAATAGCAGCACTGAGATGAGGAGTTAAGAGTTTACAGATGACTTCTAACAAGGCATTCAAAGCATTAAGGGAGGCTCACCACTTAGGAGTTGGAAAAAAGCATTCAGGATTGTCACCTGAGCAAGGTGGTGGTGCCTTGGTTAGGTTTATTCTTGACATTTTCACTAGCCCTGTAAGAATTTTGCATAAAAAATCTGCAGTCTTTAGGCTTTTGTTAGGATGTAGGACATTCTTCCTTGTTTTTATTTTAATAATCACTTAATAAGATCTTAAGGTCTTTTTTATGCTGGAAAATTTACAATAAACTGTTTTAATATCAGAAAACCAAAGAGGATAGCTTCATGCAGACTCTATGATACAACATTAGACTCTTTTATCAATTTCACTTATACCTCTTGGCAATAGTTCACATTTAAAGTTAAATATAAAAGGTCATTTTTATACTGGGCTAGGGGAATTTCCATGGGGAAGAGATGATGGTGTAAATGCACCATATATGTTATAAGTAACTTCTGACACTTTGATAAGTAGACAAGGTCTTTGAGATTGCATGAGGGAGTGATTCCAGACCTAAATCTTGGCCCAAAGACAAGCTTGAGGCTTATTCCCACACATCAGGGCTCAGGCCCTCAGCTGGGGTAAGCTGATGCCTCTCTATTGATTTCTGAAAAGCTAAACTAATTTCCAGCAGAGGAGAATCTGCTCCAGATTTCCCAGCTGCCCTATCAAAAATCTTCTCAGAGCATTGACTGGGGAAAGAAAAAAAGGCCTCAGCCTGATTTGAAAGAACATAATAGACCTTTAATTTAATTGACTTAATTTTATTGGCAGCCATTGAATGGTGAAATGAAAACAGATGATCTGGATGAACAAGAAAAGGTTAGATGGGAGTAACCCATTAGTAAATATCAAGGCATCATCCTATTGTCCTCATTTAATAAAGGAACGGGTCAGTAAGTATAATCATAAACATTTTTACATTTTAGTGAAGATTTATTTGACATCATTACTAGCAGAGAGATGGATTCTTGGAACAGCAAAAGATGAAATAGTCTAACAGATGAGAAGTTAGTTCCTTTAGCTGGCAGAGAGTGGCATGGCTCTACAGCCTGACCTATTTAATTCCACCTTTTTAGCAGCTGAGCTATTACTTTGGACTGCTGTGGGATAGATGACATTTTTTTTTTAAATTTTCTTTGACAAATCTTCCATGCTTACATCTTCTCTTGCCCATTTGGCATTGCTCTTGCAGGCTGCTCAGAGCCAGCAGGTCTGGAGTGGCAGGAGAGTGAAGCTGGACACAGGGCTCTGTGGAATGGGCCAGCAAAGCAGATTTCCCACAGCCCCCAAGCCCAGCAGAGCAGGGGAGGGGTGGGCTGCTCTGGAAACCTGCTCAGCACAGCTGAGACCTCATCTGGAGAAGCAGCTTCTCCCCATCCCAACAGTGCTGTCCTGCATTCTGTGCAGCTTTCAGCTGTCTAGGCTGTCTGGAAGTCCATTCAAACAGGATTTAACAGCCACACTAAAACTTCATCCAAGGACAGCAGTACCCTGAGGGGTAGAACAAGTATGATATGATGTGAAAGAGAGAAAATTCTGATTAGATGCAGGGAAACCAGACCTGACTCCTCACTCAGTTCCTTATAATTCACTTGTGGTGGCTGCCCCTTTGTGTGGGGGAGTCTTAACAGAACATTGTCCAGACCAACTTTGAAGAAACTTTTTTGCATTACTACCTGCAAAAAAATAATTAAACAAACCCTAAAAATAAAAAATAAAAATATAAAAATATGAAAAGTTTAGATTTTTCTTCATTTTAGATGGAATTGGTTAGAAATATAATACTCCAGGAGTGAAGACTTCTTGCAATGATGGAACTGGGTTACCCAACCTGGAGCTCTCATTGAGGATCACCAGCCTCACTTTCCATCTCTGGCAGCTGCCTGAGGGCTGCCCCACTCCCCTTGCTTGTAGAGACAGCCAAATTCTCTATGAGCACCCTGGGCACTCAGGAAATCTCCAAAACCTTGCACCATCCCCCCTTGCATTGCCTCAGTCCCTCTCCAGAGGGATAATGGGTGCTGCTCTTGTCCCTGTGCCACGGGGAAGGCTTAGGCTGTGCTGCTTTCTGCCTTGATTTTCTTCTGCCCCCTTTCCCCAGCTCCACTGAAGTGGCCAAACCTGGCTCTGTGCTGCATCCCTGGACAAACCTGGCTCTGTGCTGCATCCCCAGCCAAACCTGAGGGGCAAAAAGGCAGAGTCACCAATGGTAAAGAACATGGCAGCCCAGTGACACTGTACAGGCTGGGAGGGCACTCCATGGAGCTGATCACACAGCAGGAACTTCATTTTGCAGTGCTCCTGCCCTTTCTCCCACTATCTTTCCCTTGGGTTTGATAAGCAGAGCCCTCTCAGGCTTCACTGTGTGCTGGCTTACAGAGAGCTCACAAAAATCAGTGTTCATCCTTTGGTGCCATGGCCAGGAGTGAGGAGAGGATATGAAGGGCTCTGGTTTTGGAGAGGGACACTGGCAGCTTCTCTTGTCCCAGAGCAGTGATGAGTTACAGGTGTATCCTCTCCTCCTGGGGGGAAAAACTGCTGAGGGCAGAGTCTCTAACACTGCATTTCCACAGGGCATAGCCCAAACCACTGCAGGATACACCTGCTGCTGTGAGAACAGGTGTCAGAACAAGCCAGTTTCACCTGGAAATTCCAACACTTTCTCTAGACATAACCCCAGATCCAGCCCCTTCCCCTAAAGAAAACCCCAAATATAACCAGCCCCATTCTAAATATTTTAGTTTTCAGCACTTTTCAACAAGAACAAAAAAAAAAAGAGGTGAAAAAATTAAGGTTTTCCTGGGCAACCAGTTCTTGGTGAATTTTTTCAGTCTGGTCCAGAACAGAACATCTTGCAGGGGATCTCCCTGTTTAAATTCCAGCACCAGGCTGTGACTCAGAATCAGGACTGCTTTGCTTGGCTCCCAGGGCTCTTGAAATCTGCCTAAGCACCACAGGCTGTGCCTGGCGTGGGGTGGGCTCCACGAGGGAGGGCTGTTCCCTGCACTGTGCCCTGTTACAGAGGAAAAGTAGCTTGTATCTTTACACATTTTGCCTGGCAAGCATTTCAAAGGCTTCTCCTCTGAATCAGGGCTGCAGGCACTGCCTACATTTCCTCTTCACAGGACCTGGCAGGTTGAACTATGCAAAATTCCTTAATCCTGTTTATCTGCTGTCTCCTTCCGAAGAGGCACAATGCTCCTGTGGCCTCTCTGAGCTTTCCTCTGCTCTGTTACCAGAGTTACATTTGCCCATTTGAAGGCCAAACACAGGCAGGATGACAGCAAAGCAACCAACAGCCCCTCAGCACACCAGAATTTGGGATTTCAGTGTGCAGGAAGGCAGGCAAGTGCAAAGGTTCTGTGCCCGTTTAGCCTTTTCTGGATTAATGAAGTCCACAGTAGATTCTGAGCACATAAAAATTATCCATTCTGAGCTACAAGCTCTAAACAATGCCCTTAAGGAAGGAGCAGTGAAGGTCAAACTCCTCCTTGCCTGTTTCTCCTGCCCTGCAGTCCTGATGGAGCAGGGGGAGGGTGCATTGAGGATGAAGACAGGCGAGTCAGGGTTGCCTCTCTTCTGGGCCAAAATCTTGATCTCAGTGCTCTGAGCCCCTCGAGGCAGGGATGCTGTTCTGTGCAGCTGAACTTTGTATCCCTGAGGGCAAGGAGAAAATAAATCAGCTCTGTCCTTAACCTTTGCACAGGGAAAATCACTTCTCTGCTTGCCAGGGAGGAGCAGTGGCCTGGTCCTCAGGGGTTCTGCTGGGCTGGGTGTCCATGGGGGACAGAGAGTGACCTGGGGAGCTGAGCAGGGCCCGAGGTGGGGATGGTGATGCTGGGTCAGGTTGCAAAGGTAGGAAGTGAGGCACTGCTGGAGTGGAGGAAGAGGAAATGCTCGGGCAAGTTGTAAGGCCCAAATCAACCACCTTGATGAGCCTTTTAAAAGGGCTTAACAGTGGTTCATGTACTCTGAGTGGGATGCACAGGAGAAACGAGACATTCTTAAGGGGTCAAAAGGAGATATTCTTAAGGAGTCAAAGCAACACTAAAGATTTCACAGAGAAAATTTAGAAAATCAGCAAAAGTTTGGCAAAATGTTTGGTACAACATTCAATCAACATAAAACATTTCTCACAGCATTAACTTGGCCCATTCAACTTAGCAAAATTTAAGCCCATATGATGTTAAGTTACTCAAAATATTCCAAGCAGAGGGAATTAGAAGAAGAAGGAGAAAGAGAGAGAGACAGAAAAGATTTGGAAAAGCACACATATAGCTACCAACTCCTGGGTTCCAGCGATGACAGAGAAGTAGGGTCTGGATAAACATAATGGCCTCGTGTTCAGCCTTAAATACCCCTTGGCCTTCCTGTGTTGGAATCCAGGACATTCCTCTGACTGCCCTGGAGGACTTGAGACCCTGGCAGGGGGCTCAGAGACCTTGGCACAGAGTCAAACACACCTGTGCCTTTAATTTTAACCCATGGAAACAATTACCAACTTTGTGTGAGGAGTTACAAGCCACAAGAGTTTGAGTAAAATGATAGTTAATTTGTCACAGGGTGAAAAAGTAGAATTTTGGAGTTTTTAGAATGGGGGTTCAAGAAGCAAGATGGAGGAATCTGAGTGTGTCTAGTCTTTCTTCTTCTTCTTGTGCTCCATCTTCTGCTGTGATGGCGGCACTTTTAGATTGCTTTAGAGACAAACTGTCTAACATAGGTGATAAGTATTAGAAAATTATTGTAAATAAAGTACACATAGTTTTTAGTATAAAAAGATAACGCTGCCCTGAGGGCGTTCGGTGTGCCTCAACTCGACCTGCTGGACAGACCTCAGCAGGTCAGAAAGATAATGTATTAGAGAAGAGAAAATAAACAACCTTGAGAATGAGAGACGATAAATCCTGTCTTCTTCTTTGGTCTTGAGGCTGAGAAAAAGACTTTCCATCACCTCGGAGTCATCTCGACACCCAAGACCTCGTCATTCCTGAACCCTTCTCCCGGGTGGGACTTCTGGTCACTTTGCCACTCAGGAGCTGGGACACAGGCTCCAGAGGGGTGGGTGTGGAGCATTGCCTCTCCTGTGCCCATGACTGGCACCGCTGCAGGGCTGGGACACAGGCTCCAGAGGCCTGTGAGGAGCAGGACAAGGCCCCACCTGCCCTGCCACACACACCTGCATCCCAACCACACACCTGCACCCAAAACATCCCAAGGCATCAATCTTGCCAGTTTCTGACACAAGGGCAGCATGAAGGAGGAGGAGGAGGAGGAGGAGGAGGAGGAGGAGAGAGGAGGGTCTCCCTTTGGGAATGTCCAAAGCCCTGTGGCACTGGGGCAATGCTCACCTCCTTGGCTGGGCCTGCAGTGACGAACGCGCTCTGCCTGCTGTGGGTGAAGGTGTGTGAAAGCCCTCGGCGCGCTTGTGCCTCACCCCTCTGCCCTCCTGGGGTGTGCAGGGATCCCTCACTCCACCAGGTCCGTGACGGGGGTCCAGTGATGAGCCTGAAGGTCTGGATCCTGCTGCTGAGTGCCTCAGGGGCTGGCACACGGCTGCGGGGCTGGTGGCACACGGCTGCGGGGCTGGTGGCACACCGTGTGTCCAGCCAGTGTTGGTGCCGAAACCTTGGCTTTGCAAAGTTTGTGTGTGGGTATTGAGTGAGCCAGGATCCTGCCTGGATATGATTCACCTTCCTTCCCCCTCAAGGGAGGTACATTTGGGGACCTATGACCAGGCTGGCCGCAGCTCTGTGAAAGGCTGACTGTCTCTTGTGGGGCGAAGGAGGGAGGTCACCTCAAGCTCATTTCTCAAGACAGCTTCTTTCTGTTATTTACAACATAATTTTGCCTTATGAGGGTTGCTCGTGAGCCTGTTCTCTAGGATGGCAAACTGAAGGACCATATGTCATGGTTTGGACTGCCAACACATCAACATTGCAATCATTTGCAGACTGTTTTATATTTCTTTGATTCGGGAATGTGTGTAATTAGCTCCTCAGAACAGCCGGGTGGAGGAAACGCGGTCTGTTATTTAGGCAGAATTAACATCCTTGTTCTCTGCATTGTGATCCTCAGTTTCCTGGCGCTGCTGCCAGAGCAGTGGAGAGATCAGTGCTGAGACATTCGTTCTTTGAGTCTGCCTTCGTTGCAAAACTATTTCTGTTCCTTTTCTAGGCTATCCCGATGACCTACCACTGGCACAAGACGTGCTGATGCTGTAATTAGTAAATACCCTCTGCAAGTGGCAGCAAAAGATTTATAGCCACCATTGGAGGCTTCTCTTTCAGCAAAAGGAGAAGCACCAAAATGTTTGTTGCTGTTTACTGCATTTTTCTGCAGATTCCCAGCAGGGTCCAGCCAGCATTTCGTGCTGCAGGCCTGGTAAATAAATCTTTACTGACCTGTTGTGGCAGAAGCCACATATGAATGTGCTGGTGGGGCAAGAGTTATGTTATTTTAATAGGTTAACAAATCCATCCAGGCTTCTGCACTGTTAGCATTTGGCCTCCTACCAGGAGTATGATCACTGTGCTACGCTTTCCATTCCTGTCCTGGTGGTTTATGTGGGTTGGTTTTTAGCAGTGCCTGTGTACAGCCAAAAAGCAGGAGAGCAGCCATGCCAAATGGCCTCCCAGTCACTTGTGCTCTGGAGGCAGGAGAGGGCTTTGTCCCCAGGGAGAAAGGGAAGGAGTGAGAAGGAAGGATATCAAAGACAATTTCATTCTCGTGTTTGCCCTGGTATTGAAATCTGTGGTGCACCTGCAAGGAAAAGGGAGCTTGTTTTCTGCCATTTCAAGGAGAATGTCTTCCAAAGAATTTCCAGCTCCATACTGTGTCTAGTGCTTAATTGGCCTCAATCAAGAGAGCTTGACCAGAGGTGTTTCTGGTGCTTGGACACCTCTCTTGCCCTTTTTCTCCCTCACCCCTTCAGAGGCTTGTGCACCCATGGATTCTCTGTTGCTTAGAAAATGGTGAGATTATATTGGTCTCTCAAATAGGGAAAATTCTCTTCTTTGCCTGGCCTGACAAACCCTTACAGGGATGATATCTTTGATGTCATTGCCTCTTAATAAATTCAGTCAAAATTAGCCAATAAGTTCAAAAGTTAAAGTCAGGGGGAGGGGTGAAAAGTTCTTTGTTTCCACAGGAAAACATGCAGAAAGGGGCAATGTGTGTGTCACAGAGGAAAATGGAAATTACTGTTTGTAGTCTTAGCATGCTGTCACTTATCTTCCTTATCTTCTCTTCCACATGTAATGCAAATGTTTTAACAGATCATTTTATCTTCCCATCCACCATTTCTGCTCCTTTGGCCAGCTCCACAGGCAGCATGGACAGACTCCTCAAGTCGTTTGGAATGCCTTCCTCTACCCAGACACTTTTTCTCCTTGGCATACCCATCCTCACTGCCCAGAGGACACACTCAGCTCCTCATCTACAAATGCAGCCAGGTTAGAAGTGGGACAGTTTGTCAGGTACCTCCTCATGGCTTCTGCCTCCCACTACACCAGATCTGCTGTCCCAGTGATCCCCTAGTCCCGCTGAAAGGCGCTGTGGCCTCGCTGGATGGTTGGACACGGCGCTGGCGCGATAGCCGGGGACAGAGCCAAAGTTAGGTCAGCTGGATGAGCTGGAACTCATCCCTTGGGAAGCGCCAGACTGCTGCAGTAGCTGGCCTGGCTGACCCTCAGACTTGTGGCGTTGCAGTTGGGGGGATGCTATTTTGATGGTGCTTCTGCAGATTCAATGTCATTTTGGCCTTGCTCCCATTGACGTTGTGGCCGTAGGTCTGGACATCAGCTGGTCACAGCCCCTCCTCTTGCTCACATCCTTTCTGCTGCCTTTTGCCTTGCTGTCCCCAGCCCTGGGTTCTGGGCTTTGCTTTTAGTTGGGAAAGGGCTCAACAAACTGCTTCTGCCTGCAGTTACTCCACCTCCCTTCTTCTCCCTCGTGTTGCTACTTTGATTCATGAACTTGAGGTGTTTTCAGACTTCAGGGTCTGAAACCTGAAACAGATTTCAGGACCCTTTTGTTATTTAATCCTATTTCTAGAGGTGTTTTGAGGAGCTTGAGGTGGTCACCCCTCCTGCTGAGAATCATTCTTGTCCTCAGCCACCATCCCTGTTTCAGTCCATTTATTTTCCATTTGGCTGCCACTTAACCATCCGAAGTGGCAGCTGTAGTGGTATAACCAGGCATGAATTTGACTCTTATAAAGAATTTGGAAATAATTGGGTTCTGGGTCTATCAGGAATTAATTCGATCAGTAGAATAGGAAGAGGAATTATTTGGTCTCACCCAGAGGATGGCATTGTGATTGTAAATAGTATGAAAGGTAAGTACTAATTGTGATGCAATAACTTGTTTGACCAGAATCTGCTTGGAAGATATAGAAGTTTTGGTATGTTTTTTGGTAAGAATGAGGCTGCTGCTGATACCTATTTATAGATGACCGCGACCCTGAAGGTTTCTGGTAAGATGTTTGCAAAGCCACAGCTATCCTGTGAACATTCACGTAAATGAGTTGGCATTTTCCCAATGATAAAAGGCCAGCTCCAATATAGAATCATAGAATTATAAAATCATTTAGGTTGGAAAAGACCTTTAAGATCATTGAGTCGGTGCATCTGATCTCTTTCTGACTACATGTTGCAGGGCATTTGCAAATGAATGTAGAAAATAGATATCTGGGGTCATAAAAGGGCATGTTTGAGAGATTGCTTCTGGGGCTTTTCCCAGGGTGATACTGCTTTGCCAAGCAATGGAGGCTGTGAGGATGGAGCTGATAGCCACTCATTAATATGGTTTGTTTTATAAAAAAAGGCCCCTTTGAGTCAGTGGTTAAAGTGTTCCCTCTTCCCTTGGCTTCTGCTGGAGTCAGCCTGTGACTTTCAGTAATAGTTTTAATCTCTGTGTTAAGAATTTAACCTCAAAAGCATAACTGCACTGCATTAATTAAGCTTTATCTAATCTCCAGCTAAACTGACAGTCAACAAACAAACAGAGCTTTCTCAGGGTGGCCTTGCCTTGCATTTACGTGATTCCCAGCACAGTTTCACCTCCTGGGCAGAAAGGTGTTCCCCAGTCATTGTGTGGTGCATTTTCTGGGAGGAATGAATCCCCTCATTACAGCTTATCTATGTCAACCATAAAATATCCCTAAGCCTCTTGTTCCAGGAAATATGGAGGGCAAAAGAGACTGCACAGTATCCTCCAAGCACCACAGATGTGACACCTCATAAAGTGCTCAGTTTGTAAGATATGGTCTTATTCTGCAGTTTTATATTTCCCTTGTTGCTGCATCCACTTGCTCAACATACTGCCTCTTTGAGGAAGGTATGGATGTCCACTTCCATCATATTCAAGCTGGGAAATATTACTAAACCCATGCCTTACACAGAGGTGTTTACACAGAGATGTGAGAACATCCCCAGGACTGATCAAGACTGAATTTGCTTTGCTGTTTGTTGGCAATGTAGGCCAGATGGGTGTTTGGAATTTAAATGGAATGAAAGGCAAGAAATGAGGTAGTGACTACTAATATATACATTAGTGGATGCCTGTGCAGGTTTTCAAGGAATACCAAGCTGCTATCACAACTGTGTTCATTAACACTAAGCCCATCAGGATGTTATATTTTCACAATAGGATTCTTAGTTTATTTTTCTCTCTGAGACAATCTCAACTGTTATCCACATCTGAACATAAATATCCCATTCCATTCTGATTTTAGTTCAGAAGGAAAGTCATGAAAGATCTGGTAACTCAGGTGTTGTCACTGTCTGTGAGGTCCAGTGAGGCAAAGGCATCTGGTCTTCCTCTGGCTCCAGAGGCAGAACTGAGCAGCTCTGCTGCAGAAAGAGAGCCAGAGAGAAAGGGAAATGTGCAATTGTAAGGCCCATGGGTGTAAGAAAGCTATAAGAGAACCTGAAATCATAAATGAAAAATCTCTCCTGATTCAGGAGGAGAGGCATCACCTTCTTCCAATGAGTTTTCACCCTTGAAGTCTTCCATGGGAAGAAACACAGAAGGAAAAACCTTTTCACTTGTGCATGGTGGGATGCCAGCATGTGGCAGCAGCTCCCTGCCTGACAAAGACGCTGTCCACATCCCACATCATCTGCCTGCTCCCTTGTTTATCTGAAAACAAAGCAGCAAGAAAATGTGCACATCAGAGGCTCTCCTGACACTGCTGGAGTAGCTTAGCCCAGGTCTGGCTTGAGGGGCTGCAAGAGGTGGACAGAAAGCTGGGGGGAGAAGTCCTGCTCTGATCCCTTTGTGGAGAGCTCCAAGGAGACCAAGTAATGTGGAGGGAAGGAGGGATGTGGGGTTTAGGAAATGCGGAATTCCTTTTCTGCAGGAGGAGCTCCTGTTGTTATTCTGGTTTCTGTGTCTTCAATCATCAAATGCAGCTTTTGTCTTTTGATAGGACAAGGAGGAAAGTAGTGTACAATGGCGCTCTGACAGCCTGGCACACCCCAAATCTGTGGTTTAAAGCTTTCTTTGTGCTGAGTTTGTTCTTGTAGTGCTAATGACCAGGTTGCCATAAATAGCCACTAAATGGGTCTGACACGGTAAAGGAAAGTGAAGGTCACTGTTGGATCTTGTGTTGTATTTTAGATCTCTGTATCAAAGAACTTCATAAGGAAGGGGAAGGTGCATTTTCAACTTGGGTTTCCTTTTAGATACAGAGGGGGAAACTGAGGTATGAAAATGACTGCTTGTCAGAGCAGGATGGGGATGAGAACGGAGGTGGGCTCTGCTCAGTGTTCTGCAAAGTCACAGCCAAGCAACAAATTATCACCACACAGGGCAAAACTAACTCCCCATTGAAATCAAAGGTAAAACTGCCACAGAATTCAGTAGAGGTGGGGTTTGCCTGCAGCCCAGCTCCAGCAGCCTAAGCCTTGAGCCAAGTATCCCAAACTGAATTCCTGTGTGGGGTAGGAAGGCAGGCATATTGGGATGCTGGGATGAAGGTGCTGTGCTGGCCACAGTGGCTGCACGAGCAGGGAGGGAAGGGGACATGGAAGGTGTGTGAAAGCAGGTGCTAGACTGCATGGCCCATGTAGAGTTGATAGCTCATTTTAGGATCCCAGCACTTGACAATGTTTTTTCTTGATGGCTTGGTTGCTGAGCCTGGCACGCTGAGAGGATATCACCCTTTTCATGGGTGCCAAATGGGTGAGAAATGCATCCTTGTGAGAAGCCCAAGTGCTCTCCCTCTCTGCCTCACTAACAGGTACAGGTGCTTGTCTTGCACCTTGTGTGGGGAGCAAGTCATGGGGCATTTTTAAAGACGGGCAGTGCCAGAGGTTTGGTGGCTGCATTTCCTTAATGTGCCCTAAGCCAGGCTTTGAATGTTACATCTTGAGCACTGAACCACACCACCCCTTGGATGTTCCAGACCTCACTGCTGGCCACACAAGCTCAGTTATGCCCCAGAACTAGGGGAATTTAGGTTGTGCTTCCCTTTTCAACCTGCCACAATAGCAGGACCATCAGGTCTGCAAGTGGCCAAACTGGTGGGTATTTCATTGAGTGGAGATAAGCCAGAGCCTGGCTTGGATGCAATCCCTTAGAGAGACAAAAATAACAAATTAGGTAGGGCAGAATCCCTCTGAGACTGGAAACACACTCTTCTGGGTAGCAATGGAAGGGAGAGCAAGGCACAGTGCAGCACCACCAGGACCACCAGCTCTGCTCCCAGTGACTATTAATATGCACATTAGTGGGTGCCTGTGCAGTTTTCAAGGAATACCAAGCTGCTATCACAACTGTTTTCATTAAAATCAGGGTGCCAGAGGGCACCCTGGATATCTCCTGCAAAATCAAGTATAGTTCCTGCTAAGGAGGTTGGTTTTCACTTCAGGGCTGTGTGAGACTGCTCTGGGTTGGCAATGCTGGCACGTGCCCCACTGCCACACTTCGGGGGCTATATTGGCTCCATTCCCCAGGGCTTTGTGGGGCTGGGCAGAAAGGGGATCATGGATGGCAAGGGACAAGGTGATGTCTCGTGGAGAGCTGGCATCTGCTTTATTACGTGGTAACCACAGCAATTCGTACTGGTGGGAGGACACAGAAATGACAGGTTACATCCATGGGGGTAATGCTAGACAGTGATGGCATCTGCTAGGATGAGGATCTGTGTTTAGTTTGCAGCAGCTCAGGAAAGACTCCAAAAAGAAGAAAAAGAGGGAGAAGTTGTCCTGCAAGAGAGGCTGTGGCTGTGCTAAGAGGGTCGAGCTCATTCCTGGGCAACTCTCAGCAGCCACTTCACTTTCACAAACACTTCAATGTGTTTGTGGAACACCCTGTACTGCCTGGCCAGCCCCAGAGTGACCTGTTCCTCTTCTCTTCCTAAGAAATGACCATTCCTTTAGACATCTCTGTTCTCCCTAGCACCTGTGCATGCCCAGAGCTTCCCTGCCTGGCATCAGCCACTGTCAGGGGCTCGGGTGACAGAAGCTGAGCCTGAGAAGGCATTTTCCAGAACAAACCACTGCCCAGTACAGAGTTCTCTTTCCAAGTAGGACAGGCAGGGTTGGAGGCCAGGGAATGACCTTTTCTGTGTGGCATTCTCCCACATAGTGTGACCTGATGTCACTCAGCTGCTGGGCAGTGTTGTGACGTTGCAGCCCTCCCCCAGATCCAAATCCAGGCACTGCTGGTAAACCGCACAGGATGCCAACCAAATTTTGCCATTCTTCCCTTAATGTTTCTGAGGGTGAAAATGTTTGACCTTAAATTACTCTTCTTTTTTTTTTTTTTGAGAAGGGAGCTTGTTTCTCAGGAAAGCTGGGTTTGATTCTTTGGTTTTGGAATAAATCTGGAATGAATCCCCACATGGTTTCGTGCTGCCTGTCCTTCCCACCCAAACAGGGGCACTTCTGTAGTGGCTGGCATCAGATGTCTGCTGTTCAGGTAGGGAGTCTGAGCCCTGCTCTGTGCTCTCAGGTTGGGTTCAGGCAGCAGGGACATTCCTGGCTGCAGAGCAATGCAGGCTGTGTACCCAGGGTAAATGGAGTTTACCACAGGCTGGTAAACAGCTCTGTTTAACACGTCAGCTCAAGTGGGAGACAATCCAGTGTGAAATGCTTGCACTGAGATGAAATCACTTCTTTTCCACTATCTGGCTTCATCCTGATGCTACTCAGGCAGACTTGAGCCCGTGCTAATCTGTATGGAGGGTGAAATGCAAAGAGGTAGAAAATAAAGCTCTGAATCTGCCACTGCACTCCCTGACCTCATCTTTTGCAGACTTCTTGCTCCCAGTGCCAAGAAGCAGAGAAGAATCACAGAATCATGGAATGGTTTGGGTTGGAATGGATCATAAAGATCATCCAGTTCTGACCCCTGCCATGAGCAGGGACACTTTCCACTGTCTCCAAGCCTGCTATCTCCAAGGCTGCTCCAAGCCCTGTCCAACCTGGCCTTGAACACTTCCAGGGATGGGGCATCCACAACTTCCAGGGCAACCTTTCCCAGTGCCTTACTACCCTCACAGCAAAGAATGTCTTCCTAACACCAAATCTAAACATAGTCTCAGTTTGAAACCATTCCCCTGTCAAAACTATCCCTTTATATGTAAGCTCCCTGTGGGTACTGGGAGGCTGCAAAATGTAAAACATATTCCTCCTAATTTCCCTATCTAACTTGTGTGTTGTCACACAACAGGTTTGCTTTGCTTTGGGGAGAGAGAAATGAGATGGAAATGACAGAGGTCTTTGATAGAAATGTAAAGATGGGAATACCCATGAAATCAACAGAGTAAGTCAAAATTCAAAACTGCCTTCCAGAGAACTGCACTCAAGAGTTTGGGATCTGTTGTTGCTCTAGTCAAAGATCAGTTTTTGGACTTAATAAAAAATAAAAAAAAAAGGGACCAGCTAAATAAAGTAACATGACTTTTGGAATCTGTGTGGTCAGATGATAGTAGTCAGTGTTAGTATTTTGATCTAAATCAATTAATAAAATGCTCATTTTATAAATACGGCCAATTTCTAATATTTGTATGTCTTGCTTTCCAAAGTCAGCTCAACTATTGGGAAGAAAGCTTGCTTGTTTTTTTTAAATTTACTGCTGCTCTACCTTGTGCAAATTCTATCTGCAGCCTTTTACTTTCCAGTGCTAATGGTGGCTCTGTGAGCAACCTGGCTGAGCTCTGAGAATGCAGGTGGGGTTTGTACCAGGAGCACTTTAGCAGACCTTCCTGCTGACCTCCTGATGCAATTAGCTGTGGTCCTGCTGTGCTCAGAGAATCCCCTCTGAGTGCAGCTGCAGTGAACAAGCAGAAATTTCTGAGGCAGCACAAACTTGCAAACCATTCCACAAGATTATCAAATGACAGCAGGTTGGGAGTATGTAATGAGAAGCACGGGTTCACTGACTAAGCATCCCTAAAGGGACTGCTGCTTAATCCTTTCCTACGTGGTGCCCTGTCACCCTTCTCTGAAGGAGCAGGAGGAGGTAAATGTGCTCTGTAATTGAGAGGAAGGTTGATTTACTGCTAAATGAGAATAATATGCAGTTTCCCTTCTTACTGATCTGCCCACAGAAGATCAAGACCACTCTGTAGAATCCTTGATTTGTCCCCACTCCTCTCTTTTGGGAGGCCAGAGAGAGCTCCCACTCTCACAGCAGAGGGAATTAGGCAGCTCCTGCACCTAAGCAAGCCCATTCCCCTCAGGATTAGCAGCTCTGGCTGTCACAGCTCCACAGCAGGACATGCATGTGAGTGTATTAAGGTAACCCTGAGGGTTTCCATGTAGACACCAGAGGGGCAGGGGAAAGTTTGAGTACCGAAGTCCTGCCCAGGTTTGTACAATCCATGCCAACAAGCTTGTGTTAGTATTTCACTGATATCTCTATCCAAGATAGGTCTGATGAGACAAACATGTGTAGGGATGGAGCTGCATTCCATCACACCTCCTGCCTGCAAACATCACCCTGGCACCCTGGCAGTGCCTCCCTGGAATCTCCCTGGCATCAGCTCTGCGTCTCCCCTGCACTGCCCTGGCATTCCAGTGACTGCACACGGCTGCATTATTCCCCTGGCTGCTGGGAATGTCCTGAGAGCTGAACGAGTGGCAGCTGCTCCGGGATCCTGTGAATTCCTCCTGCTAATGTCCTCTTTTGTCTCCTCCCTGCCCTGCCTCACCCCTGCCCCTGCCCTCTTGTTCGGTGGCAAGGGGGATACACAGCAGAGGAGGCATCGCATGGATTTGTCTGGCAGGTTTGTAATGAGAGGAGAGTGATGACCCTGCACATTCATCAGAGGGTTGTTTTCAGCCTGGACCCATCTGTGATGTTTTTATTATTTTTTTCCTCCCTCTGCTGGGCTCGGGCTGCTCCGGGAGAAGTGGCACGTAGGCACACACGGCCTTGCGCACACTACACTTGTATAAACTCCATCAGGAAGTCATCTGGCCAAACTTTCCAGAGCTCTGCTTTTAACTCTTCCCTAGGCAGACTGTCCTGTCAGCCAGGGGATTTCCAGGGAGCATGGACATGTGCATTCATCCCTCTATTCTCTTTGCTGATTCCCACAGCTCTCCATCCATATAAGCCCCAAGCTGCATGTGGATGAGCAGATTTTTATCCATCCTACTCAGAGTTCCCACCAGAAAAAAATCCCCTTTAGCTCTGCCTATGCTCTTATGCACCCACAGGGCTTTGCAGTAAAACACTGCCTTGGCTTTTCTGGAGGGTGAAGCAGCAAAATCAGTTACCAAAAAGTGCCCCAGTGGGGCAGGAGGAAGAAGTGTTGGTGGGATAAGGCTGTTGGCAGGGGCAATTCTCCCCTGCAGCTGTAATTTCAGAAGTGTGTCCTTGCTAGCACATAGTAGCCTAGGAAGGGTAGAAAGCCTTCTGAGTAGCAGAGGAAGTTCTCACAACCCTTAAACCTCTTCTGTGGTCAGGGAATGATTTAAAAGAGGCAGCCCCTTCAGAAGTGACCTTGTGTTCAGCGAAGACGTGTCTCACTGTGCATCCCACTCTGCACAATTAAACACCCACCAGTGTGCACAGAGATGTTTCAAAGGGCTGAGAAAATCCCTGTGAGATGGCTTACATAGCAGAAAGGCTGCTATTCCTCCTCAAGACATGTGTGGATTAATAGCTAATTGTTAAATGCGAAATAAGTCATCCCCTGTTGTTAGTGCCTGTTAACTACCCACGGACAGGTTTCAATGGCTCTTACAAGGTTTATCCCTGGAAGTGTCCAAGAAATGACTGATGTGGCACTTAGTGCTATGGTTTAGTTGACAAGGTGGTGATTGATCAAAGGTTGGACTCGATGATCTCTGAGGTCTTTTCCAATCTTAATGATTCTGTGATTCTATTCTATTTTGGAGCCTACTGCACAGGGGTGAATAACTGGGATTGTAGGAAATGTTATCCTCTGCATCTGGGCATGGAGTAGGGATGTCTGAGCTCATTTGCTGTTTGGCCAATGGTTCCAGCCACTCTTTGCTCATTCTTGCCTTGGAGTGAACACAAAATGTGTGTCAGATCAGCACTGGAGATGTGCCACCAATGGTAATGCTGGCTCTCTTGACTTACACCACTATAACCAGCCCAGAACGTAACCATTTATCCATGAAGATGTTCACAGGCTTTGTCCCTGCTTTACTGCATATTAATCTTCTCCAGTGTTACAAAGCCATGACATGATAGAATAGATAGTTTAGGTCTTGATTTTTCTCCTGGGTGCACAGGTGAAAATAAGGAGTGGCTTAATTGAAGTTAATTCAGTTATCCTGGCAATAATTTTGCCTTCTCTGTCAAATTTATGAGCAACTGTATGGAATAGAGGGGTGTGAGTTTGCACTCAGCCTGGCTCTGACAGCTGTGAAGGGATTCTACTGCCAGAAATTCCCAAAAATTTAGGTATGACTTTTATGACAGACTCATGCAGACATGTTTCTTTTCTCAAACAGCTCTTTGTGTGCCATAAACAGCAAAGGAGCCTCTGTTTGTCAGACTCCTGAACTCCATGAGGTACAAACCATGACTGCTCACCAGCTGGAATCAGGGGTATTTACAATTTTCCTTGGTCACCTCCTCGACTGCAGCTGGAGGAATCAATCAAACTCAAATGGTCCCTCAAGGAGGTGGAGAAGCTGAGAGCTGAGGAGCAAGCAGGCTTTCAACCACGCACAGTGTTTTCTTTTTCTCCTAATTTCTTTCTTCAGGTCATTTTCAACATGGGTTATTCCTTTGTCTCCTCAACTGGAGGATCATAACTCTAATTTCTGCACTTCTGCTCTCAAGAGACCCCAGTTCACCCAGCTCTGGCTCCTGAGCACAAGAAGGACAATGAGCTGTTGGAGCAAGCCCAGAAGAGGAGCATGAAAATGATCAGAGGGATGGAGGGGCTCTCCTATGAGGAAAGAGTTGGGGTTGTTAAGCTGGGAAAAGGAAAGACTTTGGGATGCCCTAATTGCAGCCTTGCAGTGCCTAAAGGGGCTACCAGAGAATTGGAGAGGGACTGTTTAAAAGGGCTTGTAGGGATAAGACCAAGGAACAATCACTTTAAACTAAAACAATCACTTTAAACCAATCACTTTATACTAGAGTAGTGTTACATGAGATATCGGGAAGAAATTTTTACTGTGAGGATGGTGAGGCACTGGAACAGATTTCCTGGGGGATTTGTGGATGCCCCATCCCTGGAAGTGTTTGAGGCCAGGTTGGATGAGGCTTGGAGCACCCTGGAGGAAATACCAGTAATGAAATGGCTGATGGTGCTCACCAAGGCCCTAATTTTTGTCAGATGAGCAGGAGCAAATAAATTACTGAACACCTAAATCACAGCACCTCCCTCTGCTACCTTAGGTAAGCCAACATTCACCAAGTGATGACCCTAAGGCAGAAGAGATTTGCCTTCTGATTTTAATGCACTGCATATTAATCATGTGTAAGGACTATGGGATTGTTCTCAAAATTTCCAGCAAATAAGACAAACCTGTACAGCTCAGGGAGTTTGAGCTGCCTTGGCTGTGAGTTGACAGTGGCACCTTGTGTGGCCCCTGGCCACAGCTGGGACCACCACCATGGGATCTGGTTTTTTGGTGTGTCTAAGTCAGCACAAGGATAAATCCCTTCTCACCAAGCTTTGAACCTATACCCCAGCAGGAGGAAACTGCCTCACATCCCATGTGGCTGCTGGGCTTTGTGCTCAGGGGTAACCTGACAGGCAGACTGGAGAGAAGGTATCCTTGTAGGTGCATTTCCACCTCTGGGGCAGAGCCTTTGGGATTAAGTGTCCAATATTTAGGACACAAAAGGATGTACAGTGCTCAGCCCTGACCTTGCTGTAACCTGTGGAGAAGCAGCAAAGATTCACTTTAACCATGTATGGCATAAACAGCGAGGAAGGCGCTTGTAGCAAAATCAGGAAGGAATCTGATAGAGAGCCCCAAAGATAAATGCCACTTTAGGCAATGTTGCTTTAAGCTGTTGACAGGAGCACCATCCAAAGAGGAACTGTGAGCTTTAAGTGATTCTCTGCTTCTGGGTGGGATAAGGTGTCATGTAAAATGCATTTTGTGTTCTTGTTTCATCTCCCTCTCTCTGCTCCTCTCCTGTGAGAGCGCACACACCGAAAGCATTAAAACCAGACTGCGGTGAGTTTGCTTCACTAATACATCTCCACATCAAAGGCCTTGCTGGAATCTATTGATTCTGGCACAGTTGCAGAAACCAGTGACGTTTTCAGTGAGAAATCATGCACTTCTCGGTTGATTTCGGGAAAGGTTAAAAAAAAAGGGACGAAAAAAGCTCTTCCATGTGCAAATATTCACCCTACAGAGAGGCTGATAAACCGTGAAATGTTTGGTCTGGCTCCCTTGGGGCCAGCAATTACTCAGGGATGACTTTATTGACAGACAGATGAGCTTTAGCTTACATGATGTTACAAAAACCTGTCCTATTTAAGTTTTGTTTTCTCTGTTTGTGAATAACATGTGACAATTCTTGTCTGACGTATTCTTCCCTTCCTCTTTCTGAAGCAATGCACCCTGTGCCAGTGAATAGCACTGGGACACAGCCCCATGGCTTATCTCAAAAAGTCCAGAGATTATCAATGGCTCCAGGTCAGAAGCTCAGGGCAGGTTGTTATGCTCAGGGAGTGGCCCAGGCAGATTCACCTCCAACACAGGGGTACCTTGACAGCATTCTCATTGGAAAATCTACTTCTGCTCACCAGATCCATCAGCTGTTTCTACTGAAAATACTTCTGCTTTTAACTTTGCCTCATAGACCTGAAACCATTGTATTTGTATGTTACTTTAACTGAAACTACTAATTTTCTACTGAAAATGTCTCCCTTCTGTAAGACCTGTATTACCCTTGCATTTTGGTGCAGAATCTGAAAATTACACAGATCAAACCACAGGGTGGGAAGAATGGTTTTGTTCTTCTCTGGTTTTGGAATTTTAGTATTTGTAGGACTCTTTGGCTCTACTTTGTTTTCATCCTGCCCATGAACACCTTCCAAAATGTAAAAGCATTAAGGTGCCTTCAGAAGGTGCCTGCAGACCATATCTTCTCCTTAGAAACATCCTCCTTGAGGCCTTCCCAGTCCCAGCCCCTCACTGCTTTCTTCCAACAGAGCCCCTAAACACAAGCCAGCAGCTGCAGCCCTCAGGGGTGGGCTCTGCTGGTGGCACTGCTGTCACTGCCAGCCCCAGCTTGTCCTGGCAGTGCTGTCCCTTGTTCACTGAGGCAATGGGGCCTTCTCCTCCTGCCTTGCCCACCAGCACTGGGCTAGACCCACAGGGCACAGTGAAAACCCACCCTCACCCCCTCAGTGGGAAGAGTATCCGCCTGGGCACCTAATTATAGTGAGATGGAAAAACATCCACGAAAGGATGAGGTTAAGTTTTCCAATACGCAGCACAACAGTAATCAATACTTGCATCAATACTTAATTTATCTATGTCAAGCAGAACAGCTCCAGCAGGAGGGAGTGAGATCATCTCTTCCAACCCATTGTGTGCCATGGCCCAGTCACAGGGGGTGGCAAATGATGGTTTTAATCTCTTCACTCTCAGGCCTTAATTCTCAAAAGCTTGGATATGAGGGTGCTGCTGCCAGCAAGACTTTGCCAGGATGGCCCCACCCTTAGCTCCTGCACAGAAGGAACACCTTAAACCCCCTGTGAACCTAACCCCAGACCCCTGAATAAAAACCCACTGGGATCAGCGTGAGTCTTCTTTGATCCTGGGAGAATTTTCAGCTGCCCTCTGATGAAAGGCATTTGCCTCACAGCCACTGAGTCAAGCCTCTGGAGGAATTTTCTGCTTCTTATGAGGAGCTGCATTTTCAGTAAGAGGCCGCAGCACTCCCCAGATATCATCCCCCATGAACATGTTCTCCCTTGCACTGCCGCAGCTGCTCAGCCAAGGTATTTGCAATGCTCCCCGTGAGATATTCATTTTTGGGCACCTCCCCTCGTGGGGACATCAATGGTGTGACTCAGTGACACTGAGAGGTTGCTGGGAAGTGGGGGAGAGCTGCCTGCCACGCACAAGTGGTGACATAAGTGGTGGGCAAGTTAGAAACAACAACTCCTCTGTTGCAACAGGAGGTGAAGGTTTCATCTCCCCGTGAATGGTTCCCCTCACAGTGACTAAGCTGTTCCCCTCATCCAGCTAATGGAGAGGCTGTGCCATGTGCTGTATTCCTGTAAACCAGCCAGCTTTGGGTCATTCCATCCCAAGCCTTCTCAGAAGAGATCTCTCAATGTGCTGGTTCCATGAAAGGTGCTGAATGCAGACTGAATTGGATTTCAATCACTCTTTCCTTCCTTGTTAAACACTTCCCGTAGGAGTTGCAGCCCCTCAGTTGAGCTGACAGGAAGGTGAGGATATCTCCCTCTCAACCTCTGTGTGTTTTCACAGCTTGGGTCTTGCCCCTGAGCTGTGCTGTGTGTTATTACCCCTTTGCCTGCAACACGAGATGACCATCAACATTTTCACCACACTCTTAGTTTTCACAGAAACTGTCTGGTGTTAGTGACAGCTGTGAACTTAGAGCACAGTGTCTGCTGCTGGGCACCTCAATCAAAACTGAGGGATCGAGTCACATGTGCACTCTGGGACAGGGGTGCTGGCACACAGGCCTGTCCAGGAAAAGCTATCCCAGACAAGTTCCAGGAATCACTGAGGAAAACTGAGGTGGAGAAATTGGTCCCAGGGGATTCAACAAATCTCAGATTGCAGAGGGATTCCAAATTAATTGACAATCCTTTATTCTTCAAGGGTTTGTGTTTCTAAGCTTCTCGGGGCCTCTCGCTGCTCAGAGTGACCCCAAGATACATTAGAAAGTCTCTTTTCCCAGCCCAGCGGTCGAAGAAGGAGTCAGAGCTCTTCAGTTCTCAGTCTCAAGGTTGTTTATTGCATCTTATCTATAAAATTCTTTCTCCTGTCCAGCTGAGGTCCAGCTCAGCAAGACAGTCAGAGGCACTCTGCCTGCCCCCGGAGTGGTGTTATCTTTTTATACTAAAATCTACTTGTACAATATTTACAATTACTTTCCAATACCTATCACCTATGTGAGACAGTGAGCTTCTACTCTAAACCAATCTGAAAGTGCCAACATCACAGCAGAAAATGGAGGCCAAGAAGAAGAAGAAGAAGGAGAAAGGCTGGACATGCCCAGATTCCTCCATCTTGCCTGCTGAATCCCCATTCTAAAAACCCCCAAAATCTATTTTTCACCCTGTGATAAATTCACTATCATTCTACTTAAACTTTTGTGGCTTGCAATTCTTTATACAAGGTTGGTAATTGTTTGTTCCAAGGGCTAAATCAAGGGCACAGAGGTCTTGGGCTCTGTGCCAAGGTCTCTGAGCCCCCTGGGCAGGGGCTCAAGCCCTCCAGGGCAGCCAGAGGAATTTCCTGGGTTCCAACATAAGCTTTCAGTGGACCACAAGTGCCTGCTGTTGATGATTACTTTGGGTTTAGACCTTACTCTGAAGGCCTGTTTAGTGACTATCTCATTATCTGACACAGGTGCCCAGCACCCAAACGAGTGTCTCCTGCTGCCCAAGCAATTGTGCAGGCTGTCCCTCCTCTTTCTGGGGACAGGACAGGAACATGTGCCAAACATCCATCAGAGAGCCAAGTGCATTGCAGGAAGGGGCTCAGACATTGTCCTGATAAGTGAACACAACAGCCTGCCCAGAACACAATGGAGTATCCAGCTTATCCCTAAATTATTAATGTTCCCTGAGGAGTGGCTGCATGCTGCTGACTTGGGCACTGTGGGAACACAATCCCTTCCCAGAGAGGCAGTGGGCTCCTCCCCTCAAGGTCTCCAGGTGGGATCATGGTGGAGCTTGGCCCATCCCAGGTGGGTTATCCAAGGAGGCAGGACATGGATTTCAGTGCCAGCTGGGAGAGGACATCCCCAGCATGGGGTGGCAGCCCCGTGGATGGTGCTGTGGGTGGCAAATGTCCTCTTCCCTGGTTAGCAGGCTGGCAGCACCTTTCCTGATGGAAAATAACATCATTCACTGCCTTGGGGTTTGTCACCACCACTTCTTTGAATCTCTGTTGTCTGCTCTGCACACAGGAGGATGGCAAGCCAGGACTTGGGCTCCCTCACCCCACAGACTGTGATTCTGCTATAGGGTGACACCCCTCAAAGGCCTTTAAAGGTGTTTCAGCTCAGTCTCACTGTAGCCTGGAGAACATCCCAGAGTGCACGGACACAAAGCTGGGGGACACTGTACAGGGGGG